>OW121811.1:2937500-3447500 GCA_933228885.1 Leistus spinibarbis | reverse complement strand
ATTTCATATCTTCAGAAGGTGTTAAACATGTTCTGCACACATTATCGCATTTTATTTCACTTGTTGTAGACATTTAAACGAACAATTTTGTCTTGATGATACCTACTTTTCTCGTCAAATTGACAATGTTTAGCCAAGTCCACTGGGATCGCAATATCAGGGGTGACCAAACCGTATAACTATAATTCTGACGTATAACCTTTTATTTTTACGTAGGGTAGTTTACTTGATTAGAAATTTATTAATTGCTGTTGTGTAGTCATTTATTTTCAATATGGACTATTTGATATTATATATGACATTTTTATCTGTCGCCATGACATAGTGGCTAAGACTCTCGCATCTTATCCTGAAGGTCGTGCGCTTTGAAGTTGATAAAATGCAAAAATGCATATAACTCGAAAACGGTGCATCGTATCGAGCCGCCGTTAACAGATTTGAGTTCCCCGATATTTAATTACTCTAGAAACTTAGTTTCAGCCGGTTTGAAAAGAAAAAATTTTTTGGACCCATTTCACAGAATTTTTTTACCTTTAAATTTTTATCAAACTTTGCGAATTTTTTCCGACCAAACCATAAAAGATAGAGAGTTGAAATTTGGACAGTCAAACAACCTATATTTGTTGTATATTGTCAAATTTTTTCAACATAATTAGAATAATATTACGACCGCCACAGCAAACCGCGAGAAAAAACAGTGAAAATCGTCGATTTTCGCAAAAACGGTAAGGGGTACCCCTTGCCATTTTTTCGGAAAAAAAATCGAATAAATATTTTTGAGTTTGACATATATTTAGATTAATTTGACTACGCTGATTCCAAAAATGCTAATTAAAGTGGTGAAAGACCGTTAGAAATTGCTGTTAGCGCGCTTTGAAGTTGATAAAATGCAAAAATGCATATAACTCGAAAACGGTGCATCGTATCGAGCCGCCGTTAACAGATTTGAGTTCCCCGATATTTAATTACTCTAGAAACTTAGTTTCAGCCGGTTTGAAAAGAAAAAATTTTTTGGACCCATTTCACAGAATTTTTTTACCTTTAAATTTTTATCAAACTTTGCGAATTTTTTCCGACCAAACCATAAAAGATAGAGAGTTGAAATTTGGACAGTCAAACAACCTATATTTGTTGTATATTGTCAAATTTTTTCAACATAATTAGAATAATATTACGACCGCCACAGCAAACCGCGAGAAAAAACAGTGAAAATCGTCGATTTTCGCAAAAACGGTAAGGGGTACCCCTTGCCATTTTTTCGGAAAAAAAATCGCATAAATATTTTTGAGTTTGACATATATTTAGATTAATTTGACTACGCTGATTCCAAAAATGCTAATTAAAGTGGTGAAAGACCGTTAGAAATTGCTGTTAGCGCGCTTTGAAGTTGATAAAATGCAAAAATGCATATAACTCGAAAACGGTGCATCGTATCGAGCCGCCGTTAACAGATTTGAGTTCCCCGATATTTAATTACTCTAGAAACTTAGTTTCAGCCGGTTTGAAAAGAAAAAATTTTTTGGACCCATTTCACAGAATTTTTTTACCTTTAAATTTTTATCAAACTTTGCGAATTTTTTCCGACCAAACCATAAAAGATAGAGAGTTGAAATTTGGACAGTCAAACAACCTATATTTGTTGTATATTGTCAAATTTTTTCAACATAATTAGAATAATATTACGACCGCCACAGCAAACCGCGAGAAAAAACAGTGAAAATCGTCGATTTTCGCAAAAACGGAAAAAAAATCGCATAAATATTTTTGAGTTTGACATATATTTAGATTAATTTGACTACGCTGATTCCAAAAATGCTAATTAAAGTGGTGAAAGACCGTTAGAAATTGCTGTTAGCGCGCTTTGAAGTTGATAAAATGCATATAACTCGAAAACGGTGCATCGTATCGAGCCGCCGTTAACAGATTTGAGTTCCCCGATATTTAATTACTCTAGAAACTTAGTTTCAGCCGGTTTGAAAAGAAAAAATTTTTTGGACCCATTTCACAGAATTTTTTTACCTTTAAATTTTTATCAAACTTTGCGAATTTTTTCCGACCAAACCATAAAAGATAGAGAGTTGAAATTTGGACAGTCAAACAACCTATATTTGTTGTATATTGTCAAATTTTTTCAACTTAATTGGAATAATATTACGACCGCCACAGCAAACCGCGAGAAAAAACAGTGAAAATCGTCGATTTTCGCAAAAACGGTAAGGGGTACCCCTTGCCATTTTTTCGGAAAAAAAATCGCATAAATATTTTTGAGTTTGACATATATTTAGATTAATTTGACTACGCTGATTCCAAAAATGCTAATTAAAGTGGTGAAAGACCGTTAGAAATTGCTGTTAGCGCGCTTTGAAGTTGATAAAATGCATATAACTCGAAAACGGTGCATCGTATCGAGCCGCCGTTAACAGATTTGAGTTCCCCGATATTTAATTACTCTAGAAACTTAGTTTCAGCCGGTTTGAAAAGAAAAAATTTTTTGGACCCATTTCACAGAATTTTTTTACCTTTAAATTTTTATCAAACTTTGCGAATTTTTTCCGACCAAACCATAAAAGATAGAGAGTTGAAATTTGGACAGTCAAACAACCTATATTTGTTGTATATTGTCAAATTTTTTCAACATAATTAGAATAATATTACGACCGCCACAGCAAACCGCGAGAAAAAACAGTGAAAATCGTCGATTTTCGCAAAAACGGTAAGGGGTTTGCCATTTTTTCGGAAAAAAAATCGCATAAATATTTTTGAGTTTGACATATATTTAGATTAATTTGACTACGCTGATTCCAAAAATGCTAATTAAAGTGGTGAAAGACCGTTAGAAATTGCTGTTAGCGCGCTTTGAAGTTGATAAAATGCATATAACTCGAAAACGGTGCATCGTATCGAGCCGCCGTTAACAGATTTGAGTTCCCCGATATTTAATTACTCTAGAAACTTAGTTTCAGCCGGTTTGAAAAGAAAAAATTTTTTGGACCCATTTCACAGAATTTTTTTACCTTTAAATTTTTATCAAACTTTGCGAATTTTTTCCGACCAAACCATAAAAGATAGAGAGTTGAAATTTGGACAGTCAAACAACCTATATTTGTTGTATATTGTCAAATTTTTTCAACTTAATTGGAATAATATTACGACCGCCACAGCAAACCGCGAGAAAAAACAGTGAAAATCGTCGATTTTCGCAAAAACGGTAAGGGGTACCCCTTGCCATTTTTTCGGAAAAAAAATCGCATAAATATTTTTGAGTTTGACATATATTTAGATTAATTTGACTACGCTGATTCCAAAAATGCTAATTAAAGTGGTGAAAGACCGTTAGAAATTGCTGTTAGCGCGCTTTGAAGTTGATAAAATGCATATAACTCGAAAACGGTGCATCGTATCGAGCCGCCGTTAACAGATTTGAGTTCCCCGATATTTAATTACTCTAGAAACTTAGTTTCAGCCGGTTTGAAAAGAAAAAATTTTTTGGACCCATTTCACAGAATTTTTTTACCTTTAAATTTTTATCAAACTTTGCGAATTTTTTCCGACCAAACCATAAAAGATAGAGAGTTGAAATTTGGACAGTCAAACAACCTATATTTGTTGTATATTGTCAAATTTTTTCAACATAATTAGAATAATATTACGACCGCCACAGCAAACCGCGAGAAAAAACAGTGAAAATCGTCGATTTTCGCAAAAACGGTAAGGGGTACCCCTTGCCATTTTTTCGGAAAAAAAATCGCATAAATATTTTTGAGTTTGACATATATTTAGATTAATTTGACTACGCTGATTCCAAAAATGCTAATTAAAGTGGTGAAAGACCGTTAGAAATTGCTGTTAGCGCGCTTTGAAGTTGATAAAATGCAAAAATGCATATAACTCGAAAACGGTGCATCGTATCGAGCCGCCGTTAACAGATTTGAGTTCCCCGATATTTAATTACTCTAGAAACTTAGTTTCAGCCGGTTTGAAAAGAAAAAATTTTTTGGACCCATTTCACAGAATTTTTTTACCTTTAAATTTTTATCAAACTTTGCGAATTTTTTCCGACCAAACCATAAAAGATAGAGAGTTGAAATTTGGACAGTCAAACAACCTATATTTGTTGTATATTGTCAAATTTTTTCAACATAATTAGAATAATATTACGACCGCCACAGCAAACCGCGAGAAAAAACAGTGAAAATCGTCGATTTTCGCAAAAACGGAAAAAAAATCGCATAAATATTTTTGAGTTTGACATATATTTAGATTAATTTGACTACGCTGATTCCAAAAATGCTAATTAAAGTGGTGAAAGACCGTTAGAAATTGCTGTTAGCGCGCTTTGAAGTTGATAAAATGCATATAACTCGAAAACGGTGCATCGTATCGAGCCGCCGTTAACAGATTTGAGTTCCCCGATATTTAATTACTCTAGAAACTTAGTTTCAGCCGGTTTGAAAAGAAAAAATTTTTTGGACCCATTTCACAGAATTTTTTTACCTTTAAATTTTTATCAAACTTTGCGAATTTTTTCCGACCAAACCATAAAAGATAGAGAGTTGAAATTTGGACAGTCAAACAACCTATATTTGTTGTATATTGTCAAATTTTTTCAACTTAATTGGAATAATATTACGACCGCCACAGCAAACCGCGAGAAAAAACAGTGAAAATCGTCGATTTTCGCAAAAACGGTAAGGGGTACCCCTTGCCATTTTTTCGGAAAAAAAATCGCATAAATATTTTTGAGTTTGACATATATTTAGATTAATTTGACTACGCTGATTCCAAAAATGCTAATTAAAGTGGTGAAAGACCGTTAGAAATTGCTGTTAGCGCGCTTTGAAGTTGATAAAATGCATATAACTCGAAAACGGTGCATCGTATCGAGCCGCCGTTAACAGATTTGAGTTCCCCGATATTTAATTACTCTAGAAACTTAGTTTCAGCCGGTTTGAAAAGAAAAAATTTTTTGGACCCATTTCACAGAATTTTTTTACCTTTAAATTTTTATCAAACTTTGCGAATTTTTTCCGACCAAACCATAAAAGATAGAGAGTTGAAATTTGGACAGTCAAACAACCTATATTTGTTGTATATTGTCAAATTTTTTCAACATAATTAGAATAATATTACGACCGCCACAGCAAACCGCGAGAAAAAACAGTGAAAATCGTCGATTTTCGCAAAAACGGTAAGGGGTTTGCCATTTTTTCGGAAAAAAAATCGCATAAATATTTTTGAGTTTGACATATATTTAGATTAATTTGACTACGCTGATTCCAAAAATGCTAATTAAAGTGGTGAAAGACCGTTAGAAATTGCTGTTAGCGCGCTTTGAAGTTGATAAAATGCATATAACTCGAAAACGGTGCATCGTATCGAGCCGCCGTTAACAGATTTGAGTTCCCCGATATTTAATTACTCTAGAAACTTAGTTTCAGCCGGTTTGAAAAGAAAAAATTTTTTGGACCCATTTCACAGAATTTTTTTACCTTTAAATTTTTATCAAACTTTGCGAATTTTTTCCGACCAAACCATAAAAGATAGAGAGTTGAAATTTGGACAGTCAAACAACCTATATTTGTTGTATATTGTCAAATTTTTTCAACTTAATTGGAATAATATTACGACCGCCACAGCAAACCGCGAGAAAAAACAGTGAAAATCGTCGATTTTCGCAAAAACGGTAAGGGGTACCCCTTGCCATTTTTTCGGAAAAAAAATCGCATAAATATTTTTGAGTTTGACATATATTTAGATTAATTTGACTACGCTGATTCCAAAAATGCTAATTAAAGTGGTGAAAGACCGTTAGAAATTGCTGTTAGCGCGCTTTGAAGTTGATAAAATGCATATAACTCGAAAACGGTGCATCGTATCGAGCCGCCGTTAACAGATTTGAGTTCCCCGATATTTAATTACTCTAGAAACTTAGTTTCAGCCGGTTTGAAAAGAAAAAATTTTTTGGACCCATTTCACAGAATTTTTTTACCTTTAAATTTTTATCAAACTTTGCGAATTTTTTCCGACCAAACCATAAAAGATAGAGAGTTGAAATTTGGACAGTCAAACAACCTATATTTGTTGTATATTGTCAAATTTTTTCAACTTAATTGGAATAATATTACGACCGCCACAGCAAACCGCGAGAAAAAACAGTGAAAATCGTCGATTTTCGCAAAAACGGTAAGGGGTTTGCCATTTTTTCGGAAAAAAAATCGCATAAATATTTTTGAGTTTGACATATATTTAGATTAATTTGACTACGCTGATTCCAAAAATGCTAATTAAAGTGGTGAAAGACCGTTAGAAATTGCTGTTAGCGCGCTTTGAAGTTGATAAAATGCATATAACTCGAAAACGGTGCATCGTATCGAGCCGCCGTTAACAGATTTGAGTTCCCCGATATTTAATTACTCTAGAAACTTAGTTTCAGCCGGTTTGAAAAGAAAAAATTTTTTGGACCCATTTCACAGAATTTTTTTACCTTTAAATTTTTATCAAACTTTGCGAATTTTTTCCGACCAAACCATAAAAGATAGAGAGTTGAAATTTGGACAGTCAAACAACCTATATTTGTTGTATATTGTCAAATTTTTTCAACATAATTAGAATAATATTACGACCGCCACAGCAAACCGCGAGAAAAAACAGTGAAAATCGTCGATTTTCGCAAAAACGGAAAAAAAATCGCATAAATATTTTTGAGTTTGACATATATTTAGATTAATTTGACTACGCTGATTCCAAAAATGCTAATTAAAGTGGTGAAAGACCGTTAGAAATTGCTGTTAGCGCGCTTTGAAGTTGATAAAATGCATATAACTCGAAAACGGTGCATCGTATCGAGCCGCCGTTAACAGATTTGAGTTCCCCGATATTTAATTACTCTAGAAACTTAGTTTCAGCCGGTTTGAAAAGAAAAAATTTTTTGGACCCATTTCACAGAATTTTTTTACCTTTAAATTTTTATCAAACTTTGCGAATTTTTTCCGACCAAACCATAAAAGATAGAGAGTTGAAATTTGGACAGTCAAACAACCTATATTTGTTGTATATTGTCAAATTTTTTCAACTTAATTGGAATAATATTACGACCGCCACAGCAAACCGCGAGAAAAAACAGTGAAAATCGTCGATTTTCGCAAAAACGGTAAGGGGTACCCCTTGCCATTTTTTCGGAAAAAAAATCGCATAAATATTTTTGAGTTTGACATATATTTAGATTAATTTGACTACGCTGATTCCAAAAATGCTAATTAAAGTGGTGAAAGACCGTTAGAAATTGCTGTTAGCGCGCTTTGAAGTTGATAAAATGCAAAAATGCATATAACTCGAAAACGGTGCATCGTATCGAGCCGCCGTTAACAGATTTGAGTTCCCCGATATTTAATTACTCTAGAAACTTAGTTTCAGCCGGTTTGAAAAGAAAAAATTTTTTGGACCCATTTCACAGAATTTTTTTACCTTTAAATTTTTATCAAACTTTGCGAATTTTTTCCGACCAAACCATAAAAGATAGAGAGTTGAAATTTGGACAGTCAAACAACCTATATTTGTTGTATATTGTCAAATTTTTTCAACTTAATTGGAATAATATTACGACCGCCACAGCAAACCGCGAGAAAAAACAGTGAAAATCGTCGATTTTCGCAAAAACGGTAAGGGGTACCCCTTGCCATTTTTTCGGAAAAAAAATCGCATAAATATTTTTGAGTTTGACATATATTTAGATTAATTTGACTACGCTGATTCCAAAAATGCTAATTAAAGTGGTGAAAGACCGTTAGAAATTGCTGTTAGCGCGCTTTGAAGTTGATAAAATGCAAAAATGCATATAACTCGAAAACGGTGCATCGTATCGAGCCGCCGTTAACAGATTTGAGTTCCCCGATATTTAATTACTCTAGAAACTTAGTTTCAGCCGGTTTGAAAAGAAAAAATTTTTTGGACCCATTTCACAGAATTTTTTTACCTTTAAATTTTTATCAAACTTTGCGAATTTTTTCCGACCAAACCATAAAAGATAGAGAGTTGAAATTTGGACAGTCAAACAACCTATATTTGTTGTATATTGTCAAATTTTTTCAACTTAATTGGAATAATATTACGACCGCCACAGCAAACCGCGAGAAAAAACAGTGAAAATCGTCGATTTTCGCAAAAACGGTAAGGGGTACCCCTTGCCATTTTTTCGGAAAAAAAATCGCATAAATATTTTTGAGTTTGACATATATTTAGATTAATTTGACTACGCTGATTCCAAAAATGCTAATTAAAGTGGTGAAAGACCGTTAGAAATTGCTGTTAGCGCGCTTTGAAGTTGATAAAATGCATATAACTCGAAAACGGTGCATCGTATCGAGCCGCCGTTAACAGATTTGAGTTCCCCGATATTTAATTACTCTAGAAACTTAGTTTCAGCCGGTTTGAAAAGAAAAAATTTTTTGGACCCATTTCACAGAATTTTTTTACCTTTAAATTTTTATCAAACTTTGCGAATTTTTTCCGACCAAACCATAAAAGATAGAGAGTTGAAATTTGGACAGTCAAACAACCTATATTTGTTGTATATTGTCAAATTTTTTCAACATAATTAGAATAATATTACGACCGCCACAGCAAACCGCGAGAAAAAACAGTGAAAATCGTCGATTTTCGCAAAAACGGTAAGGGGTACCCCTTGCCATTTTTTCGGAAAAAAAATCGCATAAATATTTTTGAGTTTGACATATATTTAGATTAATTTGACTACGCTGATTCCAAAAATGCTAATTAAAGTGGTGAAAGACCGTTAGAAATTGCTGTTAGCGCGCTTTGAAGTTGATAAAATGCATATAACTCGAAAACGGTGCATCGTATCGAGCCGCCGTTAACAGATTTGAGTTCCCCGATATTTAATTACTCTAGAAACTTAGTTTCAGCCGGTTTGAAAAGAAAAAATTTTTTGGACCCATTTCACAGAATTTTTTTACCTTTAAATTTTTATCAAACTTTGCGAATTTTTTCCGACCAAACCATAAAAGATAGAGAGTTGAAATTTGGACAGTCAAACAACCTATATTTGTTGTATATTGTCAAATTTTTTCAACTTAATTGGAATAATATTACGACCGCCACAGCAAACCGCGAGAAAAAACAGTGAAAATCGTCGATTTTCGCAAAAACGGTAAGGGGTACCCCTTGCCATTTTTTCGGAAAAAAAATCGCATAAATATTTTTGAGTTTGACATATATTTAGATTAATTTGACTACGCTGATTCCAAAAATGCTAATTAAAGTGGTGAAAGATCGTTAGAAATTGCTGTTAGCGCGCTTTGAAGTTGATAAAATGCAAAAATGCATATAACTCGAAAACGGTGCATCGTATCGAGCCGCCGTTAACAGATTTGAGTTCCCCGATATTTAATTACTCTAGAAACTTAGTTTCAGCCGGTTTAAAAAGAAAAATTTTTTTGGACCCATTTCACAGAATTTTTTTACCTTTAAATTTTTATCAAACTTTGCGAATTTTTTCCGACCAAACCATAAAAGATAGAGAGTTGAAATTTGGACAGTCAAACAACCTATATTTGTTGTATATTGTCAAATTTTTTCAACTTAATTGGAATAATATTACGACCGCCACAGCAAACCGCGAGAAAAAACAGTGAAAATCGTCGATTTTCGCAAAAACGGTAAGGGGTTTGCCATTTTTTCGGAAAAAAAATCGCATAAATATTTTTGAGTTTGACATATATTTAGATTAATTTGACTACGCTGATTCCAAAAATGCTAATTAAAGTGGTGAAAGACCGTTAGAAATTGCTGTTAGCGCGCTTTGAAGTTGATAAAATGCAAAAATGCATATAACTCGAAAACGGTGCATCGTATCGAGCCGCCGTTAACAGATTTGAGTTCCCCGATATTTAATTACTCTAGAAACTTAGTTTCAGCCGGTTTGAAAAGAAAAAATTTTTTGGACCCATTTCACAGAATTTTTTTACCTTTAAATTTTTATCAAACTTTGCGAATTTTTTCCGACCAAACCATAAAAGATAGAGAGTTGAAATTTGGACAGTCAAACAACCTATATTTGTTGTATATTGTCAAATTTTTTCAACATAATTAGAATAATATTACGACCGCCACAGCAAACCGCGAGAAAAAACAGTGAAAATCGTCGATTTTCGCAAAAACGGTAAGGGGTTTGCCATTTTTTCGGAAAAAAAATCGCATAAATATTTTTGAGTTTGACATATATTTAGATTAATTTGACTACGCTGATTCCAAAAATGCTAATTAAAGTGGTGAAAGACCGTTAGAAATTGCTGTTAGCGCGCTTTGAAGTTGATAAAATGCATATAACTCGAAAACGGTGCATCGTATCGAGCCGCCGTTAACAGATTTGAGTTCCCCGATATTTAATTACTCTAGAAACTTAGTTTCAGCCGGTTTGAAAAGAAAAAATTTTTTGGACCCATTTCACAGAATTTTTTTACCTTTAAATTTTTATCAAACTTTGCGAATTTTTTCCGACCAAACCATAAAAGATAGAGAGTTGAAATTTGGACAGTCAAACAACCTATATTTGTTGTATATTGTCAAATTTTTTCAACTTAATTGGAATAATATTACGACCGCCACAGCAAACCGCGAGAAAAAACAGTGAAAATCGTCGATTTTCGCAAAAACGGTAAGGGGTTTGCCATTTTTTCGGAAAAAAAATCGCATAAATATTTTTGAGTTTGACATATATTTAGATTAATTTGACTACGCTGATTCCAAAAATGCTAATTAAAGTGGTGAAAGACCGTTAGAAATTGCTGTTAGCGCGCTTTGAAGTTGATAAAATGCAAAAATGCATATAACTCGAAAACGGTGCATCGTATCGAGCCGCCGTTAACAGATTTGAGTTCCCCGATATTTAATTACTCTAGAAACTTAGTTTCAGCCGGTTTGAAAAGAAAAAATTTTTTGGACCCATTTCACAGAATTTTTTTACCTTTAAATTTTTATCAAACTTTGCGAATTTTTTCCGACCAAACCATAAAAGATAGAGAGTTGAAATTTGGACAGTCAAACAACCTATATTTGTTGTATATTGTCAAATTTTTTCAACATAATTAGAATAATATTACGACCGCCACAGCAAACCGCGAGAAAAAACAGTGAAAATCGTCGATTTTCGCAAAAACGGTAAGGGGTACCCCTTGCCATTTTTTCGGAAAAAAAATCGCATAAATATTTTTGAGTTTGACATATATTTAGATTAATTTGACTACGCTGATTCCAAAAATGCTAATTAAAGTGGTGAAAGACCGTTAGAAATTGCTGTTAGCGCGCTTTGAAGTTGATAAAATGCATATAACTCGAAAACGGTGCATCGTATCGAGCCGCCGTTAACAGATTTGAGTTCCCCGATATTTAATTACTCTAGAAACTTAGTTTCAGCCGGTTTGAAAAGAAAAAATTTTTTGGACCCATTTCACAGAATTTTTTTACCTTTAAATTTTTATCAAACTTTGCGAATTTTTTCCGACCAAACCATAAAAGATAGAGAGTTGAAATTTGGACAGTCAAACAACCTATATTTGTTGTATATTGTCAAATTTTTTCAACTTAATTGGAATAATATTACGACCGCCACAGCAAACCGCGAGAAAAAACAGTGAAAATCGTCGATTTTCGCAAAAACGGTAAGGGGTACCCCTTGCCATTTTTTCGGAAAAAAAATCGCATAAATATTTTTGAGTTTGACATATATTTAGATTAATTTGACTACGCTGATTCCAAAAATGCTAATTAAAGTGGTGAAAGACCGTTAGAAATTGCTGTTAGCGCGCTTTGAAGTTGATAAAATGCATATAACTCGAAAACGGTGCATCGTATCGAGCCGCCGTTAACAGATTTGAGTTCCCCGATATTTAATTACTCTAGAAACTTAGTTTCAGCCGGTTTGAAAAGAAAAAATTTTTTGGACCCATTTCACAGAATTTTTTTACCTTTAAATTTTTATCAAACTTTGCGAATTTTTTCCGACCAAACCATAAAAGATAGAGAGTTGAAATTTGGACAGTCAAACAACCTATATTTGTTGTATATTGTCAAATTTTTTCAACTTAATTGGAATAATATTACGACCGCCACAGCAAACCGCGAGAAAAAACAGTGAAAATCGTCGATTTTCGCAAAAACGGTAAGGGGTACCCCTTGCCATTTTTTCGGAAAAAAAATCGCATAAATATTTTTGAGTTTGACATATATTTAGATTAATTTGACTACGCTGATTCCAAAAATGCTAATTAAAGTGGTGAAAGACCGTTAGAAATTGCTGTTAGCGCGCTTTGAAGTTGATAAAATGCAAAAATGCATATAACTCGAAAACGGTGCATCGTATCGAGCCGCCGTTAACAGATTTGAGTTCCCCGATATTTAATTACTCTAGAAACTTAGTTTCAGCCGGTTTGAAAAGAAAAAATTTTTTGGACCCATTTCACAGAATTTTTTTACCTTTAAATTTTTATCAAACTTTGCGAATTTTTTCCGACCAAACCATAAAAGATAGAGAGTTGAAATTTGGACAGTCAAACAACCTATATTTGTTGTATATTGTCAAATTTTTTCAACATAATTAGAATAATATTACGACCGCCACAGCAAACCGCGAGAAAAAACAGTGAAAATCGTCGATTTTCGCAAAAACGGTAAGGGGTACCCCTTGCCATTTTTTCGGAAAAAAAATCGCATAAATATTTTTGAGTTTGACATATATTTAGATTAATTTGACTACGCTGATTCCAAAAATGCTAATTAAAGTGGTGAAAGACCGTTAGAAATTGCTGTTAGCGCGCTTTGAAGTTGATAAAATGCATATAACTCGAAAACGGTGCATCGTATCGAGCCGCCGTTAACAGATTTGAGTTCCCCGATATTTAATTACTCTAGAAACTTAGTTTCAGCCGGTTTGAAAAGAAAAAATTTTTTGGACCCATTTCACAGAATTTTTTTACCATTAAATTTTTATCAAACTTTGCGAATTTTTTCCGACCAAACCATAAAAGATAGAGAGTTGAAATTTGGACAGTCAAACAACCTATATTTGTTGTATATTGTCAAATTTTTTCAACTTAATTGGAATAATATTACGACCGCCACAGCAAACCGCGAGAAAAAACAGTGAAAATCGTCGATTTTCGCAAAAACGGTAAGGGGTACCCTTGCCATTTTTTCGGAAAAAAAATCGCATAAATATTTTTGAGTTTGACATATATTTAGATTAATTTGACTACGCTGATTCCAAAAATGCTAATTAAAGTGGTGAAAGACCGTTAGAAATTGCTGTTAGCGCGCTTTGAAGTTGATAAAATGCATATAACTCGAAAACGGTGCATCGTATCGAGCCGCCGTTAACAGATTTGAGTTCCCCGATATTTAATTACTCTAGAAACTTAGTTTCAGCCGGTTTGAAAAGAAAAAATTTTTTGGACCCATTTCACAGAATTTTTTTACCTTTAAATTTTTATCAAACTTTGCGAATTTTTTCCGACCAAACCATAATAGATAGAGAGTTGAAATTTGGACAGTCAAACAACCTATATTTGTTGTATATTGTCAAATTTTTTCAACATAATTAGAATAATATTACGACCGCCACAGCAAACCGCGAGAAAAAACAGTGAAAATCGTCGATTTTCGCAAAAACGGTAAGGGGTACCCCTTGCCATTTTTTCGGAAAAAAAATCGCATAAATATTTTTGAGTTTGACATATATTTAGATTAATTTGACTACGCTGATTCCAAAAATGCTAATTAAAGTGGTGAAAGACCGTTAGAAATTGCTGTTAGCGCGCTTTGAAGTTGATAAAATGCATATAACTCGAAAACGGTGCATCGTATCGAGCCGCCGTTAACAGATTTGAGTTCCCCGATATTTAATTACTCTAGAAACTTAGTTTCAGCCGGTTTGAAAAGAAAAAATTTTTTGGACCCATTTCACAGAATTTTTTTACCTTTAAATTTTTATCAAACTTTGCGAATTTTTTCCGACCAAACCATAAAAGATAGAGAGTTGAAATTTGGACAGTCAAACAACCTATATTTGTTGTATATTGTCAAATTTTTTCAACTTAATTGGAATAATATTACGACCGCCACAGCAAACCGCGAGAAAAAACAGTGAAAATCGTCGATTTTCGCAAAAACGGTAAGGGGTACCCCTTGCCATTTTTTCGGAAAAAAAATCGCATAAATATTTTTGAGTTTGACATATATTTAGATTAATTTGACTACGCTGATTCCAAAAATGCTAATTAAAGTGGTGAAAGACCGTTAGAAATTGCTGTTAGCGCGCTTTGAAGTTGATAAAATGCAAAAATGCATATAACTCGAAAACGGTGCATCGTATCGAGCCGCCGTTAACAGATTTGAGTTCCCCGATATTTAATTACTCTAGAAACTTAGTTTCAGCCGGTTTAAAAAGAAAAATTTTTTTGGACCCATTTCACAGAATTTTTTTACCTTTAAATTTTTATCAAACTTTGCGAATTTTTTCCGACCAAACCATAAAAGATAGAGAGTTGAAATTTGGACAGTCAAACAACCTATATTTGTTGTATATTGTCAAATTTTTTCAACTTAATTGGAATAATATTACGACCGCCACAGCAAACCGCGAGAAAAAACAGTGAAAATCGTCGATTTTCGCAAAAACGGTAAGGGGTTTGCCATTTTTTCGGAAAAAAAATCGCATAAATATTTTTGAGTTTGACATATATTTAGATTAATTTGACTACGCTGATTCCAAAAATGCTAATTAAAGTGGTGAAAGACCGTTAGAAATTGCTGTTAGCGCGCTTTGAAGTTGATAAAATGCAAAAATGCATATAACTCGAAAACGGTGCATCGTATCGAGCCGCCGTTAACAGATTTGAGTTCCCCGATATTTAATTACTCTAGAAACTTAGTTTCAGCCGGTTTGAAAAGAAAAAATTTTTTGGACCCATTTCACAGAATTTTTTTACCTTTAAATTTTTATCAAACTTTGCGAATTTTTTCCGACCAAACCATAAAAGATAGAGAGTTGAAATTTGGACAGTCAAACAACCTATATTTGTTGTATATTGTCAAATTTTTTCAACATAATTAGAATAATATTACGACCGCCACAGCAAACCGCGAGAAAAAACAGTGAAAATCGTCGATTTTCGCAAAAACGGTAAGGGGTACCCCTTGCCATTTTTTCGGAAAAAAAATCGCATAAATATTTTTGAGTTTGACATATATTTAGATTAATTTGACTACGCTGATTCCAAAAATGCTAATTAAAGTGGTGAAAGACCGTTAGAAATTGCTGTTAGCGCGCTTTGAAGTTGATAAAATGCATATAACTCGAAAACGGTGCATCGTATCGAGCCGCCGTTAACAGATTTGAGTTCCCCGATATTTAATTACTCTAGAAACTTAGTTTCAGCCGGTTTGAAAAGAAAAAATTTTTTGGACCCATTTCACAGAATTTTTTTACCTTTAAATTTTTATCAAACTTTGCGAATTTTTTCCGACCAAACCATAAAAGATAGAGAGTTGAAATTTGGACAGTCAAACAACCTATATTTATTGTATATTGTCAAATTTTTTCAACTTAATTGGAATAATATTACGACCGCCACAGCAAACCGCGAGAAAAAACAGTGAAAATCGTCGATTTTCGCAAAAACGGTAAGGGGTACCCCTTGCCATTTTTTCGGAAAAAAAATCGCATAAATATTTTTGAGTTTGACATATATTTAGATTAATTTGACTACGCTGATTCCAAAAATGCTAATTAAAGTGGTGAAAGACCGTTAGAAATTGCTGTTAGCGCGCTTTGAAGTTGATAAAATGCAAAAATGCATATAACTCGAAAACGGTGCATCGTATCGAGCCGCCGTTAACAGATTTGAGTTCCCCGATATTTAATTACTCTAGAAACTTAGTTTCAGCCGGTTTGAAAAGAAAAAATTTTTTGGACCCATTTCACAGAATTTTTTTACCTTTAAATTTTTATCAAACTTTGCGAATTTTTTCCGACCAAACCATAAAAGATAGAGAGTTGAAATTTGGACAGTCAAACAACCTATATTTGTTGTATATTGTCAAATTTTTTCAACATAATTAGAATAATATTACGACCGCCACAGCAAACCGCGAGAAAAAACAGTGAAAATCGTCGATTTTCGCAAAAACGGTAAGGGGTACCCCTTGCCATTTTTTCGGAAAAAAAATCGCATAAATATTTTTGAGTTTGACATATATTTAGATTAATTTGACTACGCTGATTCCAAAAATGCTAATTAAAGTGGTGAAAGACCGTTAGAAATTGCTGTTAGCGCGCTTTGAAGTTGATAAAATGCATATAACTCGAAAACGGTGCATCGTATCGAGCCGCCGTTAACAGATTTGAGTTCCCCGATATTTAATTACTCTAGAAACTTAGTTTCAGCCGGTTTGAAAAGAAAAAATTTTTTGGACCCATTTCACAGAATTTTTTTACCTTTAAATTTTTATCAAACTTTGCGAATTTTTTCCGACCAAACCATAAAAGATAGAGAGTTGAAATTTGGACAGTCAAACAACCTATATTTATTGTATATTGTCAAATTTTTTCAACTTAATTGGAATAATATTACGACCGCCACAGCAAACCGCGAGAAAAAACAGTGAAAATCGTCGATTTTCGCAAAAACGGTAAGGGGTACCCCTTGCCATTTTTTCGGAAAAAAAATCGCATAAATATTTTTGAGTTTGACATATATTTAGATTAATTTGACTACGCTGATTCCAAAAATGCTAATTAAAGTGGTGAAAGACCGTTAGAAATTGCTGTTAGCGCGCTTTGAAGTTGATAAAATGCATATAACTCGAAAACGGTGCATCGTATCGAGCCGCCGTTAACAGATTTGAGTTCCCCGATATTTAATTACTCTAGAAACTTAGTTTCAGCCGGTTTGAAAAGAAAAAATTTTTTGGACCCATTTCACAGAATTTTTTTACCTTTAAATTTTTATCAAACTTTGCGAATTTTTTCCGACCAAACCATAAAAGATAGAGAGTTGAAATTTGGACAGTCAAACAACCTATATTTGTTGTATATTGTCAAATTTTTTCAACTTAATTGGAATAATATTACGACCGCCACAGCAAACCGCGAGAAAAAACAGTGAAAATCGTCGATTTTCGCAAAAACGGTAAGGGGTACCCCTTGCCATTTTTTCGGAAAAAAAATCGCATAAATATTTTTGAGTTTGACATATATTTAGATTAATTTGACTACGCTGATTCCAAAAATGCTAATTAAAGTGGTGAAAGACCGTTAGAAATTGCTGTTAGCGCGCTTTGAAGTTGATAAAATGCATATAACTCGAAAACGGTGCATCGTATCGAGCCGCCGTTAACAGATTTGAGTTCCCCGATATTTAATTACTCTAGAAACTTAGTTTCAGCCGGTTTGAAAAGAAAAAATTTTTTGGACCCATTTCACAGAATTTTTTTACCTTTAAATTTTTATCAAACTTTGCGAATTTTTTCCGACCAAACCATAAAAGATAGAGAGTTGAAATTTGGACAGTCAAACAACCTATATTTGTTGTATATTGTCAAATTTTTTCAACTTAATTGGAATAATATTACGACCGCCACAGCAAACCGCGAGAAAAAATAGTGAAAATCGTCGATTTTCGCAAAAACGGTAAGGGGTACCCCTTGCCATTTTTTCGGAAAAAAAATCGCATAAATATTTTTGAGTTTGACATATATTTAGATTAATTTGACTACGCTGATTCCAAAAATGCTAATTAAAGTGGTGAAAGACCGTTAGAAATTGCTGTTAGCGCGCTTTGAAGTTGATAAAATGCAAAAATGCATATAACTCGAAAACGGTGCATCGTATCGAGCCGCCGTTAACAGATTTGAGTTCCCCGATATTTAATTACTCTAGAAACTTAGTTTCAGCCGGTTTGAAAAGAAAAATTTTTTTGGACCCATTTCACAGAATTTTTTTACCTTTAAATTTTTATCAAACTTTGCGAATTTTTTCCGACCAAACCATAAAAGATAGAGAGTTGAAATTTGGACAGTCAAACAACCTATATTTGTTGTATATTGTCAAATTTTTTCAACTTAATTGGAATAATATTACGACCGCCACAGCAAACCGCGAGAAAAAACAGTGAAAATCGTCGATTTTCGCAAAAACGGTAAGGGGTTTGCCATTTTTTCGGAAAAAAAATCGCATAAATATTTTTGAGTTTGACATATATTTAGATTAATTTGACTACGCTGATTCCAAAAATGCTAATTAAAGTGGTGAAAGACCGTTAGAAATTGCTGTTAGCGCGCTTTGAAGTTGATAAAATGCAAAAATGCATATAACTCGAAAACGGTGCATCGTATCGAGCCGCCGTTAACAGATTTGAGTTCCCCGATATTTAATTACTCTAGAAACTTAGTTTCAGCCGGTTTGAAAAGAAAAAATTTTTTGGACCCATTTCACAGAATTTTTTTACCTTTAAATTTTTATCAAACTTTGCGAATTTTTTCCGACCAAACCATAAAAGATAGAGAGTTGAAATTTGGACAGTCAAACAACCTATATTTGTTGTATATTGTCAAATTTTTTCAACATAATTAGAATAATATTACGACCGCCACAGCAAACCGCGAGAAAAAACAGTGAAAATCGTCGATTTTCGCAAAAACGGTAAGGGGTACCCCTTGCCATTTTTTCGGAAAAAAAATCGCATAAATATTTTTGAGTTTGACATATATTTAGATTAATTTGACTACGCTGATTCCAAAAATGCTAATTAAAGTGGTGAAAGACCGTTAGAAATTGCTGTTAGCGCGCTTTGAAGTTGATAAAATGCATATAACTCGAAAACGGTGCATCGTATCGAGCCGCCGTTAACAGATTTGAGTTCCCCGATATTTAATTACTCTAGAAACTTAGTTTCAGCCGGTTTGAAAAGAAAAAATTTTTTGGACCCATTTCACAGAATTTTTTTACCTTTAAATTTTTATCAAACTTTGCGAATTTTTTCCGACCAAACCATAAAAGATAGAGAGTTGAAATTTGGACAGTCAAACAACCTATATTTATTGTATATTGTCAAATTTTTTCAACTTAATTGGAATAATATTACGACCGCCACAGCAAACCGCGAGAAAAAACAGTGAAAATCGTCGATTTTCGCAAAAACGGTAAGGGGTACCCCTTGCCATTTTTTCGGAAAAAAAATCGCATAAATATTTTTGAGTTTGACATATATTTAGATTAATTTGACTACGCTGATTCCAAAAATGCTAATTAAAGTGGTGAAAGACCGTTAGAAATTGCTGTTAGCGCGCTTTGAAGTTGATAAAATGCATATAACTCGAAAACGGTGCATCGTATCGAGCCGCCGTTAACAGATTTGAGTTCCCCGATATTTAATTACTCTAGAAACTTAGTTTCAGCCGGTTTGAAAAGAAAAAATTTTTTGGACCCATTTCACAGAATTTTTTTACCTTTAAATTTTTATCAAACTTTGCGAATTTTTTCCGACCAAACCATAAAAGATAGAGAGTTGAAATTTGGACAGTCAAACAACCTATATTTGTTGTATATTGTCAAATTTTTTCAACTTAATTGGAATAATATTACGACCGCCACAGCAAACCGCGAGAAAAAACAGTGAAAATCGTCGATTTTCGCAAAAACGGTAAGGGGTACCCCTTGCCATTTTTTCGGAAAAAAAATCGCATAAATATTTTTGAGTTTGACATATATTTAGATTAATTTGACTACGCTGATTCCAAAAATGCTAATTAAAGTGGTGAAAGACCGTTAGAAATTGCTGTTAGCGCGCTTTGAAGTTGATAAAATGCATATAACTCGAAAACGGTGCATCGTATCGAGCCGCCGTTAACAGATTTGAGTTCCCCGATATTTAATTACTCTAGAAACTTAGTTTCAGCCGGTTTGAAAAGAAAAAATTTTTTGGACCCATTTCACAGAATTTTTTTACCTTTAAATTTTTATCAAACTTTGCGAATTTTTTCCGACCAAACCATAAAAGATAGAGAGTTGAAATTTGGACAGTCAAACAACCTATATTTGTTGTATATTGTCAAATTTTTTCAACTTAATTGGAATAATATTACGACCGCCACAGCAAACCGCGAGAAAAAACAGTGAAAATCGTCGATTTTCGCAAAAACGGTAAGGGGTACCCCTTGCCATTTTTTCGGAAAAAAAATCGCATAAATATTTTTGAGTTTGACATATATTTAGATTAATTTGACTACGCTGATTCCAAAAATGCTAATTAAAGTGGTGAAAGACCGTTAGAAATTGCTGTTAGCGCGCTTTGAAGTTGATAAAATGCATATAACTCGAAAACGGTGCATCGTATCGAGCCGCCGTTAACAGATTTGAGTTCCCCGATATTTAATTACTCTAGAAACTTAGTTTCAGCCGGTTTGAAAAGAAAAAATTTTTTGGACCCATTTCACAGAATTTTTTTACCTTTAAATTTTTATCAAACTTTGCGAATTTTTTCCGACCAAACCATAAAAGATAGAGAGTTGAAATTTGGACAGTCAAACAACCTATATTTGTTGTATATTGTCAAATTTTTTCAACTTAATTGGAATAATATTACGACCGCCACAGCAAACCGCGAGAAAAAACAGTGAAAATCGTCGATTTTCGCAAAAACGGTAAGGGGTACCCCTTGCCATTTTTTCGGAAAAAAAATCGCATAAATATTTTTGAGTTTGACATATATTTAGATTAATTTGACTACGCTGATTCCAAAAATGCTAATTAAAGTGGTGAAAGACCGTTAGAAATTGCTGTTAGCGCGCTTTGAAGTTGATAAAATGCATATAACTCGAAAACGGTGCATCGTATCGAGCCGCCGTTAACAGATTTGAGTTCCCCGATATTTAATTACTCTAGAAACTTAGTTTCAGCCGGTTTGAAAAGAAAAAATTTTTTGGACCCATTTCACAGAATTTTTTTACCTTTAAATTTTTATCAAACTTTGCGAATTTTTTCCGACCAAACCATAAAAGATAGAGAGTTGAAATTTGGACAGTCAAACAACCTATATTTGTTGTATATTGTCAAATTTTTTCAACTTAATTGGAATAATATTACGACCGCCACAGCAAACCGCGAGAAAAAACAGTGAAAATCGTCGATTTTCGCAAAAACGGTAAGGGGTACCCCTTGCCATTTTTTCGGAAAAAAAATCGCATAAATATTTTTGAGTTTGACATATATTTAGATTAATATGACTACGCTGATTCCAAAAATGCTAATTAAAGTGGTGAAAGACCGTTAGAAATTGCTGTTAGCGCGCTTTGAAGTTGATAAAATGCATATAACTCGAAAACGGTGCATCGTATCGAGCCGCCGTTAACAGATTTGAGTTCCCCGATATTTAATTACTCTAGAAACTTAGTTTCAGCCGGTTTGAAAAGAAAAAATTTTTTGGACCCATTTCACAGAATTTTTTTACCTTTAAATTTTTATCAAACTTTGCGAATTTTTTCCGACCAAACCATAAAAGATAGAGAGTTGAAATTTGGACAGTCAAACAACCTATATTTGTTGTATATTGTCAAATTTTTTCAACTTAATTGGAATAATATTACGACCGCCACAGCAAACCGCGAGAAAAAACAGTGAAAATCGTCGATTTTCGCAAAAACGGTAAGGGGTACCCCTTGCCATTTTTTCGGAAAAAAAATCGCATAAATATTTTTGAGTTTGACATATATTTAGATTAATTTGACTACGCTGATTCCAAAAATGCTAATTAAAGTGGTGAAAGACCGTTAGAAATTGCTGTTAGCGCGCTTTGAAGTTGATAAAATGCATATAACTCGAAAACGGTGCATCGTATCGAGCCGCCGTTAACAGATTTGAGTTCCCCGATATTTAATTACTCTAGAAACTTAGTTTCAGCCGGTTTGAAAAGAAAAAATTTTTTGGACCCATTTCACAGAATTTTTTTACCTTTAAATTTTTATCAAACTTTGCGAATTTTTTCCGACCAAACCATAAAAGATAGAGAGTTGAAATTTGGACAGTCAAACAACCTATATTTGTTGTATATTGTCAAATTTTTTCAACTTAATTGGAATAATATTACGACCGCCACAGCAAACCGCGAGAAAAAACAGTGAAAATCGTCGATTTTCGCAAAAACGGTAAGGGGTACCCCTTGCCATTTTTTCGGAAAAAAAATCGCATAAATATTTTTGAGTTTGACATATATTTAGATTAATTTGACTACGCTGATTCCAAAAATGCTAATTAAAGTGGTGAAAGACCGTTAGAAATTGCTGTTAGCGCGCTTTGAAGTTGATAAAATGCAAAAATGCATATAACTCGAAAACGGTGCATCGTATCGAGCCGCCGTTAACAGATTTGAGTTCCCCGATATTTAATTACTCTAGAAACTTAGTTTCAGCCGGTTTGAAAAGAAAAAATTTTTTGGACCCATTTCACAGAATTTTTTTACCATTAAATTTTTATCAAACTTTGCGAATTTTTTCCGACCAAACCATAAAAGATAGAGAGTTGAAATTTGGACAGTCAAACAACCTATATTTGTTGTATATTGTCAAATTTTTTCAACTTAATTGGAATAATATTACGACCGCCACAGCAAACCGCGAGAAAAAACAGTGAAAATCGTCGATTTTCGCAAAAACGGTAAGGGGTACCCTTGCCATTTTTTCGGAAAAAAAATCGCATAAATATTTTTGAGTTTGACATATATTTAGATTAATTTGACTACGCTGATTCCAAAAATGCTAATTAAAGTGGTGAAAGACCGTTAGAAATTGCTGTTAGCGCGCTTTGAAGTTGATAAAATGCATATAACTCGAAAACGGTGCATCGCATCGAGCCGCCGTTAACAGATTTGAGTTCCCCGATATTTAATTACTCTAGAAACTTAGTTTCAGCCGGTTTGAAAAGAAAAAATTTTTTGGACCCATTTCACAGAATTTTTTTACCTTTAAATTTTTATCAAACTTTGCGAATTTTTTCCGACCAAACCATAAAAGATAGAGAGTTGAAATTTGGACAGTCAAACAACCTATATTTGTTGTATATTGTCAAATTTTTTCAACTTAATTGGAATAATATTACGACCGCCACAGCAAACCGCGAGAAAAAACAGTGAAAATCGTCGATTTTCGCAAAAACGGTAAGGGGTACCCCTTGCCATTTTTTCGGAAAAAAAATCGCATAAATATTTTTGAGTTTGACATATATTTAGATTAATTTGACTACGCTGATTCCAAAAATGCTAATTAAAGTGGTGAAAGATCGTTAGAAATTGCTGTTAGCGCGCTTTGAAGTTGATAAAATGCAAAAATGCATATAACTCGAAAACGGTGCATCGTATCGAGCCGCCGTTAACAGATTTGAGTTCCCCGATATTTAATTACTCTAGAAACTTAGTTTCAGCCGGTTTGAAAAGAAAAAATTTTTTGGACCCATTTCACAGAATTTTTTTACCTTTAAATTTTTATCAAACTTTGCGAATTTTTTCCGACCAAACCATAAAAGATAGAGAGTTGAAATTTGGACAGTCAAACAACCTATATTTGTTGTATATTGTCAAATTTTTTCAACTTAATTGGAATAATATTACGACCGCCACAGCAAACCGCGAGAAAAAACAGTGAAAATCGTCGATTTTCGCAAAAACGGTAAGGGGTACCCCTTGCCATTTTTTCGGAAAAAAAATCGCATAAATATTTTTGAGTTTGACATATATTTAGATTAATTTGACTACGCTGATTCCAAAAATGCTAATTAAAGTGGTGAAAGATCGTTAGAAATTGCTGTTAGCGCGCTTTGAAGTTGATAAAATGCAAAAATGCATATAACTCGAAAACGGTGCATCGTATCGAGCCGCCGTTAACAGATTTGAGTTCCCCGATATTTAATTACTCTAGAAACTTAGTTTCAGCCGGTTTAAAAAGAAAAATTTTTTTGGACCCATTTCACAGAATTTTTTTACCTTTAAATTTTTATCAAACTTTGCGAATTTTTTCCGACCAAACCATAAAAGATAGAGAGTTGAAATTTGGACAGTCAAACAACCTATATTTGTTGTATATTGTCAAATTTTTTCAACTTAATTGGAATAATATTACGACCGCCACAGCAAACCGCGAGAAAAAACAGTGAAAATCGTCGATTTTCGCAAAAACGGTAAGGGGTTTGCCATTTTTTCGGAAAAAAAATCGCATAAATATTTTTGAGTTTGACATATATTTAGATTAATTTGACTACGCTGATTCCAAAAATGCTAATTAAAGTGGTGAAAGACCGTTAGAAATTGCTGTTAGCGCGCTTTGAAGTTGATAAAATGCAAAAATGCATATAACTCGAAAACGGTGCATCGTATCGAGCCGCCGTTAACAGATTTGAGTTCCCCGATATTTAATTACTCTAGAAACTTAGTTTCAGCCGGTTTGAAAAGAAAAAATTTTTTGGACCCATTTCACAGAATTTTTTTACCTTTAAATTTTTATCAAACTTTGCGAATTTTTTCCGACCAAACCATAAAAGATAGAGAGTTGAAATTTGGACAGTCAAACAACCTATATTTGTTGTATATTGTCAAATTTTTTCAACATAATTAGAATAATATTACGACCGCCACAGCAAACCGCGAGAAAAAACAGTGAAAATCGTCGATTTTCGCAAAAACGGTAAGGGGTTTGCCATTTTTTCGGAAAAAAAATCGCATAAATATTTTTGAGTTTGACATATATTTAGATTAATTTGACTACGCTGATTCCAAAAATGCTAATTAAAGTGGTGAAAGACCGTTAGAAATTGCTGTTAGCGCGCTTTGAAGTTGATAAAATGCATATAACTCGAAAACGGTGCATCGTATCGAGCCGCCGTTAACAGATTTGAGTTCCCCGATATTTAATTACTCTAGAAACTTAGTTTCAGCCGGTTTGAAAAGAAAAAATTTTTTGGACCCATTTCACAGAATTTTTTTACCTTTAAATTTTTATCAAACTTTGCGAATTTTTTCCGACCAAACCATAAAAGATAGAGAGTTGAAATTTGGACAGTCAAACAACCTATATTTGTTGTATATTGTCAAATTTTTTCAACTTAATTGGAATAATATTACGACCGCCACAGCAAACCGCGAGAAAAAACAGTGAAAATCGTCGATTTTCGCAAAAACGGTAAGGGGTTTGCCATTTTTTCGGAAAAAAAATCGCATAAATATTTTTGAGTTTGACATATATTTAGATTAATTTGACTACGCTGATTCCAAAAATGCTAATTAAAGTGGTGAAAGACCGTTAGAAATTGCTGTTAGCGCGCTTTGAAGTTGATAAAATGCAAAAATGCATATAACTCGAAAACGGTGCATCGTATCGAGCCGCCGTTAACAGATTTGAGTTCCCCGATATTTAATTACTCTAGAAACTTAGTTTCAGCCGGTTTGAAAAGAAAAAATTTTTTGGACCCATTTCACAGAATTTTTTTACCTTTAAATTTTTATCAAACTTTGCGAATTTTTTCCGACCAAACCATAAAAGATAGAGAGTTGAAATTTGGACAGTCAAACAACCTATATTTGTTGTATATTGTCAAATTTTTTCAACATAATTAGAATAATATTACGACCGCCACAGCAAACCGCGAGAAAAAACAGTGAAAATCGTCGATTTTCGCAAAAACGGTAAGGGGTTTGCCATTTTTTCGGAAAAAAAATCGCATAAATATTTTTGAGTTTGACATATATTTAGATTAATTTGACTACGCTGATTCCAAAAATGCTAATTAAAGTGGTGAAAGACCGTTAGAAATTGCTGTTAGCGCGCTTTGAAGTTGATAAAATGCATATAACTCGAAAACGGTGCATCGTATCGAGCCGCCGTTAACAGATTTGAGTTCCCCGATATTTAATTACTCTAGAAACTTAGTTTCAGCCGGTTTGAAAAGAAAAAATTTTTTGGACCCATTTCACAGAATTTTTTTACCTTTAAATTTTTATCAAACTTTGCGAATTTTTTCCGACCAAACCATAAAAGATAGAGAGTTGAAATTTGGACAGTCAAACAACCTATATTTGTTGTATATTGTCAAATTTTTTCAACTTAATTGGAATAATATTACGACCGCCACAGCAAACCGCGAGAAAAAACAGTGAAAATCGTCGATTTTCGCAAAAACGGTAAGGGGTTTGCCATTTTTTCGGAAAAAAAATCGCATAAATATTTTTGAGTTTGACATATATTTAGATTAATTTGACTACGCTGATTCCAAAAATGCTAATTAAAGTGGTGAAAGACCGTTAGAAATTGCTGTTAGCGCGCTTTGAAGTTGATAAAATGCAAAAATGCATATAACTCGAAAACGGTGCATCGTATCGAGCCGCCGTTAACAGATTTGAGTTCCCCGATATTTAATTACTCTAGAAACTTAGTTTCAGCCGGTTTGAAAAGAAAAAATTTTTTGGACCCATTTCACAGAATTTTTTTACCTTTAAATTTTTATCAAACTTTGCGAATTTTTTCCGACCAAACCATAAAAGATAGAGAGTTGAAATTTGGACAGTCAAACAACCTATATTTGTTGTATATTGTCAAATTTTTTCAACATAATTAGAATAATATTACGACCGCCACAGCAAACCGCGAGAAAAAACAGTGAAAATCGTCGATTTTCGCAAAAACGGTAAGGGGTACCCCTTGCCATTTTTTCGGAAAAAAAATCGCATAAATATTTTTGAGTTTGACATATATTTAGATTAATTTGACTACGCTGATTCCAAAAATGCTAATTAAAGTGGTGAAAGACCGTTAGAAATTGCTGTTAGCGCGCTTTGAAGTTGATAAAATGCATATAACTCGAAAACGGTGCATCGTATCGAGCCGCCGTTAACAGATTTGAGTTCCCCGATATTTAATTACTCTAGAAACTTAGTTTCAGCCGGTTTGAAAAGAAAAAATTTTTTGGACCCATTTCACAGAATTTTTTTACCTTTAAATTTTTATCAAACTTTGCGAATTTTTTCCGACCAAACCATAAAAGATAGAGAGTTGAAATTTGGACAGTCAAACAACCTATATTTGTTGTATATTGTCAAATTTTTTCAACTTAATTGGAATAATATTACGACCGCCACAGCAAACCGCGAGAAAAAACAGTGAAAATCGTCGATTTTCGCAAAAACGGTAAGGGGTACCCCTTGCCATTTTTTCGGAAAAAAAATCGCATAAATATTTTTGAGTTTGACATATATTTAGATTAATTTGACTACGCTGATTCCAAAAATGCTAATTAAAGTGGTGAAAGACCGTTAGAAATTGCTGTTAGCGCGCTTTGAAGTTGATAAAATGCATATAACTCGAAAACGGTGCATCGTATCGAGCCGCCGTTAACAGATTTGAGTTCCCCGATATTTAATTACTCTAGAAACTTAGTTTCAGCCGGTTTGAAAAGAAAAAATTTTTTGGACCCATTTCACAGAATTTTTTTACCTTTAAATTTTTATCAAACTTTGCGAATTTTTTCCGACCAAACCATAAAAGATAGAGAGTTGAAATTTGGACAGTCAAACAACCTATATTTGTTGTATATTGTCAAATTTTTTCAACTTAATTGGAATAATATTACGACCGCCACAGCAAACCGCGAGAAAAAACAGTGAAAATCGTCGATTTTCGCAAAAACGGTAAGGGGTTTGCCATTTTTTCGGAAAAAAAATCGCATAAATATTTTTGAGTTTGACATATATTTAGATTAATTTGACTACGCTGATTCCAAAAATGCTAATTAAAGTGGTGAAAGACCGTTAGAAATTGCTGTTAGCGCGCTTTGAAGTTGATAAAATGCAAAAATGCATATAACTCGAAAACGGTGCATCGTATCGAGCCGCCGTTAACAGATTTGAGTTCCCCGATATTTAATTACTCTAGAAACTTAGTTTCAGCCGGTTTGAAAAGAAAAAATTTTTTGGACCCATTTCACAGAATTTTTTTACCTTTAAATTTTTATCAAACTTTGCGAATTTTTTCCGACCAAACCATAAAAGATAGAGAGTTGAAATTTGGACAGTCAAACAACCTATATTTGTTGTATATTGTCAAATTTTTTCAACATAATTAGAATAATATTACGACCGCCACAGCAAACCGCGAGAAAAAACAGTGAAAATCGTCGATTTTCGCAAAAACGGTAAGGGGTACCCCTTGCCATTTTTTCGGAAAAAAAATCGCATAAATATTTTTGAGTTTGACATATATTTAGATTAATTTGACTACGCTGATTCCAAAAATGCTAATTAAAGTGGTGAAAGACCGTTAGAAATTGCTGTTAGCGCGCTTTGAAGTTGATAAAATGCATATAACTCGAAAACGGTGCATCGTATCGAGCCGCCGTTAACAGATTTGAGTTCCCCGATATTTAATTACTCTAGAAACTTAGTTTCAGCCGGTTTGAAAAGAAAAAATTTTTTGGACCCATTTCACAGAATTTTTTTACCTTTAAATTTTTATCAAACTTTGCGAATTTTTTCCGACCAAACCATAAAAGATAGAGAGTTGAAATTTGGACAGTCAAACAACCTATATTTGTTGTATATTGTCAAATTTTTTCAACTTAATTGGAATAATATTACGACCGCCACAGCAAACCGCGAGAAAAAACAGTGAAAATCGTCGATTTTCGCAAAAACGGTAAGGGGTACCCCTTGCCATTTTTTCGGAAAAAAAATCGCATAAATATTTTTGAGTTTGACATATATTTAGATTAATTTGACTACGCTGATTCCAAAAATGCTAATTAAAGTGGTGAAAGACCGTTAGAAATTGCTGTTAGCGCGCTTTGAAGTTGATAAAATGCATATAACTCGAAAACGGTGCATCGTATCGAGCCGCCGTTAACAGATTTGAGTTCCCCGATATTTAATTACTCTAGAAACTTAGTTTCAGCCGGTTTGAAAAGAAAAAATTTTTTGGACCCATTTCACAGAATTTTTTTACCTTTAAATTTTTATCAAACTTTGCGAATTTTTTCCGACCAAACCATAAAAGATAGAGAGTTGAAATTTGGACAGTCAAACAACCTATATTTGTTGTATATTGTCAAATTTTTTCAACTTAATTGGAATAATATTACGACCGCCACAGCAAACCGCGAGAAAAAACAGTGAAAATCGTCGATTTTCGCAAAAACGGTAAGGGGTACCCCTTGCCATTTTTTCGGAAAAAAAATCGCATAAATATTTTTGAGTTTGACATATATTTAGATTAATTTGACTACGCTGATTCCAAAAATGCTAATTAAAGTGGTGAAAGACCGTTAGAAATTGCTGTTAGCGCGCTTTGAAGTTGATAAAATGCAAAAATGCATATAACTCGAAAACGGTGCATCGTATCGAGCCGCCGTTAACAGATTTGAGTTCCCCGATATTTAATTACTCTAGAAACTTAGTTTCAGCCGGTTTGAAAAGAAAAAATTTTTTGGACCCATTTCACAGAATTTTTTTACCTTTAAATTTTTATCAAACTTTGCGAATTTTTTCCGACCAAACCATAAAAGATAGAGAGTTGAAATTTGGACAGTCAAACAACCTATATTTGTTGTATATTGTCAAATTTTTTCAACATAATTAGAATAATATTACGACCGCCACAGCAAACCGCGAGAAAAAACAGTGAAAATCGTCGATTTTCGCAAAAACGGTAAGGGGTACCCCTTGCCATTTTTTCGGAAAAAAAATCGCATAAATATTTTTGAGTTTGACATATATTTAGATTAATTTGACTACGCTGATTCCAAAAATGCTAATTAAAGTGGTGAAAGACCGTTAGAAATTGCTGTTAGCGCGCTTTGAAGTTGATAAAATGCATATAACTCGAAAACGGTGCATCGTATCGAGCCGCCGTTAACAGATTTGAGTTCCCCGATATTTAATTACTCTAGAAACTTAGTTTCAGCCGGTTTGAAAAGAAAAAATTTTTTGGACCCATTTCACAGAATTTTTTTACCATTAAATTTTTATCAAACTTTGCGAATTTTTTCCGACCAAACCATAAAAGATAGAGAGTTGAAATTTGGACAGTCAAACAACCTATATTTGTTGTATATTGTCAAATTTTTTCAACTTAATTGGAATAATATTACGACCGCCACAGCAAACCGCGAGAAAAAACAGTGAAAATCGTCGATTTTCGCAAAAACGGTAAGGGGTACCCTTGCCATTTTTTCGGAAAAAAAATCGCATAAATATTTTTGAGTTTGACATATATTTAGATTAATTTGACTACGCTGATTCCAAAAATGCTAATTAAAGTGGTGAAAGACCGTTAGAAATTGCTGTTAGCGCGCTTTGAAGTTGATAAAATGCATATAACTCGAAAACGGTGCATCGTATCGAGCCGCCGTTAACAGATTTGAGTTCCCCGATATTTAATTACTCTAGAAACTTAGTTTCAGCCGGTTTGAAAAGAAAAAATTTTTTGGACCCATTTCACAGAATTTTTTTACCTTTAAATTTTTATCAAACTTTGCGAATTTTTTCCGACCAAACCATAATAGATAGAGAGTTGAAATTTGGACAGTCAAACAACCTATATTTGTTGTATATTGTCAAATTTTTTCAACATAATTAGAATAATATTACGACCGCCACAGCAAACCGCGAGAAAAAACAGTGAAAATCGTCGATTTTCGCAAAAACGGTAAGGGGTACCCCTTGCCATTTTTTCGGAAAAAAAATCGCATAAATATTTTTGAGTTTGACATATATTTAGATTAATTTGACTACGCTGATTCCAAAAATGCTAATTAAAGTGGTGAAAGACCGTTAGAAATTGCTGTTAGCGCGCTTTGAAGTTGATAAAATGCATATAACTCGAAAACGGTGCATCGTATCGAGCCGCCGTTAACAGATTTGAGTTCCCCGATATTTAATTACTCTAGAAACTTAGTTTCAGCCGGTTTGAAAAGAAAAAATTTTTTGGACCCATTTCACAGAATTTTTTTACCTTTAAATTTTTATCAAACTTTGCGAATTTTTTCCGACCAAACCATAAAAGATAGAGAGTTGAAATTTGGACAGTCAAACAACCTATATTTGTTGTATATTGTCAAATTTTTTCAACTTAATTGGAATAATATTACGACCGCCACAGCAAACCGCGAGAAAAAACAGTGAAAATCGTCGATTTTCGCAAAAACGGTAAGGGGTACCCCTTGCCATTTTTTCGGAAAAAAAATCGCATAAATATTTTTGAGTTTGACATATATTTAGATTAATTTGACTACGCTGATTCCAAAAATGCTAATTAAAGTGGTGAAAGACCGTTAGAAATTGCTGTTAGCGCGCTTTGAAGTTGATAAAATGCAAAAATGCATATAACTCGAAAACGGTGCATCGTATCGAGCCGCCGTTAACAGATTTGAGTTCCCCGATATTTAATTACTCTAGAAACTTAGTTTCAGCCGGTTTAAAAAGAAAAATTTTTTTGGACCCATTTCACAGAATTTTTTTACCTTTAAATTTTTATCAAACTTTGCGAATTTTTTCCGACCAAACCATAAAAGATAGAGAGTTGAAATTTGGACAGTCAAACAACCTATATTTGTTGTATATTGTCAAATTTTTTCAACTTAATTGGAATAATATTACGACCGCCACAGCAAACCGCGAGAAAAAACAGTGAAAATCGTCGATTTTCGCAAAAACGGTAAGGGGTACCCCTTGCCATTTTTTCGGAAAAAAAATCGCATAAATATTTTTGAGTTTGACATATATTTAGATTAATTTGACTACGCTGATTCCAAAAATGCTAATTAAAGTGGTGAAAGACCGTTAGAAATTGCTGTTAGCGCGCTTTGAAGTTGATAAAATGCAAAAATGCATATAACTCGAAAACGGTGCATCGTATCGAGCCGCCGTTAACAGATTTGAGTTCCCCGATATTTAATTACTCTAGAAACTTAGTTTCAGCCGGTTTGAAAAGAAAAAATTTTTTGGACCCATTTCACAGAATTTTTTTACCTTTAAATTTTTATCAAACTTTGCGAATTTTTTCCGACCAAACCATAAAAGATAGAGAGTTGAAATTTGGACAGTCAAACAACCTATATTTGTTGTATATTGTCAAATTTTTTCAACTTAATTGGAATAATATTACGACCGCCACAGCAAACCGCGAGAAAAAACAGTGAAAATCGTCGATTTTCGCAAAAACGGTAAGGGGTTTGCCATTTTTTCGGAAAAAAAATCGCATAAATATTTTTGAGTTTGACATATATTTAGATTAATTTGACTACGCTGATTCCAAAAATGCTAATTAAAGTGGTGAAAGACCGTTAGAAATTGCTGTTAGCGCGCTTTGAAGTTGATAAAATGCAAAAATGCATATAACTCGAAAACGGTGCATCGTATCGAGCCGCCGTTAACAGATTTGAGTTCCCCGATATTTAATTACTCTAGAAACTTAGTTTCAGCCGGTTTGAAAAGAAAAAATTTTTTGGACCCATTTCACAGAATTTTTTTACCTTTAAATTTTTATCAAACTTTGCGAATTTTTTCCGACCAAACCATAAAAGATAGAGAGTTGAAATTTGGACAGTCAAACAACCTATATTTGTTGTATATTGTCAAATTTTTTCAACATAATTAGAATAATATTACGACCGCCACAGCAAACCGCGAGAAAAAACAGTGAAAATCGTCGATTTTCGCAAAAACGGTAAGGGGTACCCCTTGCCATTTTTTCGGAAAAAAAATCGCATAAATATTTTTGAGTTTGACATATATTTAGATTAATTTGACTACGCTGATTCCAAAAATGCTAATTAAAGTGGTGAAAGACCGTTAGAAATTGCTGTTAGCGCGCTTTGAAGTTGATAAAATGCATATAACTCGAAAACGGTGCATCGTATCGAGCCGCCGTTAACAGATTTGAGTTCCCCGATATTTAATTACTCTAGAAACTTAGTTTCAGCCGGTTTGAAAAGAAAAAATTTTTTGGACCCATTTCACAGAATTTTTTTACCTTTAAATTTTTATCAAACTTTGCGAATTTTTTCCGACCAAACCATAAAAGATAGAGAGTTGAAATTTGGACAGTCAAACAACCTATATTTATTGTATATTGTCAAATTTTTTCAACTTAATTGGAATAATATTACGACCGCCACAGCAAACCGCGAGAAAAAACAGTGAAAATCGTCGATTTTCGCAAAAACGGTAAGGGGTACCCCTTGCCATTTTTTCGGAAAAAAAATCGCATAAATATTTTTGAGTTTGACATATATTTAGATTAATTTGACTACGCTGATTCCAAAAATGCTAATTAAAGTGGTGAAAGACCGTTAGAAATTGCTGTTAGCGCGCTTTGAAGTTGATAAAATGCAAAAATGCATATAACTCGAAAACGGTGCATCGTATCGAGCCGCCGTTAACAGATTTGAGTTCCCCGATATTTAATTACTCTAGAAACTTAGTTTCAGCCGGTTTGAAAAGAAAAAATTTTTTGGACCCATTTCACAGAATTTTTTTACCTTTAAATTTTTATCAAACTTTGCGAATTTTTTCCGACCAAACCATAAAAGATAGAGAGTTGAAATTTGGACAGTCAAACAACCTATATTTGTTGTATATTGTCAAATTTTTTCAACATAATTAGAATAATATTACGACCGCCACAGCAAACCGCGAGAAAAAACAGTGAAAATCGTCGATTTTCGCAAAAACGGTAAGGGGTACCCCTTGCCATTTTTTCGGAAAAAAAATCGCATAAATATTTTTGAGTTTGACATATATTTAGATTAATTTGACTACGCTGATTCCAAAAATGCTAATTAAAGTGGTGAAAGACCGTTAGAAATTGCTGTTAGCGCGCTTTGAAGTTGATAAAATGCATATAACTCGAAAACGGTGCATCGTATCGAGCCGCCGTTAACAGATTTGAGTTCCCCGATATTTAATTACTCTAGAAACTTAGTTTCAGCCGGTTTGAAAAGAAAAAATTTTTTGGACCCATTTCACAGAATTTTTTTACCTTTAAATTTTTATCAAACTTTGCGAATTTTTTCCGACCAAACCATAAAAGATAGAGAGTTGAAATTTGGACAGTCAAACAACCTATATTTGTTGTATATTGTCAAATTTTTTCAACTTAATTGGAATAATATTACGACCGCCACAGCAAACCGCGAGAAAAAACAGTGAAAATCGTCGATTTTCGCAAAAACGGTAAGGGGTACCCCTTGCCATTTTTTCGGAAAAAAAATCGCATAAATATTTTTGAGTTTGACATATATTTAGATTAATTTGACTACGCTGATTCCAAAAATGCTAATTAAAGTGGTGAAAGACCGTTAGAAATTGCTGTTAGCGCGCTTTGAAGTTGATAAAATGCATATAACTCGAAAACGGTGCATCGTATCGAGCCGCCGTTAACAGATTTGAGTTCCCCGATATTTAATTACTCTAGAAACTTAGTTTCAGCCGGTTTGAAAAGAAAAAATTTTTTGGACCCATTTCACAGAATTTTTTTACCTTTAAATTTTTATCAAACTTTGCGAATTTTTTCCGACCAAACCATAAAAGATAGAGAGTTGAAATTTGGACAGTCAAACAACCTATATTTGTTGTATATTGTCAAATTTTTTCAACTTAATTGGAATAATATTACGACCGCCACAGCAAACCGCGAGAAAAAATAGTGAAAATCGTCGATTTTCGCAAAAACGGTAAGGGGTACCCCTTGCCATTTTTTCGGAAAAAAAATCGCATAAATATTTTTGAGTTTGACATATATTTAGATTAATTTGACTACGCTGATTCCAAAAATGCTAATTAAAGTGGTGAAAGACCGTTAGAAATTGCTGTTAGCGCGCTTTGAAGTTGATAAAATGCAAAAATGCATATAACTCGAAAACGGTGCATCGTATCGAGCCGCCGTTAACAGATTTGAGTTCCCCGATATTTAATTACTCTAGAAACTTAGTTTCAGCCGGTTTGAAAAGAAAAATTTTTTTGGACCCATTTCACAGAATTTTTTTACCTTTAAATTTTTATCAAACTTTGCGAATTTTTTCCGACCAAACCATAAAAGATAGAGAGTTGAAATTTGGACAGTCAAACAACCTATATTTGTTGTATATTGTCAAATTTTTTCAACTTAATTGGAATAATATTACGACCGCCACAGCAAACCGCGAGAAAAAACAGTGAAAATCGTCGATTTTCGCAAAAACGGTAAGGGGTTTGCCATTTTTTCGGAAAAAAAATCGCATAAATATTTTTGAGTTTGACATATATTTAGATTAATTTGACTACGCTGATTCCAAAAATGCTAATTAAAGTGGTGAAAGACCGTTAGAAATTGCTGTTAGCGCGCTTTGAAGTTGATAAAATGCAAAAATGCATATAACTCGAAAACGGTGCATCGTATCGAGCCGCCGTTAACAGATTTGAGTTCCCCGATATTTAATTACTCTAGAAACTTAGTTTCAGCCGGTTTGAAAAGAAAAAATTTTTTGGACCCATTTCACAGAATTTTTTTACCTTTAAATTTTTATCAAACTTTGCGAATTTTTTCCGACCAAACCATAAAAGATAGAGAGTTGAAATTTGGACAGTCAAACAACCTATATTTGTTGTATATTGTCAAATTTTTTCAACATAATTAGAATAATATTACGACCGCCACAGCAAACCGCGAGAAAAAACAGTGAAAATCGTCGATTTTCGCAAAAACGGTAAGGGGTACCCCTTGCCATTTTTTCGGAAAAAAAATCGCATAAATATTTTTGAGTTTGACATATATTTAGATTAATTTGACTACGCTGATTCCAAAAATGCTAATTAAAGTGGTGAAAGACCGTTAGAAATTGCTGTTAGCGCGCTTTGAAGTTGATAAAATGCATATAACTCGAAAACGGTGCATCGTATCGAGCCGCCGTTAACAGATTTGAGTTCCCCGATATTTAATTACTCTAGAAACTTAGTTTCAGCCGGTTTGAAAAGAAAAAATTTTTTGGACCCATTTCACAGAATTTTTTTACCTTTAAATTTTTATCAAACTTTGCGAATTTTTTCCGACCAAACCATAAAAGATAGAGAGTTGAAATTTGGACAGTCAAACAACCTATATTTATTGTATATTGTCAAATTTTTTCAACTTAATTGGAATAATATTACGACCGCCACAGCAAACCGCGAGAAAAAACAGTGAAAATCGTCGATTTTCGCAAAAACGGTAAGGGGTACCCCTTGCCATTTTTTCGGAAAAAAAATCGCATAAATATTTTTGAGTTTGACATATATTTAGATTAATTTGACTACGCTGATTCCAAAAATGCTAATTAAAGTGGTGAAAGACCGTTAGAAATTGCTGTTAGCGCGCTTTGAAGTTGATAAAATGCAAAAATGCATATAACTCGAAAACGGTGCATCGTATCGAGCCGCCGTTAACAGATTTGAGTTCCCCGATATTTAATTACTCTAGAAACTTAGTTTCAGCCGGTTTGAAAAGAAAAAATTTTTTGGACCCATTTCACAGAATTTTTTTACCTTTAAATTTTTATCAAACTTTGCGAATTTTTTCCGACCAAACCATAAAAGATAGAGAGTTGAAATTTGGACAGTCAAACAACCTATATTTGTTGTATATTGTCAAATTTTTTCAACATAATTAGAATAATATTACGACCGCCACAGCAAACCGCGAGAAAAAACAGTGAAAATCGTCGATTTTCGCAAAAACGGTAAGGGGTACCCCTTGCCATTTTTTCGGAAAAAAAATCGCATAAATATTTTTGAGTTTGACATATATTTAGATTAATTTGACTACGCTGATTCCAAAAATGCTAATTAAAGTGGTGAAAGACCGTTAGAAATTGCTGTTAGCGCGCTTTGAAGTTGATAAAATGCATATAACTCGAAAACGGTGCATCGTATCGAGCCGCCGTTAACAGATTTGAGTTCCCCGATATTTAATTACTCTAGAAACTTAGTTTCAGCCGGTTTGAAAAGAAAAAATTTTTTGGACCCATTTCACAGAATTTTTTTACCTTTAAATTTTTATCAAACTTTGCGAATTTTTTCCGACCAAACCATAAAAGATAGAGAGTTGAAATTTGGACAGTCAAACAACCTATATTTATTGTATATTGTCAAATTTTTTCAACTTAATTGGAATAATATTACGACCGCCACAGCAAACCGCGAGAAAAAACAGTGAAAATCGTCGATTTTCGCAAAAACGGTAAGGGGTACCCCTTGCCATTTTTTCGGAAAAAAAATCGCATAAATATTTTTGAGTTTGACATATATTTAGATTAATTTGACTACGCTGATTCCAAAAATGCTAATTAAAGTGGTGAAAGACCGTTAGAAATTGCTGTTAGCGCGCTTTGAAGTTGATAAAATGCATATAACTCGAAAACGGTGCATCGTATCGAGCCGCCGTTAACAGATTTGAGTTCCCCGATATTTAATTACTCTAGAAACTTAGTTTCAGCCGGTTTGAAAAGAAAAAATTTTTTGGACCCATTTCACAGAATTTTTTTACCTTTAAATTTTTATCAAACTTTGCGAATTTTTTCCGACCAAACCATAAAAGATAGAGAGTTGAAATTTGGACAGTCAAACAACCTATATTTGTTGTATATTGTCAAATTTTTTCAACTTAATTGGAATAATATTACGACCGCCACAGCAAACCGCGAGAAAAAACAGTGAAAATCGTCGATTTTCGCAAAAACGGTAAGGGGTACCCCTTGCCATTTTTTCGGAAAAAAAATCGCATAAATATTTTTGAGTTTGACATATATTTAGATTAATTTGACTACGCTGATTCCAAAAATGCTAATTAAAGTGGTGAAAGACCGTTAGAAATTGCTGTTAGCGCGCTTTGAAGTTGATAAAATGCATATAACTCGAAAACGGTGCATCGTATCGAGCCGCCGTTAACAGATTTGAGTTCCCCGATATTTAATTACTCTAGAAACTTAGTTTCAGCCGGTTTGAAAAGAAAAAATTTTTTGGACCCATTTCACAGAATTTTTTTACCTTTAAATTTTTATCAAACTTTGCGAATTTTTTCCGACCAAACCATAAAAGATAGAGAGTTGAAATTTGGACAGTCAAACAACCTATATTTGTTGTATATTGTCAAATTTTTTCAACTTAATTGGAATAATATTACGACCGCCACAGCAAACCGCGAGAAAAAATAGTGAAAATCGTCGATTTTCGCAAAAACGGTAAGGGGTACCCCTTGCCATTTTTTCGGAAAAAAAATCGCATAAATATTTTTGAGTTTGACATATATTTAGATTAATTTGACTACGCTGATTCCAAAAATGCTAATTAAAGTGGTGAAAGACCGTTAGAAATTGCTGTTAGCGCGCTTTGAAGTTGATAAAATGCAAAAATGCATATAACTCGAAAACGGTGCATCGTATCGAGCCGCCGTTAACAGATTTGAGTTCCCCGATATTTAATTACTCTAGAAACTTAGTTTCAGCCGGTTTGAAAAGAAAAATTTTTTTGGACCCATTTCACAGAATTTTTTTACCTTTAAATTTTTATCAAACTTTGCGAATTTTTTCCGACCAAACCATAAAAGATAGAGAGTTGAAATTTGGACAGTCAAACAACCTATATTTGTTGTATATTGTCAAATTTTTTCAACTTAATTGGAATAATATTACGACCGCCACAGCAAACCGCGAGAAAAAACAGTGAAAATCGTCGATTTTCGCAAAAACGGTAAGGGGTTTGCCATTTTTTCGGAAAAAAAATCGCATAAATATTTTTGAGTTTGACATATATTTAGATTAATTTGACTACGCTGATTCCAAAAATGCTAATTAAAGTGGTGAAAGACCGTTAGAAATTGCTGTTAGCGCGCTTTGAAGTTGATAAAATGCAAAAATGCATATAACTCGAAAACGGTGCATCGTATCGAGCCGCCGTTAACAGATTTGAGTTCCCCGATATTTAATTACTCTAGAAACTTAGTTTCAGCCGGTTTGAAAAGAAAAAATTTTTTGGACCCATTTCACAGAATTTTTTTACCTTTAAATTTTTATCAAACTTTGCGAATTTTTTCCGACCAAACCATAAAAGATAGAGAGTTGAAATTTGGACAGTCAAACAACCTATATTTGTTGTATATTGTCAAATTTTTTCAACATAATTAGAATAATATTACGACCGCCACAGCAAACCGCGAGAAAAAACAGTGAAAATCGTCGATTTTCGCAAAAACGGTAAGGGGTACCCCTTGCCATTTTTTCGGAAAAAAAATCGCATAAATATTTTTGAGTTTGACATATATTTAGATTAATTTGACTACGCTGATTCCAAAAATGCTAATTAAAGTGGTGAAAGACCGTTAGAAATTGCTGTTAGCGCGCTTTGAAGTTGATAAAATGCATATAACTCGAAAACGGTGCATCGTATCGAGCCGCCGTTAACAGATTTGAGTTCCCCGATATTTAATTACTCTAGAAACTTAGTTTCAGCCGGTTTGAAAAGAAAAAATTTTTTGGACCCATTTCACAGAATTTTTTTACCTTTAAATTTTTATCAAACTTTGCGAATTTTTTCCGACCAAACCATAAAAGATAGAGAGTTGAAATTTGGACAGTCAAACAACCTATATTTATTGTATATTGTCAAATTTTTTCAACTTAATTGGAATAATATTACGACCGCCACAGCAAACCGCGAGAAAAAACAGTGAAAATCGTCGATTTTCGCAAAAACGGTAAGGGGTACCCCTTGCCATTTTTTCGGAAAAAAAATCGCATAAATATTTTTGAGTTTGACATATATTTAGATTAATTTGACTACGCTGATTCCAAAAATGCTAATTAAAGTGGTGAAAGACCGTTAGAAATTGCTGTTAGCGCGCTTTGAAGTTGATAAAATGCATATAACTCGAAAACGGTGCATCGTATCGAGCCGCCGTTAACAGATTTGAGTTCCCCGATATTTAATTACTCTAGAAACTTAGTTTCAGCCGGTTTGAAAAGAAAAAATTTTTTGGACCCATTTCACAGAATTTTTTTACCTTTAAATTTTTATCAAACTTTGCGAATTTTTTCCGACCAAACCATAAAAGATAGAGAGTTGAAATTTGGACAGTCAAACAACCTATATTTGTTGTATATTGTCAAATTTTTTCAACTTAATTGGAATAATATTACGACCGCCACAGCAAACCGCGAGAAAAAACAGTGAAAATCGTCGATTTTCGCAAAAACGGTAAGGGGTACCCCTTGCCATTTTTTCGGAAAAAAAATCGCATAAATATTTTTGAGTTTGACATATATTTAGATTAATTTGACTACGCTGATTCCAAAAATGCTAATTAAAGTGGTGAAAGACCGTTAGAAATTGCTGTTAGCGCGCTTTGAAGTTGATAAAATGCATATAACTCGAAAACGGTGCATCGTATCGAGCCGCCGTTAACAGATTTGAGTTCCCCGATATTTAATTACTCTAGAAACTTAGTTTCAGCCGGTTTGAAAAGAAAAAATTTTTTGGACCCATTTCACAGAATTTTTTTACCTTTAAATTTTTATCAAACTTTGCGAATTTTTTCCGACCAAACCATAAAAGATAGAGAGTTGAAATTTGGACAGTCAAACAACCTATATTTGTTGTATATTGTCAAATTTTTTCAACTTAATTGGAATAATATTACGACCGCCACAGCAAACCGCGAGAAAAAACAGTGAAAATCGTCGATTTTCGCAAAAACGGTAAGGGGTACCCCTTGCCATTTTTTCGGAAAAAAAATCGCATAAATATTTTTGAGTTTGACATATATTTAGATTAATTTGACTACGCTGATTCCAAAAATGCTAATTAAAGTGGTGAAAGACCGTTAGAAATTGCTGTTAGCGCGCTTTGAAGTTGATAAAATGCATATAACTCGAAAACGGTGCATCGTATCGAGCCGCCGTTAACAGATTTGAGTTCCCCGATATTTAATTACTCTAGAAACTTAGTTTCAGCCGGTTTGAAAAGAAAAAATTTTTTGGACCCATTTCACAGAATTTTTTTACCTTTAAATTTTTATCAAACTTTGCGAATTTTTTCCGACCAAACCATAAAAGATAGAGAGTTGAAATTTGGACAGTCAAACAACCTATATTTGTTGTATATTGTCAAATTTTTTCAACTTAATTGGAATAATATTACGACCGCCACAGCAAACCGCGAGAAAAAACAGTGAAAATCGTCGATTTTCGCAAAAACGGTAAGGGGTACCCCTTGCCATTTTTTCGGAAAAAAAATCGCATAAATATTTTTGAGTTTGACATATATTTAGATTAATTTGACTACGCTGATTCCAAAAATGCTAATTAAAGTGGTGAAAGACCGTTAGAAATTGCTGTTAGCGCGCTTTGAAGTTGATAAAATGCATATAACTCGAAAACGGTGCATCGTATCGAGCCGCCGTTAACAGATTTGAGTTCCCCGATATTTAATTACTCTAGAAACTTAGTTTCAGCCGGTTTGAAAAGAAAAAATTTTTTGGACCCATTTCACAGAATTTTTTTACCTTTAAATTTTTATCAAACTTTGCGAATTTTTTCCGACCAAACCATAAAAGATAGAGAGTTGAAATTTGGACAGTCAAACAACCTATATTTGTTGTATATTGTCAAATTTTTTCAACTTAATTGGAATAATATTACGACCGCCACAGCAAACCGCGAGAAAAAACAGTGAAAATCGTCGATTTTCGCAAAAACGGTAAGGGGTACCCCTTGCCATTTTTTCGGAAAAAAAATCGCATAAATATTTTTGAGTTTGACATATATTTAGATTAATTTGACTACGCTGATTCCAAAAATGCTAATTAAAGTGGTGAAAGACCGTTAGAAATTGCTGTTAGCGCGCTTTGAAGTTGATAAAATGCATATAACTCGAAAACGGTGCATCGTATCGAGCCGCCGTTAACAGATTTGAGTTCCCCGATATTTAATTACTCTAGAAACTTAGTTTCAGCCGGTTTGAAAAGAAAAAATTTTTTGGACCCATTTCACAGAATTTTTTTACCTTTAAATTTTTATCAAACTTTGCGAATTTTTTCCGACCAAACCATAAAAGATAGAGAGTTGAAATTTGGACAGTCAAACAACCTATATTTGTTGTATATTGTCAAATTTTTTCAACTTAATTGGAATAATATTACGACCGCCACAGCAAACCGCGAGAAAAAACAGTGAAAATCGTCGATTTTCGCAAAAACGGTAAGGGGTACCCCTTGCCATTTTTTCGGAAAAAAAATCGCATAAATATTTTTGAGTTTGACATATATTTAGATTAATTTGACTACGCTGATTCCAAAAATGCTAATTAAAGTGGTGAAAGACCGTTAGAAATTGCTGTTAGCGCGCTTTGAAGTTGATAAAATGCATATAACTCGAAAACGGTGCATCGTATCGAGCCGCCGTTAACAGATTTGAGTTCCCCGATATTTAATTACTCTAGAAACTTAGTTTCAGCCGGTTTGAAAAGAAAAATTTTTTTGGACCCATTTCACAGAATTTTTTTACCTTTAAATTTTTATCAAACTTTGCGAATTTTTTCCGACCAAACCATAAAAGATAGAGAGTTGAAATTTGGACAGTCAAACAACCTATATTTGTTGTATATTGTCAAATTTTTTCAACTTAATTGGAATAATATTACGACCGCCACAGCAAACCGCGAGAAAAAACAGTGAAAATCGTCGATTTTCGCAAAAACGGTAAGGGGTTTGCCATTTTTTCGGAAAAAAAATCGCATAAATATTTTTGAGTTTGACATATATTTAGATTAATTTGACTACGCTGATTCCAAAAATGCTAATTAAAGTGGTGAAAGACCGTTAGAAATTGCTGTTAGCGCGCTTTGAAGTTGATAAAATGCAAAAATGCATATAACTCGAAAACGGTGCATCGTATCGAGCCGCCGTTAACAGATTTGAGTTCCCCGATATTTAATTACTCTAGAAACTTAGTTTCAGCCGGTTTGAAAAGAAAAAATTTTTTGGACCCATTTCACAGAATTTTTTTACCTTTAAATTTTTATCAAACTTTGCGAATTTTTTCCGACCAAACCATAAAAGATAGAGAGTTGAAATTTGGACAGTCAAACAACCTATATTTGTTGTATATTGTCAAATTTTTTCAACATAATTAGAATAATATTACGACCGCCACAGCAAACCGCGAGAAAAAACAGTGAAAATCGTCGATTTTCGCAAAAACGGTAAGGGGTACCCCTTGCCATTTTTTCGGAAAAAAAATCGCATAAATATTTTTGAGTTTGACATATATTTAGATTAATTTGACTACGCTGATTCCAAAAATGCTAATTAAAGTGGTGAAAGACCGTTAGAAATTGCTGTTAGCGCGCTTTGAAGTTGATAAAATGCATATAACTCGAAAACGGTGCATCGTATCGAGCCGCCGTTAACAGATTTGAGTTCCCCGATATTTAATTACTCTAGAAACTTAGTTTCAGCCGGTTTGAAAAGAAAAATTTTTTTGGACCCATTTCACAGAATTTTTTTACCTTTAAATTTTTATCAAACTTTGCGAATTTTTTCCGACCAAACCATAAAAGATAGAGAGTTGAAATTTGGACAGTCAAACAACCTATATTTGTTGTATATTGTCAAATTTTTTCAACTTAATTGGAATAATATTACGACCGCCACAGCAAACCGCGAGAAAAAACAGTGAAAATCGTCGATTTTCGCAAAAACGGTAAGGGGTTTGCCATTTTTTCGGAAAAAAAATCGCATAAATATTTTTGAGTTTGACATATATTTAGATTAATTTGACTACGCTGATTCCAAAAATGCTAATTAAAGTGGTGAAAGACCGTTAGAAATTGCTGTTAGCGCGCTTTGAAGTTGATAAAATGCAAAAATGCATATAACTCGAAAACGGTGCATCGTATCGAGCCGCCGTTAACAGATTTGAGTTCCCCGATATTTAATTACTCTAGAAACTTAGTTTCAGCCGGTTTGAAAAGAAAAAATTTTTTGGACCCATTTCACAGAATTTTTTTACCTTTAAATTTTTATCAAACTTTGCGAATTTTTTCCGACCAAACCATAAAAGATAGAGAGTTGAAATTTGGACAGTCAAACAACCTATATTTGTTGTATATTGTCAAATTTTTTCAACATAATTAGAATAATATTACGACCGCCACAGCAAACCGCGAGAAAAAACAGTGAAAATCGTCGATTTTCGCAAAAACGGTAAGGGGTACCCCTTGCCATTTTTTCGGAAAAAAAATCGCATAAATATTTTTGAGTTTGACATATATTTAGATTAATTTGACTACGCTGATTCCAAAAATGCTAATTAAAGTGGTGAAAGACCGTTAGAAATTGCTGTTAGCGCGCTTTGAAGTTGATAAAATGCAAAAATGCATATAACTCGAAAACGGTGCATCGTATCGAGCCGCCGTTAACAGATTTGAGTTCCCCGATATTTAATTACTCTAGAAACTTAGTTTCAGCCGGTTTGAAAAGAAAAATTTTTTTGGACCCATTTCACAGAATTTTTTTACCTTTAAATTTTTATCAAACTTTGCGAATTTTTTCCGACCAAACCATAAAAGATAGAGAGTTGAAATTTGGACAGTCAAACAACCTATATTTGTTGTATATTGTCAAATTTTTTCAACTTAATTGGAATAATATTACGACCGCCACAGCAAACCGCGAGAAAAAACAGTGAAAATCGTCGATTTTCGCAAAAACGGTAAGGGGTTTGCCATTTTTTCGGAAAAAAAATCGCATAAATATTTTTGAGTTTGACATATATTTAGATTAATTTGACTACGCTGATTCCAAAAATGCTAATTAAAGTGGTGAAAGACCGTTAGAAATTGCTGTTAGCGCGCTTTGAAGTTGATAAAATGCAAAAATGCATATAACTCGAAAACGGTGCATCGTATCGAGCCGCCGTTAACAGATTTGAGTTCCCCGATATTTAATTACTCTAGAAACTTAGTTTCAGCCGGTTTGAAAAGAAAAAATTTTTTGGACCCATTTCACAGAATTTTTTTACCTTTAAATTTTTATCAAACTTTGCGAATTTTTTCCGACCAAACCATAAAAGATAGAGAGTTGAAATTTGGACAGTCAAACAACCTATATTTGTTGTATATTGTCAAATTTTTTCAACATAATTAGAATAATATTACGACCGCCACAGCAAACCGCGAGAAAAAACAGTGAAAATCGTCGATTTTCGCAAAAACGGTAAGGGGTACCCCTTGCCATTTTTTCGGAAAAAAAATCGCATAAATATTTTTGAGTTTGACATATATTTAGATTAATTTGACTACGCTGATTCCAAAAATGCTAATTAAAGTGGTGAAAGACCGTTAGAAATTGCTGTTAGCGCGCTTTGAAGTTGATAAAATGCATATAACTCGAAAACGGTGCATCGTATCGAGCCGCCGTTAACAGATTTGAGTTCCCCGATATTTAATTACTCTAGAAACTTAGTTTCAGCCGGTTTAAAAAGAAAAATTTTTTTTTGGACCCATTTCACAGAATTTTTTTACCTTTAAATTTTTATCAAACTTTGCGAATTTTTTCCGACCAAACCATAAAAGATAGAGAGTTGAAATTTGGACAGTCAAACAACCTATATTTGTTGTATATTGTCAAATTTTTTCAACTTAATTGGAATAATATTACGACCGCCACAGCAAACCGCGAGAAAAAACAGTGAAAATCGTCGATTTTCGCAAAAACGGTAAGGGGTTTGCCATTTTTTCGGAAAAAAAATCGCATAAATATTTTTGAGTTTGACATATATTTAGATTAATTTGACTACGCTGATTCCAAAAATGCTAATTAAAGTGGTGAAAGACCGTTAGAAATTGCTGTTAGCGCGCTTTGAAGTTGATAAAATGCAAAAATGCATATAACTCGAAAACGGTGCATCGTATCGAGCCGCCGTTAACAGATTTGAGTTCCCCGATATTTAATTACTCTAGAAACTTAGTTTCAGCCGGTTTGAAAAGAAAAAATTTTTTGGACCCATTTCACAGAATTTTTTTACCTTTAAATTTTTATCAAACTTTGCGAATTTTTTCCGACCAAACCATAAAAGATAGAGAGTTGAAATTTGGACAGTCAAACAACCTATATTTGTTGTATATTGTCAAATTTTTTCAACATAATTAGAATAATATTACGACCGCCACAGCAAACCGCGAGAAAAAACAGTGAAAATCGTCGATTTTCGCAAAAACGGTAAGGGGTACCCCTTGCCATTTTTTCGGAAAAAAAATCGCATAAATATTTTTGAGTTTGACATATATTTAGATTAATTTGACTACGCTGATTCCAAAAATGCTAATTAAAGTGGTGAAAGACCGTTAGAAATTGCTGTTAGCGCGCTTTGAAGTTGATAAAATGCATATAACTCGAAAACGGTGCATCGTATCGAGCCGCCGTTAACAGATTTGAGTTCCCCGATATTTAATTACTCTAGAAACTTAGTTTCAGCCGGTTTGAAAAGAAAAAATTTTTTGGACCCATTTCACAGAATTTTTTTACCTTTAAATTTTTATCAAACTTTGCGAATTTTTTCCGACCAAACCATAAAAGATAGAGAGTTGAAATTTGGACAGTCAAACAACCTATATTTGTTGTATATTGTCAAATTTTTTCAACATAATTAGAATAATATTACGACCGCCACAGCAAACCGCGAGAAAAAACAGTGAAAATCGTCGATTTTCGCAAAAACGGTAAGGGGTACCCCTTGCCATTTTTTCGGAAAAAAAATCGCATAAATATTTTTGAGTTTGACATATATTTAGATTAATTTGACTACGCTGATTCCAAAAATGCTAATTAAAGTGGTGAAAGACCGTTAGAAATTGCTGTTAGCGCGCTTTGAAGTTGATAAAATGCATATAACTCGAAAACGGTGCATCGTATCGAGCCGCCGTTAACAGATTTGAGTTCCCCGATATTTAATTACTCTAGAAACTTAGTTTCAGCCGGTTTGAAAAGAAAAAATTTTTTGGACCCATTTCACAGAATTTTTTTACCTTTAAATTTTTATCAAACTTTGCGAATTTTTTCCGACCAAACCATAAAAGATAGAGAGTTGAAATTTGGACAGTCAAACAACCTATATTTGTTGTATATTGTCAAATTTTTTCAACTTAATTGGAATAATATTACGACCGCCACAGCAAACCGCGAGAAAAAACAGTGAAAATCGTCGATTTTCGCAAAAACGGTAAGGGGTACCCCTTGCCATTTTTTCGGAAAAAAAATCGCATAAATATTTTTGAGTTTGACATATATTTAGATTAATTTGACTACGCTGATTCCAAAAATGCTAATTAAAGTGGTGAAAGACCGTTAGAAATTGCTGTTAGCGCGCTTTGAAGTTGATAAAATGCAAAAATGCATATAACTCGAAAACGGTGCATCGTATCGAGCCGCCGTTAACAGATTTGAGTTCCCCGATATTTAATTACTCTAGAAACTTAGTTTCAGCCGGTTTGAAAAGAAAAAATTTTTTGGACCCATTTCACAGAATTTTTTTACCTTTAAATTTTTATCAAACTTTGCGAATTTTTTCCGACCAAACCATAAAAGATAGAGAGTTGAAATTTGGACAGTCAAACAACCTATATTTGTTGTATATTGTCAAATTTTTTCAACTTAATTGGAATAATATTACGACCGCCACAGCAAACCGCGAGAAAAAACAGTGAAAATCGTCGATTTTCGCAAAAACGGTAAGGGGTACCCCTTGCCATTTTTTCGGAAAAAAAATCGCATAAATATTTTTGAGTTTGACATATATTTAGATTAATTTGACTACGCTGATTCCAAAAATGCTAATTAAAGTGGTGAAAGACCGTTAGAAATTGCTGTTAGCGCGCTTTGAAGTTGATAAAATGCAAAAATGCATATAACTCGAAAACGGTGCATCGTATCGAGCCGCCGTTAACAGATTTGAGTTCCCCGATATTTAATTACTCTAGAAACTTAGTTTCAGCCGGTTTGAAAAGAAAAAATTTTTTGGACCCATTTCACAGAATTTTTTTACCTTTAAATTTTTATCAAACTTTGCGAATTTTTTCCGACCAAACCATAAAAGATAGAGAGTTGAAATTTGGACAGTCAAACAACCTATATTTGTTGTATATTGTCAAATTTTTTCAACTTAATTGGAATAATATTACGACCGCCACAGCAAACCGCGAGAAAAAACAGTGAAAATCGTCGATTTTCGCAAAAACGGTAAGGGGTACCCCTTGCCATTTTTTCGGAAAAAAAATCGCATAAATATTTTTGAGTTTGACATATATTTAGATTAATTTGACTACGCTGATTCCAAAAATGCTAATTAAAGTGGTGAAAGACCGTTAGAAATTGCTGTTAGCGCGCTTTGAAGTTGATAAAATGCAAAAATGCATATAACTCGAAAACGGTGCATCGTATCGAGCCGCCGTTAACAGATTTGAGTTCCCCGATATTTAATTACTCTAGAAACTTAGTTTCAGCCGGTTTGAAAAGAAAAAATTTTTTGGACCCATTTCACAGAATTTTTTTACCTTTAAATTTTTATCAAACTTTGCGAATTTTTTCCGACCAAACCATAAAAGATAGAGAGTTGAAATTTGGACAGTCAAACAACCTATATTTGTTGTATATTGTCAAATTTTTTCAACATAATTAGAATAATATTACGACCGCCACAGCAAACCGCGAGAAAAAACAGTGAAAATCGTCGATTTTCGCAAAAACGGTAAGGGGTTTGCCATTTTTTCGGAAAAAAAATCGCATAAATATTTTTGAGTTTGACATATATTTAGATTAATTTGACTACGCTGATTCCAAAAATGCTAATTAAAGTGGTGAAAGACCGTTAGAAATTGCTGTTAGCGCGCTTTGAAGTTGATAAAATGCATATAACTCGAAAACGGTGCATCGTATCGAGCCGCCGTTAACAGATTTGAGTTCCCCGATATTTAATTACTCTAGAAACTTAGTTTCAGCCGGTTTGAAAAGAAAAAATTTTTTGGACCCATTTCACAGAATTTTTTTACCTTTAAATTTTTATCAAACTTTGCGAATTTTTTCCGACCAAACCATAAAAGATAGAGAGTTGAAATTTGGACAGTCAAACAACCTATATTTGTTGTATATTGTCAAATTTTTTCAACATAATTAGAATAATATTACGACCGCCACAGCAAACCGCGAGAAAAAACAGTGAAAATCGTCGATTTTCGCAAAAACGGTAAGGGGTACCCCTTGCCATTTTTTCGGAAAAAAAATCGCATAAATATTTTTGAGTTTGACATATATTTAGATTAATTTGACTACGCTGATTCCAAAAATGCTAATTAAAGTGGTGAAAGACCGTTAGAAATTGCTGTTAGCGCGCTTTGAAGTTGATAAAATGCAAAAATGCATATAACTCGAAAACGGTGCATCGTATCGAGCCGCCGTTAACAGATTTGAGTTCCCCGATATTTAATTACTCTAGAAACTTAGTTTCAGCCGGTTTGAAAAGAAAAAATTTTTTGGACCCATTTCACAGAATTTTTTTACCTTTAAATTTTTATCAAACTTTGCGAATTTTTTCCGACCAAACCATAAAAGATAGAGAGTTGAAATTTGGACAGTCAAACAACCTATATTTGTTGTATATTGTCAAATTTTTTCAACATAATTAGAATAATATTACGACCGCCACAGCAAACCGCGAGAAAAAACAGTGAAAATCGTCGATTTTCGCAAAAACGGTAAGGGGTTTGCCATTTTTTCGGAAAAAAAATCGCATAAATATTTTTGAGTTTGACATATATTTAGATTAATTTGACTACGCTGATTCCAAAAATGCTAATTAAAGTGGTGAAAGACCGTTAGAAATTGCTGTTAGCGCGCTTTGAAGTTGATAAAATGCATATAACTCGAAAACGGTGCATCGTATCGAGCCGCCGTTAACAGATTTGAGTTCCCCGATATTTAATTACTCTAGAAACTTAGTTTCAGCCGGTTTGAAAAGAAAAAATTTTTTGGACCCATTTCACAGAATTTTTTTACCTTTAAATTTTTATCAAACTTTGCGAATTTTTTCCGAACAAATTATAAAAGATAGAGAGTTGAAATTTGGACAGTCAAACAACCTATATTTGTTGTATATTGTCAAATTTTTTCAACATAATTAGAATAATATTACGACCACCACAGCAAACCGCGAGAAAAAACAGTGAAAATCGTCGATTTTCGAAAAAAAAATTGCATAAATATTTTTGAGTTTGTCATATATTAAAAATTTAAAGTTAAAAAAATTCCGTGAAATGGGTTCAAATTTTTTTTTCTTTTCAAACCGCCTGAAACTAAGTTTCTAGAGTAATTAAATATCGGTGAACTCAAATCTGTTAACGGCGGCTCGATACGATGCACCGTTTTCGAGTTATATGCATTTTTGCATTTTATCAACCAAACCATAAATGATAGAAAGTTGAAATTTGGAGGGTTAATTATATTCAATGCACTGAATATTTTTAAAATACTGATGATTTGGCTGCAAAGGGCGACCTTAATTCCTAATTTAGTTTGAATATTGCTAGCGAAAAGAGCCTATTTATATACTATATGTAAAGTGATTAGCAATCTTGCTAGTTTTAACCTACGTTTCAAACATTTGTGTCGTTCTTTTCGACACACGTAAATAAATATGTATATTTACATACATATATTTCTATACAATATATTAATTGCATATATATGAATGAGTGCAACATTCATTTTTGTCGTAGTTTTGATGTTTCAGAAAGGAAATGTTATGATTAGAAGGCGATCTGCCAAAGGGGCAGTGTGCAGGTCCGGACTTGCACACTGCGAAAACTTTAAAAGAGCGGATGCCCAGCAACCAGAACTGGGACACCCTAACTTTAGTGTCCTGTAAATAAGTACAGTTATCAGGGGTCCACCTCCGTCCTCAGGCGGACCCACCCACCGTGACGCTACGACCCCACGGCAGGGTCAATCAACCAACGCACCCACCCGGTCTCGATGGCAAGTTCGGTAACACCTCGCTACTCCACTGCACTCTGGCCGTACAGCGAATAGGCGCGGGGCCGTCCCTGACACCGAGCGCACCTACTGCCAACAACAACCATCAAACTTTTGTGCCCCTAACGGAGCTTACTAGGTATATCAGACACGTTGAGACAGATAGGCTTCTTAGGAGATGCGATTAGTCAATTTGACAAAACGCGCCAATACACTAAACATTGTTAGTAATCTCATTTGGACCAAAAAAAAAAAAATATGGCAACATTGGTGTGTAATAACTCTCCAGCTATATAACACCTGCCCATCACTAGCTTTGTACGTTTCTACCCTGGCCGTCGTCTATCGGTGTATCCAACCAAGAGCCCAACTGATACCGCTGAGTCATTTGCCAAACGGTCTCGCAAATACTCGCGATTAAACAGCCGGATAAATGGAAGCTACGATAGGCGACAGGGCCCAGAACCACAAAGCCCAAATTGAGGGTGCATACTAAGTACCCCGACACCCGTACTGCCGGTCGAGGCGATGGGAGCGCGCAAGCCATAAGTATACTTGAATTAGCCAACTTGTTGATTAAAAACGATGAATAATGTCAGCTTGACTTTAAATTAAATAACAATGAAATAACAATTAAAATTCGCGAACCGACCACCCCAATACACCCGTGATCATTCATTTCCCTCCCACAAAAAATATATACCTGCAGGATCTGAGATATACAAACGACTCAGTCCAACACTTATTTAATCCATTTAACGTTAGCCCCGGGGCTAGTTAGGTTGAGGTGTTGTGTTGTGTTGCAGGCGCCCCTACATTTAGCAGAGGGGCCTGTTGATGGATGATCTTGTTGTTGTTGTTGCACCCAGGTGGCGTTTATGCTTGTTTGCCCATTCCCTAACCTAACCTAACCTACCTACTTTCATTTCTATTACGACCTATTTTATGGGCAACACAAACATGGCCCCCAGGTGTCCGTTGTCCGTTGTCCGCTGCGAAGCGTTGTTAATAATAAAATAATTAATTTGCAATATTTTATGATGCGCGAAGTTATGTTGAAGTTAGGATGTACGAATATATAATGGGGGGGGGGGGGGGGGGGAGAGTCGTGCCATTTTTCAAAATCACTTTGAATTAAATTTCTAATTTAAAGAATAAGGCGCAAAAGGGTAAAATAGTGATTATGCTTTATATTTCCCAGCTGTGGAAGGCGTAAGTCGTTCTTAAGTCATGCAACTTCAGAAAGACTTACTGAAGTAACACCCGCAACTGTCAATTCTTTTTTATAACAACAAAAATGATTAGAATTCGAATTGCAGTCGATTTTGATTTTCGTTCGCTGATATTAGGATTGAAAAACGACTCACCGCTTAAATCCAAATTTGTTCCTCTCCTATACCAACCAGGGCAATGTGGGCCCAAGTAACAAAAACCTGCCCAAAAAATACCCAAACAATATTGGCATTATGCAATTTTGCTTAAACATTTTTTTGGCAGACTTCTAGACAACTTGGCAACATTGAGCTGGTTGGGTACACCACAGCCGAAGTTCTAGTTGTCCTTTTTGACTGGCGATAATGTCACTTTTTAGAGTCCCGCGAATTATGACTTTAAAACGCTCACTTCACATATTTCAAACGATCGTTTTATTATTTTTATAACACTGACTCTACACTAACTATTCACTGACTTTTCACCGACTTTTCACTGACTTTTCACTGATTTATCACCGACTTTGGCAATTTACTATTGCATTTGAAAATAAACATTCGCGTAACACCACCGAATGGTCAAAATTGCGTACGGTACATACATATATATATAAATAAATAACAAAATAAATATAGAAATCAGGTGGGAAATATAAAGATGGCACGTGGGGCTAATAAAAAATCACTTACCCCATTCTCATTTCATTCCGGATGAGGCGTCTTGCTTGTTATCGGGAATGTTCCCTCTTCAGCGTGTTGTATGGTGTCACTGTTGGTGGCCGATTTTGTCCCTCGGTGTTAGTTGTCTTGGAAGAACGCGTTGACCGGAGATTTGTACTCACATAGAGAAACCCACTCTGTCACCGTGTTGTTTAGTGTAGTTCGGCAGCAGGAGAACCGGAGTACCCGGAGAAACTGCATTGTCCACTGTTGAAACATCCGTTACCTGAGTCGGGAGATGAGAGAAATTTCAAAGTATTCTCAAAATGTGTACAATATGTTATCTATTTATATGTGATGTGTATATAGATATATGTATTTATTTCTAACTTGAATTCATATCATTTAATTACTCTTTTCTTAATAATTATTTATGCATTTTGTAAATTAGTTCTATTTGACAGTGTCTTTGAATGTAAATATTTTTATTTATTGGTACAATTAAAATAATTATTAACATATTTAATTTATGACTTTATTTTTATATAAATTTAATCCCTATTAAATATAACTTTAAAAATAGTAACGTTACATTTGCAGGATTGATTGAATTTTATTTGCACCTGAACTAGAAAATTATATTTTCGAATAGTAGTGTAATTAATTTTTTTAGCAAATTGACAGAGTCTTACAAAGTTCATTTAAACATTTCTAACACAATTTTGTCCTAGATGAACTGAAGGTCATTCGCTGTCTAAAGGGCTATAGGGAATTTTGTTTTTGCATTTATATTTAAAAATGTTAAATCGACTTTACAACAAGCTCTGTTGTTTAAGAATTTTTATAGAATTAATGAGACATTGATTTTTATATATTTCACAATGTATTGATATTTTATATGTTTTTGGATATTGGATGAGATTTGAATCCAGTGTAGACAATTTAAAATATTGTATAAGTATTATTAACTGTTCCTTTTCGGTATTGTTTAAAAAAAAAATTGTTAATCAAATGAGTTTATTTCTTTTATTAAATTTTGTTAATAATAATAGTTTTTTCTTTTGTATATTTATATTTTGTTGTGTATTAACAAATAAACGAAATATAGACTGAATTATATTACGGGTTATAGAATGTCCTTGAATGATACAAGCATTTTCTTTTATTAGTAATGTTTGGTTCGTTTATTTATTATTATATTTAATCTTTTATAATTTGTCCGTGTTTTGTTTCGTTTTTGTTGCAAAATATCTCAAATAATAATAAATAAACATGCACAAATTACTCTACTAGATACATGGAAAGATAAACTAGAAATGTGAATACATGTTTTGAAATAAAGATTTAACGAAGACCTGTCTGTACTCACTGGTTATAATATCCTAATTAATAAACTGATGTTACTAGTATAATTTGAATGCATCGTCACAAGCGTCGAAATAAAAAGGTATTGTTCCAACTTGTATTTATGTAAGAAGTAAACAAAATTTATATCCACATTTAATACCTATATTTTTCGTTGCAAAGATCAAACTTTGCAATTTTTTTCCGATCAAACCATTAATGATAGAAAGTTGTAATTTGGACAGTCAAACAACCTGTATTTGGGGTATATTTTCAAATTTTTCCAACTAAATTGGAGTAATATTACGACGTCCACAGCAAACCGGTTGAAAAAACAGTGAAAATCGGGAATTTTTAATCAAACTTTGCGAATTTTTTCCAATTAAACCATAAATGTTATAAAATTGAAATTTGGACAGTCAAACAACATATATTTGGTATATTTTATCAAATTTTTTCAACTAGATTGGGGTAATATTACGACCTCCACAGCAAACCGGTTGAAAAAACAGTGAAAATCGGGAATTTTTAATCAAACTTTGCGAATTTTTTCCAATTAAACCATAAATGTTATAAAATTGAAATTTGGACAGTCAAACAACATATATATGGTATATTTTATCAAATTTTTTCAACTAGATTGGGGTAATATTACGACCTCCACAGCAAACTGGTTGAAAAAACAGTGAAAATCGGGAATTTTTAATCAAACTTTGCGAATTTTTTCCAATTAAACCATAAATGTTATAAAATTGAAATTTGGATAGTCAAACAACATATATTTGGTATATTTTATCAAATTTTTTCAACTAGATTGGGGTAATATTACGACCTCCACAGCAAACCGGTTGATAAAACAGTGAAAATCGGGAATTTTTAATCAAACTTCGCGAAATTTTTCCAATTAAACCATAAATGTTATAAAATTGAAATTTGGACAGTCAAACAACATATATTTGGCATATTTTGTCAAATTTTTTCAACTAGATTGGGGTAATATTACGACCTCCACAGCAAACCGGTTAATAAAACAGTGAAAATCGTGAATTTTGCATTTTTATCAAACTTTGCGAATTTTTTCCGATTAAACCATAAATGATATAAATTTGTAATTTGGACAATCAAACAGACTATATTTGGTGTATATTGTGAAATTTTTTCAACTTGATTGGGTATATATTACAAGCTCCACAGCAAATCGTCAATTTTCGTTAAAAAAATCGCATATATATATATATTCGGATTTAACATATATTTAGATTAATTAATTTAAAAGCAAACACAAACTACCGCGCAATAACAAAGCATAAACAAATTCGGTACCCTTATAAATATTAAAGTTTAAATTTCCAAGATATTATCATTTTACCATATCGTTGAGAAGCAGAAACGAAGGTCATAATACACGAAAATCGAACATCGCACTACTGACTTGAATATACAATAAAACTTACAAACAAATTATAATCCCTTCATAGTTACGAAGAAACATGTTTCGACAATCCAATTAACCAGGCGAGCGAGTGTAAACACCGGCCTTGAGTTGAATTTTATCCAGGAAAACGATATTCACATTGTGTATATCATTATTAGTGCAAACATGAATGCATACAGTTCGAAAAAATGACAATATAGTCTGTTTGATTGTTCAAATTTGAACTTTCTATCATTTATATTTTGGTTTGGCGCATTTTCAAACACCTGGCGAATAGCAGGCATATATACCGACCAGGTGCATGCGCATGGCGTGCGCAGAGACCGCCAAATAGTAGAGCGTCCACAGGTTGGAACACAAGGAATTTTAGTGTAAAATGTTAATAAAACTATTGCAATTGCGATGTAACTGTAGCATATCGGTTAATAATCGTTTGTGTGAACTGTTAAACTAAAAATGTGTGCATCAATCGTGAAGTTGAAGTTAAAATGTTGATATAAAAAGTTTCGCCGTGTGAAGCATCATGGCATCGTGCATCAATGGCGAATTTCATGTCTTGGTAATTTTTTTCTTATTTATTTTAAATTTAATAATAAAATAAAGAGTGTTGTTGTATATTTATTTATTTTTATTTAATATTGCATACATTTTTAATGTGTCTATGTTTTATTTTTGTGTACATACAAATATATATATGTATGAATTGCTTTCGGTTTGGCGGGAACTGATGCCACATTCGCGGGTGAAATAACCGCCGTGCGCGAGCATTTACCCAGCGGTTCTAAATAGTTGGTTTTACTTATTATCAAGATTTGATATATATATAAAAATTAGTTATGATATAATAAAATACCTGATACGGAAATATAGGAGTTTTATATTATTTTCAGTGGATTTAAATAGTGGGAAATTTTTTATTTTTCATTTTATTTATGTTAGTAAATATATTTAATTTTTTTAATTAACATCTGGACCCAATAATTTATTTTATTAGCTCGCCGTACGTAGTACCGAAGAGGCTAAAGCATTCGGTCGTGTGTCTGTAGCATTCTCGGATCAAAAAATTTCATTAAGAAAAAGTGTTCGTCTCGTCGCCCTGATTCCGAAAATGTATATAACTTATATACTTGGATGTTAGTCGTCGCTCGCTCGTAAGACCAAATTTGTGCCCTCTACTCCTCTGAAGATACCGGAGCGATTCACTCCAAATTTGGTACACATATTATTTGGCATCCCATTTGAATCCGTTCGCAGTTTAAATCCAATCGCCCGTATACTTCCCGAGTTATAGGGCCCCAAAATTTGGAGCCCCCCTTAATACTGCCCTTATAAAAATAATTAAAACACTTAAAAATTCTAAGATATTTTTTGTCTACAAGATTTTTTCATTTTGTTAACCCAAAGCCCGAAAAAAATTATTAAATATTATAATTTTGAATTTTAAAATATGAATTTTTTTTTTTTTTTTTTAATATAATCTTAAATTAAATGTAAGACTTTTTAAATCTATAACATTTTTTCAATTAGTTAACCAAAAGGCCATAATTATTAAAAACTGCTCGCATCGCATATATTACTTATAAGGCGAGCTGGACGCATAGGTGCGTCGTACCTAAGCTTGTTTTTAATATGTGTGCCTTCGAGCAAATAGGTGACATGTCCTAGATAATTTTGAATATTTTATTCTATGAAATATTTAAAAATATGTATTTATTTAAGTCGTTCACGGGTAAAATATTTTACCTGTTTATAGTGCTAATGAAATTATATATAACAGTGGTTCTAAATAGTTGGATTTGTTTTTATTTCATCAAGGTAAGATTTGATATAATTAAGCAATTTTTGTTTTAATTAGTCATGATATAATTATTTTGGAATATTTGAAACGGAAATATAGAAGTTGTAAAATTAGTTTCAGTGGATTTAAACAGTGGAAACTTTGTTTATTGTTCATATTATTTATGTTAGTGGATATATTTAACTATTTTAATTTATTTTCTTTGGATTTAAATAGTGGAAACTTTTTTATTGTTCATTTTATTTAATCTTAAATTTATTAAATATGCAGCTGAATAATTTATTTCCAGTGATTCTAAATAGTAGGGTATTTCTTTTTTGCTACTTTAGATAAAATATATTATATTTTATATATGTTTTTCATATATATTTACAAGGCGCTTAAGTAATCGGTGTAAGAGCGAAACGTTATCTAATAAATTTTCGACAAATTAAATATTTCATGTCCAATTTTCATATCTTTAGAAAATAGCTAAAATTCGGGAAAAAATACATTTATATGTTTTGAAATATGCGTAATTTTTCTGTTAAATTAGTTTTGCATAATTGTTTCATGTAATTAGATAAGAAATGTAAATTTTTATCGATGTTTTACGGTTAGATCAGAGTAGGCTTTGGTATACGATCATTAGATGTGTCGGACCAATCAGCGTGCGGCATCATCAGGTGCTTTTTCGTTTCTTATGGTACAGTCGCATCGTGAGACGCTCCCACATTTTTATTGAAAATCGTTAATAAATCAATTAGAATCGCCAAATAACTATCGCATATCGATGAATAATCATACACTTGTACTTTTAAGCGTAAAATTAGGGCGCTAGCCGCGAAATTAATGTTATAATGTTGATATGAACATTTCACCCGTTGTGTAAAAAAATGTATCAATGGCGGCGACTTGCACTTTTTGGTAAGCGTCCATTTTATGAAACAAATTTCGCGTAATTTTAAACACTTTTATTCTTGTTTAACTAACAACATATATATGTTTTATATATAATAACTAATTGATTTTTGTTTTTATTGTTGCAGGAATCATCTGGCGTGGCCTACGCGTTGCTGCCGAGAAATTCCTAGAATTCATAAATCTGGTAAGTGGCTTTTTTCTCAATTATTTATTTTTTCTATATAATATTGCATTTATATTTGATGTGTTCCTCTCCCCCACTGCCCCCCCCCCCCCTCCCATATGTTAATAATTGTGTGTACACATGTGTGTATGAATTGTGCGACTTTACGTTCGGGTTTGGCGGTAACTGATGCATCGTTCGCGGCTAAAATTATTATACGGTTTTGTTTTATTTTAATTTAGATAAGATTTTATTTATTTAAAACTTTTCTTTTATTAATTACGTTCTTCAAGTGGAAATTTAGGGCTTGTAATTTTTTTTTTCAGTGGTTTTAAATAGTGGAAACTTTTATATTTGATATATTTAATTTTTTTTTTAATTCAATTTTAAATTGAATTAATTTATTTCCAGTGGTTTTAAATAGTGGGATATTTTTTTTACCACTTTAGTTACAATATATTACATTGTATATATATATATATTTACAAAGCGCTTAAGTAATCGGTTTAAATTTAGCGAAACATTTATATTTATTTAAGCAATATTAAAATTGTTTAAATATTGGTTCTTTAGAGCACAATGGTGACATGTCCTGGATAATTTTGAATATTTTCGATATTTAAGTTTATGTAATATTTACAAATTTGTTTCTTAATTATTTCAAAATAATAAATTACTTTTACATTTTAAATTATGATTTGATTATATTTACGATCGATTTATTTTATGTATAAATTAAATATAAATTCTAATGTGATATAATAATATTACAACAGAGCTACCAAATTAATTAATAATAAATTTTAAATTTTCTTTTAATATAAATAATAATAATTTACGATCGATATTATTTCTTGTATAAATTAAATATTACAACAGAGGTACTAAATATATGGTTCTATACTAGTAAATTAAATTCTAATTTGATATAATATTAGAGCAGAGGTACTAAATAAATGGTTCTATATTACTAACTTAAATTAATAATACATTTTAAATGCTCTTTTATTATAAATAATAATAATTTACGATCGATTTAATTTCATGTATAATTTAAATTTAAATTCTAATTTGTTATAATAATATTACAACAGAGGTACCAAATAAATAGTACTATACTAGTAACTTAAATTAATAATACATTTTAAATACTCTTTTATTATAAATAATAATAATTTACTATCGTTTAAATTTCATGTATAAAATAAATTAAATTCTAATTTGTTATAATAACATTATAACAGTGGTACCAAATAACTTAAATTAATAATAAATTTTAAATGCTTTCTTTATTATAAATAATAATAATTTACGATCGATATTATGTCATGTTTAAATTAAATTTAAATGCTAATTTGATATAATAATATTACAACAGAGGTACTAAATAAATAGTACTTAACTACTGATTAAAATTAATAATACATTTTAAATTTTCTTTTATTATAAATAATAATAATTTATGATAGATAATATTTCATGTATAAAATAAATTAAATTAATAATAAATGCTTTTTCTAGTATAAATAATAATAATTTACGATCGATTTAATTTCATATATAAATTAAATATTACAACAGAGGTACTAAATATATGGTTCTATACTAGTAACATAAATTAATAATACATTTTTAATGCTTTTTTTATTATAATAATAATAATTTACGATCGATTTAATTTCATGTATAAATTAAATAAATAAATATTACAGCAGAGTTACTAAATATATGGTTCTATACTAGTAACATAAATTAATAAAAACATTTAAATGCTCTTTTATTATAAATAATAAAATTACACTATATTTAAACGGAAAATCAAAAATATATATATATTAATTTATATATTTGTTTAATTCAGACACTCAAATTTATGGACATCCGGAAACAACAATTAAATGCTCAAAAAGCAAGGCTCAAAGGTTGCTTCAGAATTGCAAATAATATTTAAATATAATAAAAACATAAACTAAATATAATGGCATTATATATTTGATGTTAGCCCCATACTTAGCTACAAGGACCTGTACTTCCACTTAGTTAGTACCCCCGTTCGCAGACTGGGCTCCGTCTGGGCTATAAAACGCTTGGCGGTGGTTCCGGGAATTGGCATAAACCTAGGGTGGATCATCGTTATTGTGCGATTGTAGCCAGAGGTGGGGTCCTTCCTAGCGGGCTACTATCATGCTATTCAAACTAGAATCGAATTTGTATCATATTCAAAGCAACTCAACAATTTCAACTAAATGTCATAGTATTATATCTTTGATGTCCCCAATTCTTTGCTGCAAGGACCTGTACCTTCACTTAGTTAGTACCCCCGTTCGCAGACTGGGCTCCGTCTGGGCCATAAAACGCTTGGCGGTGGTTCCGGGAATTGGCATAAACCTAGGGTGTCTCAACGTTATTGTGCGATTGCACCAAAGCTTGGGTTGTTACGGACTGATTTAATACTATTACAATTCGATTCGCAAATATTTCATTTCATTCTAAACAAACCAAAAGACTTACAAATATAACTGTAATTGCTGCAACTTTCTGAAACTGGCCTAAGAGTCTTTGCTTCGCCAGTAACAACTCAACATTTTCCTAAAACAACTCAACAGTATCGTAAAACAACTCAACAGTATCGTAAAACAACTCAACAGTATCGTAAAACAACTCAACAGTATCATCCTGAAACAACTCAATAGTACTCTGAGACAACTCAACAGTATCCTGAGACCATTCAACAGTGTCCTGAAATAATTGAACAGTATCCTGAGTAAAATGATGCCATCTATCTGTAACCCAGCGGGTTGGGGTTACAATACTCCCGCCGCGAAGTCTTCTTCACGAAAAGGTAATTCATTGCCGTACACAAATGTTGAATCAAACTAAATTTTATGTTTCTTTAATTTCAGACTGTTACAGAATTATTAAACCATATCTGGTTTTCTGAATTCCTGGTACAACTCAACAGTATCCTGAAACAACTCAACAGTATCCTGAAACAACTCAACAGTATCCTGAAACAACTCAACAGTATCCTGAAATAACTCAACAGTATCCTGAGACAACTCAACAGTATCCTGAGACATTTCAACAGTATCCTTGAGACATTTCAACAGTATCCTGAAACAATTCAACAGTATCCTGAAACAACTCAACAGTATCCTGTACACCAGCGTTCTGGATAAGGTCAATGGGTAAATCGTGAGTAATTTTTGAGTATCCCCATGCACCATCTCTGTGTGTCCAGCTTTGAAAAGATGTAGTACGGTTTGTGACTTTTTTCTGGACGTTTCTTAAACATTAATTCTCAATAATTATTAGTATTCTTTAAATGTTTGCACTTTCGAAATCATTTCGAAAAATATATAAAAAGATTTGATGTTGCAAGTGTAAAAGTTAACACCCTTAACATCCCCTTATCCTTAAGCAACGAATTCCCCGTTTATTTTTAATTGCGTTAGTGCTTTAAATAAGCAACAACAGTTTATAGAAATGTTGAGTTCAGAGTCGCTTACTGATGTACATCGCAGGCGTCTTTTTTGCGCAGTTGTTAGTTGCTGTAGCTGCATGTGGTTAGTTAGCACGGCGGTTGAGTGCAACGGTTGAGCACAACGAGTCACGTAATGCAGCTTAGCAACTTCCACTGCGCATTAAGGATTGCCCATGGCAGTGTTTTGTGGTTATTCATATTTAAACGTAAAGTACATATTTGGATTTGCTTGCATTTGCTAAACCCACTCGCCATTTAGGTGCTGGTCTGCCAACGTACCTGTGCCGGTTTAGGTTGTACGGGCATTTTGCCCAAGGCACACCTAACCTGCACAAACATGTTGTTCAGATCTGTTCCTAAGCAAAACCCTTTCTGTTTTCGCGCGTTTTCGGAGAGGGTTCAGGTTTACAGCTGGTAAAAAACATACGGAGCTAATCAACTGGTTAATAGTTGGTTCGAAAATGGTGCATGCCCAACCCCTGAGCTTGTTCGGAATTATCAGTGATTTAGTTTGTCCATTATTTAAATTATTATTTTCAACATGTCCCAATTTACAGTTTCAAATCAACAATAAATTAGAATATATTTTGCGAAATGTCCAATAACTTCAATTAATTTTAACTTCAATTAATTTCAACTTCAATTAATTTCAACTTCAATTAGACATGTGTTTGGAACACGCGCCTAGGTTCTATTTATTTGTCATTTTGGATAAGCTCCCATCAAAATGCCTGTTCGACGAATCGTTCATCATAAATTCAAAAAATAAATTCAAACAAAAAATAACAGAAATAAAAAACAAACAAATACAAAAATAAAATCAAAAAACAATAGAGTAGGCAATAACAACGAAATGTCCATCAACTGCCACCGTTGGGACACCCGAGCAACTATGTTTGTGTCCCCGGCAAAAGCGCGTACAAGCGCTTTGATGGTTACACAAGCATGGAGTCCTCGATGACTTCAAGACTTCCGTCGTTGGACTACCAGACTACAAGAACTTCAGCAACGCACGACGAATATTAGATTGGCCCCGGGGCTATCGTACGGGGTTCCCTCCGAACCCCTACACTAGGTATATCTAGCTAGGGGTCTCGAGTTACAGTTCACCTCGATTTATTTTGTTGAGGGAGGGTTTGCAATATCGGTTGTGTGGGAGGGATCGGGTTGAATTACATTTTTATTTCACCAAAAAAACTGTATAAATGTTAACTTCAGAATATTGCAATAATTGACTGAAGCCGTTCTTACAACACCTTCAAAGCTTCGCCGACCAGTCACTGACTCTCCGCTCTCTGCGGTGTTTATTCTATTTATAGCTATTACGCCAAAGCAGTGGATAGTGGCTGGTTAGCGAAGTGGCGGGGTGCCAGACATACTTAGCGGTGTTTAGTACTTGATTCTAGAAAACCAGGCTATAGTTGAAAAGTGCAGGCATCGTTCGTACTATGGAACGTATAGACACGGGTCATGTTGATTGCCCAAATCGTTGGTCGTATAATCTCGATGGGGCCACCGCGGCAACGAGGAGGTGCCACCCCACATTTACTAACTGTTCTTTCTCAATTTTCAGCTAATTTAAGTACACTGACACTCTACTCCTAAGTCGTCCAGTCCTGGTTGCTGGGCGGCTGCCCTTTGGGCAACCCGTGGCCACGTGGTGGCAAGTCCGGACTTGCCACTGCACTTAACCCGTTTTCTCCTTTCAGGTATCAGAAAAAAACGACGAAATTAAAACAACAAAGGTGGGATTAGTATTAAGGGAAAGATAAAGGGGAGTTGTGTTTGGTCGCACAACTTTCTGCTATCTTAATAGCTGAGGCATTTTACTAGGCAGGATCCCTACTGTTTGGGAAACTTAGGCGCGAAATTAAGTGTTTACAAGATAAAAGGGAGTTTTTACTCTTTTTTATCCTTAAAAGAGAATGAAGATGATGAATTTAAATGTAAGAAATAGTTAAATGGTACAAGGAAGTTGTGCTTGGTCGCACAACTATCAAAATAATAAAAAGGGAGTTATGCTTGGTCGTATAACTCTCATTTTATTCTTAGAGGTGAATAAAGATGAGAAATCATCTACAAAGAAAAAGAAAGGTGTATGTTATTAGAAATATTGTTATTAATTTTTGTTTCTGAGTCAACGGTTTCAGTGGTCCTGGATGTGACTAAACGTAAAAGAGGACAAGTCCATATGTCCCAAAAATACTGTCCGATTCCAGAGTAATTCGATCGAATACCATCGGCAAGGATTTTTATTTCCCATTAAGTTCTCCGGATTTTTATTTCAGTTGAGGATAAAAAATTTAAGTTAGATTAGGTTCTCCGGATTTTTATTTCAGTTCAAGATATTAATTTTAAGTTAGATTTAGTTCTCCGGATTTTTATTTCAGTTCAAGATTTTATTTTAACTTAGATTGAGTTCTCCGGATTTTTATTTTAGTTCAAGATATTAATTTTAAGTTAGATTAAGTTCTCCGAATTTTTATTTCAGTTCAAGATATTAATTTTAAGCTAGATTAAGTTCTCCGGATTTTTATTTCAGTTGAGGATTTTAATTTTAATAAAGTTTAAATATAAATTACAAGTATATTCATAAACAATAAATAGGATTGAGTTGTCAAATTGTGAAATAAAAATATTAAGGTGTAAAGATTTCATTGTATGGAGTATTTTTAATAACATTAGACAAAATATTCCTTGCAATTTCTTCCATTTTCATTTCAGAAATATGTTCATATGATCACCTACAATAAAAATAGTTTAAGGTCCCTTATGAAATGGATCACGTCATTCATTTTTGATTACTTGGATATATATATATATATATATATATATATATATATATATATATATATATATATATATATATATATAATTCTTCAATAAATTGTGAGTCGCTTTCAAGCATTTATGTTAAAATGATCAAAAAACAAATATAAATAAAAGTGGTACCACGAGAGCATGAGAAACGTCAAAAATAATATTCCAATGTGAATTAGTGACGTACGAGTTACGGAAACGTTGTTTCAATGTTTCGATGGGCATTTGTGTTAATAAAATACAATAATTTATTATTTAATTTAAATTAAGATTTATTTAAACTACTTATTGTTGAACCTTGAACCCCTCATATTTTTATTTTTATGGCAATGGTACCATTCATTCATAACAAAATATATACAATATTATATTAAATAAATAGTGGAAGTATTTCAGGAATGCAATTCTTAGAGTACTTACGAATTTGGATTGACACCGAACCTGATCCTTCAATGGGCAGAACTAACACTTTGCCAGACGTCGTATGTTGCGCTTTTAGTTCGAACAACGGAATTTTCAAATGAAATGAAAATTGATTTTTATCAAGCTGTACACCGAAACAAAATATATATATTAAAATTAAAAATGTGTGATCGTATCCATAAGAATCATAGTGAAGGCTGGGTCATCGGTTGATGCATAATTTCGGATGGCAATTAAATACTTCCAATTAACGCTTACGTTTCGATCTAAATTTGGATCTTCATCACAGTAATTTTTAATAGCGGTAAACATTACAAATTAATACAGTGGTATTATATTTACTTACCGTAATAAATATGTTCGTTATACTTGTTGAATTAAAGTTACATTATTGAAATTTTACAATTGAATTAATATATATATATATATAAGTTAGGTCACCGCCACTTCTATCCAAATGCTGATACAGCGCATTCCACATATAATCTCCCTACATGCAGAACACTTGTTCCCATGTAAATGCTATGTTTAGCGATAAGAAATATTCTTTGTAATCATATCATATTCTTTGTAACCATTTTTATATTCTTTGTAATCATTTTTATACTTATTAGTTTTTAGTCAAGAATTAACTACTGTATTGTTAACATCTATTTGAATGTAGTTTGTGCGAATAATAAACATTTTTTTTAACTGCAATTTCTCCGCAATTGCATAATTGGCGCAGTCGGTAGGATTCTCAAACAAATCACACCGTGTAAAAAGTTTTTGTTTAAAAGACCCTTGTCGTTCGATAACGATAAGCATTGTGTTATTTTTGTTTCGTGTCTACGATTAATTGAGAATCGAACAAGAACTTCAAGTCCAAGAACAAGACACCAGAGACCTCGACAATCTACGAGTGTATATCGTATGAAAACAGAAGACCTCCAAGTCATCGTTCACCTTTTCCTGCCACGCTGAAACCGTCGGTAGATGCCAATGGACAAGATAATCTTGATGTTATTCCTGTAAGTACATATGTCCTTCAGAGATACGCGTCAAATAGAAATAGATACAGATTCAGACAATTCCTCTGACTCACCCCCATCAACCCCCACGTACAATACGTCAATCAGTTCAGATTTAATAATTCAAATAGGAAATTTAAATCTAGCCGAAATGTCAGTACCCGTACTTAAAAAGGATTATATAGAAATGATCCCAGATTTTTATGGAGACACTAAACTTCTCCCACGGTTCATTGAAATTTGTGAAAAGTTAGTGAATAAATTTTATAATATTACAGACGTAAATGATTTTCAAAATGAATATCTTATGTCAAGCATACTTGCTAAAATAAAAGGTCAAGCCGCGATAAACATTGCTAGTTGCACAATTATTCGATGGTTAGACATTAAAAATGCGCTTGTTAACACATACGCAGATAAAAGGGACTGTTATACCCTAAATATTGAAATGACAGAATTGAAACAAGGTAACGAAACTGCATTTGAATTCTATGACAAAGTACAAGATTTGTTAAATCTTCAAGTATCATATCTTTGTACACACATAAAATCTGATGAAGCTGCAATTCTTGTTTCATATTTTAGAAAATTCGCGTTAAGAATATTACTAAGAGGTCTTAAAGAACCCCTAGGAACTTTTATGCGTACAAAAAACCCTGCAGATTTAAGTACCGCACTTAACATGCTTACTAACGATTTCCAATTGGAAACACAGACGAAAAAACAAACTAATTTCTCTATCAAGCAGAAACAACCTTACAATTACACAACTATGAAACCATTTCAATACAAATCTAATATGCCAAATTCCCAACTAACATATCGACCAAATTTACCTAGTACAACTAATAAATTCCCATCACCACAACCAAATAAATTTAACGCCTTTAGTCCAAATCAAAATCGACAATTTACTAAACCAACACCTATGAGCATTTGTACTAAACAAACTTTCACTCCTAAACCCGGTCCATCACACACAAACAACACACCACGTCCACAACAATACCCGTACAGACAACAACAATCAAAACCATTAAATTATAATTCCGAAGAACTCTTTAATACAGAAATATACGAAATATCTGATGGTGAACAAAATCCTGAAGATAATAACGTTACTATTTGCGAAATAGATCAAAATTCAGAAGAATACGAAAAATACGATTCGGATTCTTTTTTAGAATTAACAGCCTCGGAAACAGAATAGAACTTATGAATTTAACACATAATGAAAGTGAATTACCTTTCGTTATATTTCCAGAATACAATTTAAAAGCACTAATTGACACAGGTAGCACTCGCTCTTTTATTAAACCCGAAATAGCAGAAAAGTATTTTAGAATCAAATAAAAAAGGATCCATTTAAAATAACATCCGCACACGGAACATCTATTGAAAAATTCAGTATTTTGATACCATGTTCAAAATTGTTTGAAAGACAAAATGTTATATTAAAATATCACTTATTTAATTTCCATAATCAATTCGATATTTTACTCGGTTTGGATAATTTAAAAATTCTAGAAGCTATAATTGATTTCACCCGCGATAAAATCATAACCCCTTCACTAGATATTAAAATTCATTATCATAAAATCATACCATATTCACATTACACCAAAATACCACCTAAAACAGAAAAGTTATCGAAATTCTATGTTAAACACATTAAGAACGGTGAGGCACTTATACCAGAAACACACATAAATACTTTAGTAATTCCAGAAGGATTAGCTAATGTCCAAAATCACGAAATTATTTATCCAATTATTAATCCAAATGAATACGAACAAGTAATAAATTCAGTAAATCCTATTCGTGCTCATTCTCTAAATAATTATGATATAAATAACGAGAATTTTAATTATACAAAATCAAATACTAAATTTGATATTTCCAAAATTCGTACCAATCACATGAACACTGAAGAGAAAACAGCAATTACAAAATTGATAAATCAATTCTCTGATATCTTTCACTCGGACGATAAGTCACTATCATTCACTAACGAAATTAAACACCATATTCGCACTAAAGATGATATACCGATTTACACAAAACCATATCGATACCCCGAGATTCACCGAAAAGAAGTTCGGAAACAAATTACAAAAATGTTAGACCAGAAAATTATACAACCCTCACATTCACCATGGTCATCCCCTGTTTGGATCGTGCCCAAAAAGCTAGATGCATCAGGTGAAAAGAAATGGAGAATAGTAATTGACTACAGAAAATTAAACGAAAAAACCATAGATGATAAATATCCTATACCCAATATAAACGAACTTTTAGATCAACTAGGTAGATGTCATTACTTTACTACCCTTGACCTAGCATCAGGATTTCATCAAATTGAGATGAACAAAGACGATGTCCAAAAAACTGCGTTTAATACAGAGAATGGTCATTATGAATTCTCACGAATGCCATTTGGGCTTAAAAACGCTCCTGCCACGTTCCAACGTGTTATGGATAATGTTTTAAAGGGACTACAAAACGAAATCTGTCTTGTTTACCTCGATGATGTTATTATATTTAGCACTAGTCTTCAAGAACACTTAGACCGTTTAAAAAATGTATTTGATAGATTAAAAAAGGCCAATTTAAAAATTCAGCTTGATAAATCCGAGTTTCTTCGCAAAGAAGTTGCCTATCTTGGACATATCGTAACACCAGAAGGCGTAAAACCTAACCCTGAAAAGATTAAAGCTATTAAAAACTACCCTATCCCAAAATCGACAAAACAAATTAAAGCATTTTTAGGACTACTAGGTTACTATAGAAAATTTATCAAAGACTTTGCAAAGATAACCAAACCGCTGACTAAGTGTTTAAAGAAAAATGTTGAGATAAAAGTCAACGACCCTGAGTACGTTAACTGTTTCAACACATGTAAAAATCTTCTTATGAATGAACCAATATTACAATTCCCTGATTTTAATCAACCCTTCAATTTAACAACAGACGCAAGTAATTTTGCTATTGGTGCCATATTATCGCAAGGAAAAATTGGATCTGATTTACCTGTCGCTTATTCTAGCAGAACTTTAAATGATTCAGAACAAAACTATTCTACTATTGAAAAAGAATTACTTGCAATAGTATGGGCAACAAAATACTTTAGGCCATATCTTTTCGGCAGAAAATTCAAAATCATTACAGACCATAAACCTTTACAATGGTTATTTTCTCTTAAAGAGCCAAATTCCAAATTAGTAAGATGGCGATTAAAATTAGAAGAATTTGATTTCGAAATTATATATAAAAAAGGCATACTAAACAAGAACGCAGATGCACTTTCTCGAATTGAATTAAATGTTAATTCGACGGATCAAGGCACTGAGAAATTCTTTAATTATATGCAAGATTTTAATGACACCTTTAGACCACAAAACGAATCACAATCTATGATTGTTGAACCAGATGATTCACACAAATCAGACACTTTAAACACTCTGAAATAAAATTTATTAAATGTACCAATAAATTAATAGACGTAGAAACAGAAGATGAAATATTAAACACAATTAAAAATTACCACGAAGGCAAAACTAATCACCGTGGAACACGTGAATCATATTATCAGATTAAAAAAGTATATTACTGGCCAAATCAACTTAAAACTATCACAGATTACATTAACCAATGCGAAATTTGTTTAGCATCCAAGTACGAACGCAATCCGATAAAACCAAAATTTAATATAACACCAACCCCTAAAAAACCGTTTGAAACAATTCATATTGACAGTTTAAGCTTAGAAAAATGTAAATTCCTAACTATCGTTGATGCTTTTTCAAAATACGCTCAAGCCTATAAAATTGAATCCACAAACGCACTAGAAGTAACAAATAAATTAATGAAATATTTCTCACACCACGGAATACCAAAGTCAATCATCTCAGACAATGGCTTAGAATTTAAAAATATTGTAATAAAAGAACTATTAAGTTTACATAAAATTGACATTCATTTCACTAGTTCACAGCACCCTGACTCAAATGGAATTGTAGAAAGATTTCATTCTACACTAATTGAACATATTCGATTGTTTAATGCACAAGAACATTTTAAGAGAGAGTCAATTAAAAACAAAGTTTATTACGCATTATTAGCATATAATAATACTAATCATACGTCTACAAACTTAAAACCTATAGAAATAATCACAGGACACTTACATACCAATTCACCACTTGATTTAGAATTAGAAAAACAAGTAACACAAGACTACATACAAAACCACAAAGAAAAAACGAAAATACTATACCAAAATATTAATGAACAACTACAAAACAGAAAAACGAAATTAATAAATAAACTGAACGAAAACCGTGAAAACTTACCAAAAATACCAGAAACCGTGTATGTCAAAAATAAACAAAAGGTTAACAAAACTCAAGATGTAAAATTTAGAAAAGAAAAGTTAGAAAAATTAAATGAAAATTTAAAAACCGCTATTATCGAAACAGACCCCAAAAGTAAAAAGCAACCTAAAATACACTTATCCAATATAAAAAGACCTCGAAAGATTGTTCACAAAATTTCGAATTTTACAGATCCTTCTATTCCATCCACATCTACGGAATAAACATCAAGAATATTACACATAACCCCGGACTATTGACAATTAAATTAGGACCAGCCAAACTACAAAAAACAAAACATACGTTTCTTCATTTTTATGACTTACAAACACTATTCAAAGAATACGCAAACTTAAACGACCAATACACCAATTTAAAACAAGCCACTGGTAACAATAAAACTATTATACGAGAACTGGAAAATAATGATAAAATAATTAAATACGTACAATATTCAATTGAGAATAAAATCAACCACATAACATTTCACTCAAAAATACACAGAAATAAAAGAGGCCTAGTAAATGGATTAGGATCCATAATTAAAATCATCACCGGCAATCTAGACGCCGAAGACGAAAATCGATATGACAACATTCTTAATCAGTTACAGAAAAATCAACATAAAATAAATGAACAATTAAAATATCAATACACCACTAATAATAATTTAATCAACCAATATAATCAAACAATTGAAACAATTAGACACAACGAACTTGTACTAAAATCAAGAATTATGCAACTAGCACAATTCTTAAAACAAGAAATTCAAACGCAAGATATTCTATTTGCTAAAGATATTTATAACCAGTTATCTACATTATTTAGTGTAATTTTGAATGTACTTCAAGATATAGAAAATTCTCTGACTTTTTGTAAATTGCATGCACTTCACCCCAGTATTATAAAAACTCATGATCTTCACGAAGAATAAAATAAAATTTATAAACATTACAAAAACGAATTTCCTATCGAGCCAACTCTTGAAAACATGTACGAACTTGAAAAATTAATCACTGTAAACTGCGGAATCGAATCAGATAAAATAGTTTATTTTTTAGAAATACCAATAAACTACGAAACTGATTTTGTACTATACCATCTCATATCCATTCCTACCAATTATCAGTCTGAATACGTAACTATTATTCCCAGTTACGAATATTTTTTATTAACAAATGACAATCAAATTAAATCTCTGAACGTCGGATGTACAAAAGGAACTTACTATCAATGTCCAAATAAAGCAAATGTAGTAAACAATGACACCTGCGAAAAAAATATTATCCTAAATAATGATAATAAAAATTGCCAATACATCAAATTGAACATCAAAAGGAATCACATAGAAATTGTTGAAGATATTAACCAATATCTGGCTGTACTTCCAATACCAGACAATATCCACCTAATTTGTAAACACGCTGACGAGATAAAATTGTTGCAAGGAATCTTCCTCTTCAAAGAAGACGAATGTCAACTAGTTTTTCAAAATCAAAAATTAACATTCCATGACAAAACCTATGGGAAACCAATCATAATAGAAAACTTCAAGATTCAACTTGAAACGAAGCAAATACCGAAGATTTCAATCGAATTAAACACAATCCATGAACTCAAGTTGCCAATCAACAAATATGAAGACATTGAAGAAAACAAAAATAACGACAACATAAATTATTATATCATAATATTGTATGTCATATTAAGGAGCAGTAAAAATTACTTAGTTCTTCTAACACTCAACCTACGCTCTCCCGTGCCGCCACTAGTACTTTCCATGATGTGAGTTTCTGCACAAATTTAGTATCAAAATTTACTTCTCAACTGAAGTAGCTACATACATACGTTTCGTTCTGTCGGTAGGTTGTAAAGGCGCGGGGAAACCAATCAAATAACAATGTTGTATTTAAAAAATATTATTTATTTATCTTGTTCCGGTTCAAAACATTTGAGCCCGCGTGGAATTCTTCTTCTAACTATTTCTTGCAGAATACATTCATTATAGAAATGTATTAATTTATCCTGCATTTTACTTTGCCAGAAATCACTTTCTCTCTCAATTTTTTCAATATGCAAGTCAACTTCATCATTTCTGTAAATTATAAAATAACAATATTCCCTATCTGATATTTGAAACTGACCTTGTATCTAAAAGTAAATGCGACAAAATAAAAATTTCAACAATTATGTGATTTATCTTACTTGGAAGTAATAGTCGTGGCTCTTTTTTAATTTAACTTCATTATTTCTTAATTCTAAACAAATATTTTTGTTTTTTAATTCTGCCTTCATCAGCAATTTAGAGCCGGCTAAACTATACATGCATTTAATTTCAATGATGCCATTGTCATTTATCAAGCCTGTAATATGTGTATGTATGTATATATAAATGTGTGTGTGTCTGTATATATATATATATATATATATATATATATATATATATATATATATATATATATATATATATATATATATATATATATATATATATATATATATAATAATTATAAATTTGTGTGTATCTGTATATCATAGGGCTATTTGCTAACCATCCGGAAAAGCACCCAAAAATCCATATTTAGTATCTATAAATATTCCACTTGGTGCACTCACTTTTTCAATACATAATTTGTGTTTTTGTATACTAATTATGAATTTATATATATATATATATATATATATATATATATATATTAATATATAAATACATATATATATATATATATATATATATATATATATATATATAAATATATATATATATATATATATATATATATATATATATATATATATATATAAATATATATATATATATATATATATATTAATATATAAATACATATATATATATATATATATATATATATATATATATATATATATATATATATATATAAATATATATATATATATATATATATATATATATATATATATATAAATATATATATATATATATATATATATATAAATATATATATATATATATATATATATATATATATATATATATATATATATAAATATATAAATATATATATATATATATATATATATATATATATATTTATATATATATTTATATATTTATATATATATATATATATTTATATATATATTTATATATTTATATATATATATATATATTTATATATTTATATATATATATATATATATATATATATATATATATATATATATTTATATATATATATATATATATATATATATATATATATATATAAATATGTATATTTATATATTTATATATTCGTACATTCGAAATTCTTCGTCCGTTCCCCACGCATTACTCAAATCATCAATTGAATCAAGTGTCATAAGTTTTGGACTAGCTTCAAATTGCGTCTCATTTCTTTTTGGACAAATTATAAGATAAACAATAATTCGAACAATGTTATTATACAAATTAACTTTAGTTTAGTTAATTTTAAGGTATAGTAGGAATACCTGTTCGAAATATCCATCGCTTCTAAAACATCAGATTCTAAATCTATAAGTGGCCGTGGTGGTGAATAAGTATTATTATTATTGTCACTGTTAGTAAGAAATTTTTTCCATCTTAATTTCGCAGCTTTCGAGGCTTTAGAACGTTTAATTCTACGATTCAAACGTCTTCGAGTCGGCGCCATAATTATTAAACTGCGCTACACTGGTCTATGCTTTGATATTAGCAAGCGGAAGAAAGTTTGATATCTAATACGTACAGCAGAGCCTCTCACGGACAAACGCTGAAACTTTTAACATTGAGTCTTATGGACGATTCTTTTATCATTGTTTTTGTCGATTATATATAATTAAGAATACAATAATTAGACTCATTTTAAAGATTATGACTACCTTAGAGCTCTGAGACATGATTCCGCTCAATTCGGTTCTATTAAACCAAATAAAATGAGGTTCAAAGTAGCAGCTAAAACATGCCATGGTTAATAAACACTTATATTATTTATAATAATGATTTAGCAGTTCATTTTCTATTCAGAGCAATCAAGATACATCATAGAATCAGTGTACTAAAGGATATATCATTTGATTACTTGTGTGTTGAGATAATTATGGAAATATTTCACTCATTTGTATCAAGACTTAAATTGACATTTTTACGCGACCTTAATAGTTACAGGAACTACCCTATCAGTAACATACGTAAGAAGAAGGGTCCGCAAAGCAAACAATTCAAAACCTGCAAAACAAGATCAAGAACGAGAATCTCCGATTCCAACCCCACGGCCCAGGTTGAATCTTCCGGACGAAGCTTCATTTTAAGGATGGAGGAGTTAGGTCACCGCCACTTCTATCCAAATGCTGATACAGCGCATTCCACATATAATCTCCCTACATGCAGAACACTTGTTCCCATGTAAATGCTATGTTTAGCGATAAGAAATATTCTTTGTAATCATATCATATTCTTTGTAACCATTTTTATATTCTTTGTAATCATTTTTATACTTATTAGTTTTTAGTCAAGAATTAACTACTGTATTGTTAACATCTATTTGAATGTACTTTGTGCGAATAATAAACATTTTTTTTAACTGCAATTTCTCCGCAATTGCATAATTTATATATATATATATATATATATATATATATATATATATATATATATATATTTATATATATATATATATATATATATATATATATATATATTTATATATATATATATATATATATATATATATATATATATATATATATATATATATATATTTATATATATATATATATATATATATTTATATATATATATATATATATATATATATATATATATATATATATATATATATTTATATATATATATATATATATATATATATATATATATATATATATATTTATATATATATATATATATATATATATATATATATATATATATATATTTATATATATATATATATATATATATATATATTTATATATATATATATATATATATATATATATATATATATATATATATATATATTTATATATATATATATATATATATATATATATATATATATATATATATATGTATATGTATATATATATATATATATATATATATATATATATATATATATATATATATATATACACATATATGTATATAGTAAATTTTATTGATTCTTGGTATAGATCTTTGCCGATATTGAAATTTCGTAATGCTAAATTTGAATAATGGAACGAAAACACATTCTGTATATCAATAATCGAGAAATTCGCGTCAATTCTTCACTTACTGGAGCTCTAGTTGTCAAAGGCTGAACTTATACCAAGTGTTACTTGTAGTGAGCAGGGGGAACTGGAAGTCATATAACCCAACACGGAGAGAGTTTGGTAAAGCAAGCATAGGTGGCAGGAACCACTGCTTTTAGCTCGCCTGATTGTGTATTCAGTGGATGGTTTAATTTTGTGTTACATTAACAAAAAGTGTTCGTCTCGTCGCCCTGAATCCAAAAAAATATATAACTGGATGTTAATCATCGCTCGTAAGACCAAATTTGTGCCCTCTACTCCTCTGAAGGTACCCGAGCGATTCACACCAAATTTGGTACATATTAGGCATCCCATTTGAATCCATACGAAGTTTATATCTAATCGCCCGTATACTTCCCGAGTTATAGGGCCATAAAATTTGGAGCCCCCCTTAAGAGGAATCCCCATGGTTGCCTGTCCTTACAGGTCGGTGTAAAGGGGGAAGCGCACGAATATCGTAGCGCCATAAGAGCAAATGCTATTTACTACTTGAAGCGTTCGTTTGACCCTTAAAATACTTGCTAATACATATTTTTGAATAAAACTTTTAGAATATTCCGGTAGAAAACTATGCCAATGTCTAGTTTTGAATTTTTAAACTTGTCATCTCAATAAAAACAAAGACATTTGAAAATAGGGTAAATATAGAATATAAAAAGAAAATCTAAGCAAAAAACTGAAAATCGAAAACTAGAGAAGGCTAGAGCAAAGTATATGCTATCTGAAAAAAAAAATTCATTCATTTTAATGTTGTAATAAAGGAGTTTTAAGGGTTCGACGAAACCTTGTTTAGCTATGTTTAACTATGTTTGCAGGGGGTATGGGGATTCCTCTTAATACTGCCCTTATAAACATAATTAAAACACCTACAAATTCAACTAGTAAATCTAAGATACTCGATGTCTACAAGATTTCTTCATATTGATAACCCAATGGTCATAAAAAATTATAACTTTGAATTTTCAATTTTGTACAAATATTCTATTTTAATATATCAAGAAAATCTACAAATAATTGTAAGACTTAGATTTTAAGCGCAAAAACCCTAAAAAATGTAAAAATATTATAGAATTATGCCATCTATTGCTGGCTAGACTAACTAATCTAGCCAGCAATTGATGACATTACAATCTTTGTTTTTTCTTGCTTTTTGTTGATTCTATTAAAATAAATGAATAGGTGCTTGTTCAATGTACTTTATTATATAACTAGAAATAACACAGGAATGTGAACAAGTGAATAGTATAATATTTTAACAAAATTATATTAGAACAGAAGAATTACTTCATTTCTTATAGGTGTATGAGCAAACAGATAAAAATACTAATTACAATAAAATTAATAATTCCACAGTGTACGCATAAGTCGAGTATTCCTGGTACACATCATTAAATAGATCCAGCTGTACCAATGTAATATTCATGGATATAATTGTCCTTTTAGATTTAACATGAACATCAAAAATGAATACGTTAGTTTTGCAATCTGTTAAAAAGAAATAAAAAAGTTGTACTATGAAGATATTCTATAAGCTTTATACTAAAAGAGATTTAAAACGCTTATATATATATATATATATATATATATATATATATATATATATATATATATATATATATATATATATATATATAATACGTTTTCATTAAGACAGTCAATAAATCAATTACATTAACATATTATGTCTTCAAAAATCTGGATTATACATTTTTTAGCTCGCCGTACTTTGTACCGAAGAGGCTAAAGCATTCGGTCGTATGTCTGTAGCATTCTCGGATCAAAAAATTTCATTAAGAAAAAGTGTTCGTCTCGTCGCCCTGATTCCGAAAATGTATATAACTTATATACTTGGATGTTAGTCGTCGCTCGCTCGCTCGCTCGGTGTCTCGTAAGACCAAATTTGTGCTCTACTCCTCTGAAGGTACCGAAGCGATTCACTCCAAATTTGGTACACATATTATTTCGCATCCCATTTGAATCCGCTCGCAGTTTAAATCTAATCGCCCGTATACTTCCCGAGTTATAGGGCCCCAAAATTTGGAGCCCCCCTTAATACTGCCCTTATAAGAATAATTGAAACATTTAAAAATTCTACTAAAAATTCTAAGATATTTTTTGTCTTCAAGATATTTTCATTTTGTTAACCCAAAGCCCGAATAAAAAAATTAAATATTATAATTTTGAATTTTAAAGTATGTACTAAATTATTTTTTTATCAATATAATCTAAATTTGGTACACATATTATTTGGCATCCCATTTGAATCCGCTCGCAGTTTAAATCCAATCGCCCGTATACTTCCCGAGTTATAGGGCCCCAAAATTTAGAGCCCCCCTTAATACTGCCCTTATAAAAATAATTAATACACTTAAAAATTCTACTAAAAATTCTAAGATATTTTATATCTACAAGATTTTTTCATTTTGTTAATCCAAAGCCCGAAAAAAATTATTAAATATTATAATTTTGAATTTTAAAGTATGAACTAAACAATTTTTTTTTATCAATATAATCTAAAATTAAATGTAAGACTTTTTACACCTATAACATATTTTCAAATTGTTAACCAAAAGGCCATAATAATTAAAAACCACTGCTCGCAACGCATATTTTACCTAAGGGCGAGCTCTACGCGTTGGTGCGTTTTACGCGTACCAAATCTTATTAAGCTTATATATTGTAATAACGATTAACTTTATTTAAATTTGCACCAAATAAGACAGCAACCTTATTCGGATTCCTCGGCCCAACTAATCTGATTCACTTTACGAACGCGAAGAGATCCATCTGACTGCATTTACGAACGTCAACAGACTGATCCGAGTGGTCCAAACTACTTTTTGTAAATGCTTATAGAGTCTGTATATTACAATGCAAAATATGTTTTTATTTGTTTATTGATCAGTTATTTTAACACAAATTTGTTATATTGATGTAAATTTTAAAATTTTCTTATTGACACAATTTCGAAATAGCAGAATGGAGCACATGTAAGACTATAAAAGGATACCTTTCCATCTATATTATAATCAACTTTAGTATTTATAAAGCGCAATAACCAACAAAATGTGGGTATTTTGATAATCACATGATATATTTAATGATATTCATACCTCTGTGAAGGTCTCCAGACACAAATTAAAGATCCCACCCATGGTTAGATGGAATGGTTTTTGTGCCCGTCTTATAATCAACAGTAAACCCATTCGAACGTTACGGTCTGGAGTATTTTGCCAGTTACAATTATAAGCAGTGTCACCAATAGATTGAGTCTGTAATCAAATTCGATTAATAGAAATAATCATTGGAAGTGAGTTATAATATGTTTTGCCGCAGGTTGACTGGTTAACTTGTAACTAAAGAAACGTAAATGTAATCTTCTACTATTATAATATATTTTATTTCTAATTCATACCGATTTTGAGATATTAACAAGCTTAGGTACGACGCACCTATGCGTTCAGCTCGCCTTATAAGTAATATATGCGATGCGAGCAGTTTTTAATAATTATGGCCTTTTGGTTAACTAATTGAAAAAATGTTATAGATTTAAAAAGTCTTACATTTAATTTAAGATTATATTAAAAAAAAAAAATTTTTTTTTTCAAATTTTGAAATTCAAAATTATAATGTTTAATAATTTTTTTCGGGCTTTGGGTTAACAAAATGAAAAAATCTTGTAGACAAAAAATATCTTAGAATTTTTAGTAGAATTTTTAAGTGTTTCAATTATTTTTATAAAGGCAGTATTAAGGGGGGCTCCAAATTTTGGGGCCCTATAACTCGGGAAGTATACGGGCGATTGGATTTAAACTGCGAACGGATTCAAATGGGATGCCAAATAATATGTGTACCAAATTTGGAGTGAATCGCTCCGGTACCTTCAGAGGAGTAGAGGGCACAAATTTGGTCTTACGAGCGACGACTAACATCCAAGTATATAAGTTATATACATTTTCGGAATCAGGGCGACGAGACGAACACTTTTTCTTAATGAAATTTTTTGATCCGAGAATGCTACAGACACACGACCGAATGCTTTAGCCTCTTCGGTACTACGTACGGCGAGCTAAAAACTTAGCAAAAGTACACTTCTACTTTCGGTTAAGTTAATGTTTTCAAAAATAAGAGGTTTTCTTCCGGGCTCTACGCTGGTCTTTAGTTAATAGTCTTATAATATTATCATCAACAGATTTTGTTCTAGAGTGATCACAGATACGCAGATACACACACAGACATCGTTTCGAGAATAGTCAGAAATAATACAGGATTAGCGAAAACGGGTTTATTTGTTAAATTCGCGAGTGCGGGGATTATAAGCTCGGCTTCAGGCATTCTTATATTATTATTATTATACTAGGGTCACCCGTGGGCACCATGTGCCCATATGGTATACAGAACATAGGTCAGTTTTGACTGATGGCGAATTTTCATGTAATTTAATAATAATAACACGGTTTTTCTTCAGTTTGTATCGTTTGACTATAATAGTAATGCAAATGTCCACATCGTAAATAATAATAAAGAAAAAATCGAGTCCTATTTTTGAACTCTATTTTGTTCTTAGATCACTATGCTGAGATTAACTAATCGATCGCTTATCATGCCCTGTGTAACATCCGATAAATTTAAACTAAGATTTATTTAAACTAAGTTTTGTTAAACTTTGATTTTAACTTTGTATGGTGCAACTGGCCATAAGTGTTGTATCATTTAGACAGTTTCCATGATTGTATATAAAAAAACAGGATTATAAATTTACTTACGATTGCTGTTTATTATTTGATTCGATTATTCAAAAAAATGTATTACAAACCCTTTTTACACAACATTTTTAATGATTTGACATTTGATTCATTATCGTTTTTGAATTAAATAATCAGGCTAGATTCTGAATTTCGCAGTATTAAATTTCAGTGTCACAACGACAGTTTTAAAAGTGATCATTAGTTATACGCTAAAATACAATGGATTGTGCCATCAAATATAAAAGAATAAAATTGCCAACCAATCATGTTTCTAAATATGCTTGAATTATCTCTTCAAGATTTTATTTCTCTAATAATCAGAATTATAAATTTACTTCCTTGCAGCTATTATAATTTGACCAACTATAGAATCTTACCGCAACTCATATTTTCAAAAATCACTGCTTTTTTGCCATTTTGAAGTGAAAATATCAACTATGAATTAAAATAAATGGACGGAAATACGTATTTGCTTAAAATATATGCAAATTAGGCAATAATATGCACTTATTTTATATTATATACTTAAATATTGAAATTGAAAATTGAATGTTACTCCCCTTAAATTTAAGAAGTAACTTCAAACAATGCTTCCGTAATTCGTACGTTAAAATACTGTTCTTGACGCTCACGTGGTAGCACTTCTATTTATATTTGTTCTTTGGTCGGTTATTTTAACATAAATGCTTAATAGCGACTCACAAACTTCAAATTAGAATAAATAAAACTGAATTTTATTAACTAACAATTATTTATATTTCTCATTGACACACAATATCAATATAATATAGCAGATGCCACTCTGTGTAAAGTACACAACACACTGAATACACTTCACATCATCAAATGAATTGAAGATTCACAAAAACTTTTTTGACATTTCATTCTGACGTTTGATTCGTTTTTGTCTATTTCAAAGTAGACTGAACTTCAGAATCGTAGTGATTGTTTTGTTTCAGTATAAACTATTTGATTATTACTTTCTTTTACAGAGTAATAAGTAAGTATAGGGATCACCAAAAAAATCGAACTCGAGTTTTCAACGGATATACACGTTTTGAGCTTCCCTGAATCGAATGTGACTATTTTCGGAGTGACGTCTGTGTGTGTGTGTGTGTGTGTGTGTGTGTGTGTGTGTGTGTGTGTGTGTGTGTGTGCGTGTGTGTGTGTGTATGTGAACGCTCTAGAGCCGAAACTGTCCAACGTAAAATTATGAGACTTCAAACTTAAGACTTGTATATGGTCTAGTTGTGCACCTCCTATTTTTGAAAAGAATATTCAAACCGGCAGTGCATGTTTACTCTATGCATTTTTTGTTCTATCTCCAATATCACTAGAACGGCTGCACTTACGGCAAAAATAGTTATGTTCATAATGAAAGTTATTAATATTTCGCACAACTTTTGTTTGAAAAGTTTCTTCAATAAATGTACCAGTTACGAGAAAACCGCTACCGAAAATTTTAAGAATCTTGTTTACGTTGTCATGGATTCGAATGTAGCTTAATTAATCGGATCATCTGCGCCTGTCAATATTTCGACAAGAAAACAAAATGGTCTGAATTAGATAAATGACATTTCAATATATATCTGTAGAGAATTCGTTAGTTTTGATAGTTCTTCAAAACCATTCCAAATTGGTATTGGTATAATTTTCAACGCATTCATTTATATAAGGTTAGCTTGGTTTTCATATTGTTTCTGTTGGATTATTATTTCTTAATATTATATTTTTATAATCAATAAATATTGATGAAAACTACGTAAAAGAAAGTCCCGCGTTGGCCACAACCCATTTTTTACTTTCTTTTACAGAGTAATAAGTAAGTATTGTAATCATGAAAAATTTCGAACTCGAGATTTCAACGGATATACATGTTTTGACCTTCCCTGAATTGAATGTGACTATTTTCGGCATGACGTCTGTGTGTGTGTGTGTGTGTGTGTGTGTGTCTGTGAACGCTCTAGGGCCAAAACTGTCGAACGAAAAATTATGAAACTTCAAACTTAAGACTTGTATATACCCTAGATGTGCACCTCCTATTTTTGAAAAGAATATTCAAACCGGTAGTTCATGTTTACTCTATACATTTTTTGTTCTATCTCCAATATCACTAGAACGGCTACACTTACAACAAAAATAGCAATATTCTTAATGAAAGATATTAATATTTCGCACAACTTTTGTTTGAAAAGTTTCTTCATAAATTGTACCAGTTATGAGAAAACTGCTACGAAAAAACTCAAATATCTTATTTACGTTGCCATGGTGATACCTACAATTGTGACAAATTTTATTATTTTTAAAACGAATCAACCATGAGTTACATCATTTGTTTCTTGTTTATTGAGAACAAACAAGCATTCCTTTGACAGTTATCTGTATGAATTAATATTTAAAATATTGATTTCTTATTAGAATACATTGTATCAGGTAAATTATTATAGAATCAATTTATATTATATATTTGCTGACATAATTAATTAACAATTTCAGAGTTTAACTGTGAAATTTGACTGTTTAAGAGTGAATACGATAAGTACTTCAAATTCAGATCCATTATAAATTGGTATAATTATCCAGTTATTTTCATTATATATTAATATCTATCTATTGAAAACTACGTAAAAGAAAGTTGAGTGCAGGCCACTCCAGATATTTTATAACATTATTAACAGTCGCCTTAGTGCAGTGGTTAAGAGCCTTGGCTTTCACCCTTGAGGTCGTGAGTTCGATCCCGCCTATGCCAATTTGTATTTTTACAAAGAAGCGTTCTACACATACACACTTACACAACTCACATACATACATTTCTGGGTAATTAAATTAATGATCACAATAAGCTACAAAACATTGTAAGACTTTTTTCAAATTGTTAACAAAAAAAAATATATTTTTTTAAATCTAACAAGCGCGGACTGGGATAGTGGAATCTAGTTGCATAGCATATATTTCTTAAAAGGTGAGCTGAACGTATAGCTTGCTTTTGGTATATCTCCCTTATACAATCAAGAACAACGTATTACTGGTAAAAGAAGATGAAGAGGGCTTCACCTAATGTACAGGAATTGTTATTTGTATGCATTAAGAAGACATTAGAACAATTAAAGTATAATTATTTTCTAAAATCTAGAACGTATGTTAAATTGATATAAATTGATGCTGAAGAGAGACTATTATTATAATTTACCTGATCGTCGATTAATTGGCCCCCAAAACAAAATATAAATAGCTGTAAATTTGCTGCACAGAATGCAGATATTAACATAATAATATCAGTCCTGGAAAGAAAAAAGAAAAACATAGTGCGTTTATCATTCATCTTTAATAACCTCCATTATTGGGTTTTATTGCATTACTGTTTCATTACTTACAAGTTTGTTTCATCTAAAACAGAATACAATGACATGGCGGACAACATCATAATCAGTCCTATAAAAAAAAGCAGCAAATTCGAGTAGAAGTCTTCAACTATTGTTAAATAACTGCAAATGAAAGATAATATAGTAGATTTGGGAATGTGAACAGAATCGGGATCATGTAAAAGTGAGTCGCAGTGAATAGCAGAAATCGCAATCATGTAACTATAGTGACTAGTGAAAACGATATCGTTTAGTGGAGGGAAAGTCGGTACGGTACATAAAAACGGTAAGTTCAATCTAATGTTTACAGTTGCATCTATAAGCATTGGGTTCAATCTACGTGAAAACGTAACTCCCAACGTTCTTTCCTTGTTACCATACACACAAGAGAGATTGTTTTCTTTATTCATTTATTCTTGTTGTTTATCGCCGTAAGGGGATACTTTTTAGCTCGCCGTACGACGCCGCATGTATGTATGTATGTATGTGTGAAACGTTTTTTTTTTTTTTTGTAAAAATGCAAATTGGCATTGACGGGGATCGAACTCACGACCTTCAGGGTGAAAGGCAAGACACTTAACCACTGCGCCAGATTTGAAGTGTATTTAGTGTGTTGTGTACTTTACCCAGAGTGGCATCTGCTATACTATATTGATATTGTATGTCAATGAGAAATATAAATAATTGTTAGGTAATAAAATTAAGTTTTATTTATTCTAATTTGGAGTTTGTGAGTCGCTATTAAGCATTTATGTTAAAATGACCGACCAAAGAACAAATATAAATAAAAGTGCTACCACGTGAGCGTCCAAAACAGTATCTCAATGTGAATTAGTGACGTACGAGTTACGAGAAACATTGTTTGAATTGTAAAACTTAAGTTTAAGGGGACCAACATGTTATTATTCAATTTTTAAGTATTTAATATGAAATAAGTGCATATTATTGCCTAATTAGCACATATGTTTAGCAAATACGTATTTCCGTCCATTTACTTTAATTCATAGTTAATATTTTCACTTCAAAATGGCAAAAAAGCAGTGATTTTTGAAAATATGAGTTGCGGTAAGATTCTATAGAATTCAAATTATAATAGCTGCAAGTAAGTAAATTTATAATTCTGATTATTAGAGAAATAAAATCTTGAAGAGATAATTCAAACATATTTAGTTTGGTTGGCAATTTTATTCTTTTATTTTTGATGGCACAATCCATTGTATTTTAGCATATAACTAATTATCACTTTAGAAACTGCCCTGTGAAATAATAAACACCAATCGTAAGTAAATTTATAATCCTGTTTTTTGTGTAATAATACAATTAAGGAAACTATCATAATGATACAACACTTATGGCCAGTTGCACCATACAAGGTTAAAATCAAAGTTAGTTAGTCAAAACTTAGTTTAAATAAATCTTAGTTTAAATTTATCGGATGTTACACAGTGCATGATAAGCGATCGATTAGTTAATCTCAGCATAGTGATCTAAAAACAAAATAACGTTCAAAAAAGGACTCGATTTCTTCTTTATTATTATTTGCGATGTGGAAATTTGTATTACTATTATAGTCAAACGATACAAACTGAAGAAAAACCGTGTAATTTTTATTAAATTACATGAAAATTCGGAGTCAGTTAAAACTGACATATGTTCTGTATACCATATGGTGCCCACGGGTGACACTAGTTCAAAAATAAAAGGTGCACATCTGGATCATACACAAGTCTTAAGGGGTTACTATTTATCGACCCGAAATGTAGGTCTACTTCGAGATATATTTTAGTTGAACGAATAAAGTAACACCAAGACGGAGTTCATCGACGTATTGTATATTGTTATTCATTCGGAACAACACTTTTATCACGATGTTATCATAAAAATTGAACGAGTTATAGCAGGTTGAGTAAGAAGGGTAAATTTCGAGTTTGAAATTTTTCCCGATTGCAATACTTCTTTTTAGACCACTCAAGCAAGTAAAAACAAGCAATAAAGAAGGCACAAGTGCCATCAGCTCACCAATCGATGATTTGCTTTTCGCAATTGCGGCTATACACTGGCTAACAATTACTTTTCTTGCAACCAAATATAACTTACTCATGTATTAGATTGTGATGTTCCACACATTTTCGAATCATTTCGAAATCTCCAATATCGTTCTCCGAACTTCCAATTCTTCTTAGATTGTATTTTAATATTTCTAATTGTGCAAATACCATACCAATACTAATTATAAATATTATATCTATTTGTGTGTAACAAGCCCAGACAGGCACTGCCAAAAAAATCGCTTCGATAACTAATATTATTTCATAATCTGGTGACTTTTCTATAATACGTTTATCAGGAAGCCAAATATTTAAGATCATATTATAGTCATCTTTGACATACGACGATATAAAATGTAAAAAAAGAGTGACATACATCGCATATTTGTAAATATATGCCGAAATTGTTATAATGCGGTATATTCGTTTTATTTTTTCATTTTGCTCAACAGTTAGCGATTCAGTTGACCAGAATTTGTTAAACATAGTATCCATCAGGCACAGGAGAGTGTCTCTTTTGACATGGCTAGTATATAGTTTGACGATTATCTGAAAATAAATCATTATTTGTTATATAGCAATGATGGATAATAATAACACTGCTTTATTTTAGAACCCTCCTTAATATATAATACTCGAAAATTCTACTAGAAATTCTTAGACATTTTATGTCTACAAGATTTTTTCATATTGTTAACCCAAAGCACGGAAAAAATTATTAAATATTATAATTTTGAATTTTAAAATATATACTAAAAAATTTCTTTTATCAAAATAATCTGCAAAAGAAATGAAAGACTATTTATATTTATAACATTTTTTCATATTAATAATTATAAGCCACTGCTAGCAACGCATATCTTACATAAAGGCGAGCATTGGTGCGTTTTACGCGTACCAAATCTGGTTTATTAGCAGAATAGTTGTGTATTGCGTGGAATTATTTATTACTTTAAAGTTAATTACGTACAATAAATATTGAAATAAATAAAATAAGTACAACAAAAATTATTATCCTATTTAAATTAGTTCCTATAATTTTGAAAAATTTTATTGTGAAATGATAAATGTTGCCGTCGTCCGATAGTACAAGACAGTGATAGTGTTTGATGTGTCTGTACCATTATCAATGCTTGTTATATTCATATTAATCCTAAAAATTGCTATTATTAGGTTGTTACATTTTAATTATTAAATGTGTGTAATAAATGCAACTTTGTAGATGAACCGTAGACTAAATGTCTACGATATCCGTATTCCCTCTCATAATTTCTAATTGAACGGTGAGTTTAACATTTCTCAATAATGCGGGTGCGTAATTTTGGTTGCCTACATTAGTTCATCGGTTTCGTCGAGAGTCTCGTCTCGATCTCGGTCCCGAAACACGGGACGAGACCGATACCAGTCTCGGTCTCGGCGGCAACACTAGAAGTGTGTCTAGTCAGCAAATGAGACTTACAGCCAGGCATTATTGTACCGTGTGTATTAGGATATCAGGCCAGTGAAGAGGTTTGCATATTTATGCACGGACTGTGATTTAGGTAAATGATGTGACCATAGATTTAAGATTTAAGTTTGCAATTAACTAACCTGTAATATTCCTGCCACTAATACGATATCAGTATTAAAGTTGGCCATATTTTGGTACGTTGTCGTAAACAGAAATAGGGTTTGCAGGACAAATGAAGTGAAAGTAGCAACAATCCAAAAACGGGCAATACAAATGCGAAATATTGTTTGATTCCTTGGATTTACACCAACGTAATTCAACCATTTTAATCGTCCCTGCATCAAATCGTACGGATTATACTATAATGATAAGAGCTCGTTAAAAATCATATAGTGTAAGTGTAGCCGTTCTAGTGATATTGGCGATTGAACAAAGGATTCATAGAGTAAACATGCACTTCCGGTTTCAATATTCTTTTCAAAAATGGAAGATGCACAATATAGTATACTCTAGAGCGTTCACAGACACACAGACAACATTCCGCAAATAGTGACATTCGATTCAGGGAGGGTTAAAACGTATATATCCGGTTAAATCTCGAATTTGATAATTTTCATATTTACTTCCTTATTATTGCGGATAAGAAAGTAAAAATTAAAACTTCCACTGAACAGTTAAAGGCATTGGAGCCTGCAGTAGCGTTTGTTTTTATTCCGGTAAATAATAATGACATTCGCAACATACTTCAGCATAAAATATTTTGTATCAATTGTAACCTGCTCATTTGATTGAAAATATGCGTAAGTGGACTTACCTTATCCATATTCACCTTATTCTTGCTCATTGGAATGCTATTAGAGTTATAATAAATATCACTCCTTTTTAACAGATGTATCCTTTTGCGTGCGAACTTAATGAATAAATTAAAAAAAATATGCTGTGCACTACACTGGAGTTTCTTCTACGTAAAATCAAATAAAAAGTATAGTCTTTTTGTCTTTTAGTTATATAATTTTGTTACAACAAGCATTGGTGCAGGTACCAATGCCTATAGCTCGCCCTATTATCCAGTGGATGGTTTAATATTATTATTTATATAAACTACAGTTTTTAACTACTATGGTTTTTAAAGAAGAAAATCTATTTATAACCACTGAATTTTGAGTAGATATAATGTAATAGATAATAAAGAGATGGATACTGATTGCAACAATAGCCAGTCTCTTAATGCGCTTTGTACAGAATAAGTATTATAGATATTTTAAATTTTAAAATAATTACTTTTTATGTTTTTCTTTGGTTTGTAGAAAATTACTAAATATAAAATATCGTAGACTTTTATAATAATTTAGAAAAAATCAAAGGGTCTGAATTTTGGGGCCCTATTGCTCCAACCAATTTGGATTCATGTCGACGAGACAAGAACTATTTCTGAAGCAATATTTTTGATCCGAGCTTGTTACAGACGCACGACCAAATACTATTGCTGTCTTGTACTATCGTACGACGAGCTAATATTTTGTCATTCGATAATTCTCATGAACAATTTAGAAAATGTTTATGAACACAGTCTTATTAAATAATACGATTTTTGAGAGTGTTACCAACAAAATTTTAGCTGAGGCCATTGTTGAAATAAGCAAATAAATATTAACTACATGTTTTTGTTATGTATTCAAAAATCAATTTACAAATATTATATTAAATTTTCATATTTTTATCTTCAAAAGTTCTTATTAAAGAGCGTATCCAGGCACACAGATATTAATACGAAAATAGCCAATATAAATCTCGATTTCATAATTCTTCATGATATTAATACTTTCTTTTTGACAACATGCAAGAAAGTAGTTAATTAAAAATAGAAAAAGTTTTGTTTCTAAAACTTTAAATTATACACCATATTTAACAGCGACGTATATAGTTCATATAATTATATGAAAAATAAATTTTAATCGATACTACAATATTCCTGCAATATAATTTTATATACAAGAATAAACCATCGGAATATAATTATGATTTTTATAAGTACTAAATGATATTATTTTTAAAATCTGGTAGCACAATTATAGACTACTACTAATTCAGAACGCAAACGATACATTTTGGTTACCCTGAACAAGTTTTATTTTGTAAGATATTTTATGTCACTATTTGAAACCAAAATAGGTAAAGGTACCAAAATTTATACAAATTTCTATTTTATTATATCAAAAAAATCTACAAAACTTTAAGCACAAAAACCTTAAAAAATGTTTAAAATATTACAGTATGATGCTATCTATTTCTGGCTAGACTAGCTAATCTAGCCAACAATTTATGCCATTACAATCTTCGTTTTTTCTTGCTATTTGTTGATTCTATTCAAATGGGGAGCTGGATGCATAGGTGCTTGTTTAGTGTACTTTATTATATAACTAGAAATAACAGAGTAATGTGAACAAGTGAATAGTATAATATCTTAACATAAATATATTAGAACAGAAAATTTACTTCATTTCTTATATGTGTATGAACAATATTATTACAATAAGATTAATTAATTCACAGTGTACGCATAAGTCGAGTATTCCTGGTACACATCATTAAATAGATCCAGCTGTACCAATGCAATATTCAAGGATATTATTTTTCTTTTAGATTTAACATGAACATCAAAAATGAAAACGTTAGTTTTGCAATCTGTTAAAAAGAAATAAAATAAGTTGTACTATGAAGATAATCTATAAGCTTTATACACATATATATATATATATATATATATATATATATATATATATATATATATATATATATATATGTAGCGCCAATATTTAAATTTCCATGGCATTGACAATACCATATTGAGAATACAGTTGCAGAGTAAAAACTTTCAATCGACTGAAGAGCTACTTATAGCCATGAAGTCATATTCCGATGAGTTACCCGTGACGAATGTGGTGGCATCGGCGACCACGAAAAGTATGAAAAAACCGGACAAGGCTGAGAAGACCAGTAAAACAGTAAAAACAGCTCAAGTGCCATACGTGTGAGGTGCTATAACTGCAATCAAACTGGACACTATTCATAGAGTTGTACACTAGAAAGAAGAGAGAAAGGTGCCTGTTTTAATTGTAATGATGCGAGTCACCAGCTTAGAGATTGTCCAAAAAAGAAAGGCAAGAGTGAAGCCAAGACCGTTGGGATGACACAGAAACGAAAATCGACGAACCATCTCTGTAGTAAATCAATTTGTAGTAAAGCAAATTGGCTTGCAGGGTATGAGTTCAACGCTTTCATTGACACTGGAAGCACTGCGAACATAATTCGTGAACATGCTTTAGCAAAAACGAAACTAGTACTTGAACCAAGCAGCGAAATATATACTGGATTTGGAATGTCAAGTGTTGGGAGTACAGGAAGAGTTCAAACTACTATACGCATTCATGATGATACTTATGATTTACAATTTTCAGTAGTACCAGATTCTGCAATCTCTCAAGATGTGATTCTTGGAGAACCATTCTTTAAATGCGCAGCTGTTACTATAGGACCGAGTGGTTTGGAAATCGTCAGTTTAGGAAAACGAGAAGAAGTCACGTTCGAGATCAGCGAAATCATGCAGATTACAACCGAAACAATCCAACCAGCGATTTCAGTCAATCAAAAATTGGAGCACACGCAAGTGAAGCGTCTTCACGACCTGTTGGAAAATTACGAGAACCAATTACGTACGCCAGAACCAACTGTCACAGTGGAAGCGAGAATAACTCGCACCGAATCAAAAGAAATTGCGCACCGACCGAGAAGACTTGCCCATGTCGAACAACAACAAGTGCGGAAAGTAGTGGATGCTCTACAAGAATATCACTACAAATTGGAACATCGGAAAAGAGAATTGATGACCCATGTGGACGCATTGAGTCGAAACCCGGTGATGTTGATCGAAACTGAATTAGTCACTAATTTGAGGTATGCCCAATCAACAGATCAAGATATAAAAAGCATAAGTGACAGTGTGAACAGTGGTGATAAAAAGTTAGTTAATGATTACATCATTACAAATGGCCTGTTGTTTAGGAAGTGTTGTGATAAGTCATTGTTAGTCGTACCAAAGGGTATGCGAAGAACAGTTGTGACCGAATATCATGACAAAAACGCTCATGTTGGAAGTGAAAAAAACTATTTTAGCCATTAAGCAGTACTATTGGTTTAAAAATATGTCTAAATACGTTAAGCAGTACATTAAACATTGTTTAGTTTGTATACAATTTAATGATAAGCCTAAAAAGGAAGGAATTTTGCACATTTCTGATAAAGGTGATACACCCTTTAAGATCTTGCACTCAGATCATTTTGGTCCGCTAAGTCGTACCTCTCGAAATAACAAACATGTATTGGTTGTAATGAATGCATTTTCTAAATTTATATTCTTAAACAGACTGATACAACAAGCGTGTTAAAATATCTTGATCAATCTTCGCGAATTTCGGAAACCCAAAAGTGAATATTACCGACAGAGGCACAGCTTTCACATCTACGAATTTTTGTGACTTAAGACATATACGACATGTGAAAATAGCTGTGAGTACCCCTCAAGCTAATGGACAAGCAGAGCGCTATGTGCGAACTAGCAAAAACACTTTAGCTAAATGTAGTGACGCAACCGACTGGGATGAAAATTGTGAATTTGTGCAGTTAGTAATTAACAATACGTACCAGAAGTCTATTGGTACTACGCCAAGTAAACTCTTACTAGGCTATGAGCTTGATTACCTGGATGACCATGAGCTTAGAGACTTAACTAGAGAAGTCAACAATACTCAGTGGACTGTCGACTTTGAGGAGCTTAGATGCAAAGCCGCCAAACGCAAACGTATAAAGACGTTCCAAGAACGTAATAAAAAGAATACAGATCTACATCGTGTTCCGGAGTTGACGATCTGGTATGTATCAGAAAACCACAGATACAGTCGCGTGGTGAAGGTGCTTTTGTCCCTAAGTTCCACGGACCATACGTAGTAACTGAGGCTCTGGATAATAGTAGATATGTCGTAGAGGATGTACCAGGTCTCCAACAGACGCAACGGTTTTACACTATTATATGCTCGCCGCAAAATATGAAGTTGTGGTGCCCTGAAGATGTATCAGTCGAGGACAACTGAACGTCAGACGGGCCGAGTTGTAGCGCAAATATTTTTTAATTTGAATAACGCGCGAGATCATACGTTTTCATTACGACAGTTTCCATTATGCCATTCTGTATTGTTGGTCAAAGTCAATAAATCAATTACATTAATATATTATGTCTTCAAAAATCAGGATTATACATTCTTTTAAGCTTATATATTGTAATAAGGTTTAACTTTTTTTAAATCTGCACCTACTCGGATTTCCCGGTCCAACTAATCTGATTCACTTTACGAACGCGAAGAGATCCATCTGACTGCATTTACGAACGTCAACAGACTGATCCGAGTGGTCCAAACTACTTTTTGTAAATGCTTATAGAGTCTGTATATTACAATGCAAAATATGTTTTTATTTGTTTATTGATCAGTTATTTTAACACAAATTTGTTATATTGATGTAAATTTTAAAATTTTCTTATTGACACAATTTCGAAATAGCAGAATGGAGCACATGTAAGACTATAAAAGGATACCTTTCCATCTATATTATAATCAACTTTAGTATTTATAAAACTCAATGACCAACAAACTGTGGCTATTTTGAGAATCACATGATATATTTAATGATACTCATACCTCTGTGAAGGTCTCCAGACACAAATTAAAGATGCCACCTATGGTTAGATAGACTGGTTTTTGTGCTCGTTTTATTATCAACAGTAAACCCATTCGAACGTTACGGTCTGGAGTATTTTCCCAGTTACAATTATAAGCAGTGTCACCAATTGATTGAGTCTGTAATCAAAATCAATTAATATAAATAATCATTGGAAGTGAGTTATAATATGTTTTGCTGTAGGTTGACTGGTTTACTTGTAACTAAAGAAACGTAAATGTAACAACTAATTCAAAAATCTTTTCAAACCAAATTTGATAGAAATTTTAATATCTTCTACTTTTATAATATATATTATTTTCTAATTTATGCCGATTTAGAAATATTAAAAACTTTGCAAAAGTGCACTTCTACTTTCGGTTAAGTTAATAATAAGAGGTTTTCTTCCGGGCCTTATGCAAATCTTTAGTTAATAGTTTTCTTTTATCAACAACAGATTTAAAATAAGCATATAATTGGAAGGGTGGGAGGGAGGGGGTGGTTGTCGGTTGTATAATGTTGAGGACGAATTATCAATATAATTACCCAGAAATGTTTGTATGTATGTTTGTATGTATGTGAGTAAATGTGTATGTATGTATGTAGAACGCTTTTTTTGTAAAAATGCAAATTGGCATTTACGGGGATCGAACTCACGACCTCCAGGGTGAAAGGCAAGACTCTTAACCACTGCGTCAGATTTCAAGTGTATTTAGTGTGTTGTGTACTTTACACAGAGTGGCATCTGCTATACTATATTGATATTGTATGTCAATGAGAAATATAAATAATTGTTAGTTCATAAAATTAAGTTTTATTTATTCTAATTTGAAGTTTGTGAGTCGTAATTAAGCATTTATGTTAAAATGACCGACCAAAGAACAAATATAAATAAAAGTGCTATCACGTGAGCGTCAAAAACAGTATTTCAATGTGAATTAGTGACGTACGAATTACGGAAACATTGTTAGAATTATAAATCTTAAGTTTAAGGGGTGTAACATATTTTTATTCAATTTTTAGTATTTAATATGAAATAAGTGCATATTATTGGCTAATTTGCATATAATATTAGCAAATACGTGTTTCCGCCCATTTATTTTAATTCATAGTTAATATTTTCCCTTCAAAATGGCCAAAAATCAGTGATTTTTGAAAATATGTGTTGGTAAAATTATAATAACTGCAAGTAAGTAAATTTATAATTCTGTTGATTAGAGAAATAGAATCTTGAAGAGATAATTCAAACATATTTAGAAACATGATTGGTTGGCAATTTTGCTCTTTTATTTTTGATGGCACAATTCATTGTATTTTAGCATGTAACTAATTATCACTTTTAAAACTGCCTTCACAGTGCAACAGTTTAATACTGCAAAATTCAGAATCTAGCCTGATTATTTAATTCAAAAACAATAATGAATCAAATGTCAAATCATTAATAATGTTGTGTAAAATGGGTTTGTAATACATATTTTTTGAATAATCGATTCAAATAATAAACAGCAATCGTAAGTAAATTTATAATTATATTTTTTTGTGTAATAATACAATTAAGGAAACTGTCTAAATGATACAACACTTATGGCCAGTTGCACCATACAAGGTTAATATCAAAGTTTGCCAAAACTTAGTTTAAATTAATCTTAGTTTAAATTTATCGGATGTTACACAGTGCATGATAAGCGATCGATTAGTTAATCTCGCAATAGTGATCTAAAAACAAAATAGCGTTCAAAAAAAGGACACGATTCTATCTTTATTATTATTTGCAATGTGGAAATTTGTATTACTGTTATATAGTCAAACGATACGAACTGAAGAAAAACCGTGTAATTATTATTAAATTACATGAAAATTCGCCATCAGTCAAAACTGACCTATGTTCTGTATACCATATGGGCACATGGTGCCTACGGGTGACCCTAGTAAAGAATAGATATTCTTAGTAATAAACAAAAATCAAGATCGGTCTTAAAACAAAATAGTGTATATCTATTTTTTGTTACTATTATTAGATGGGAGTTTTTTGGGTCGCTGATTATGAATTTGACATTAGAACTCAACAAAAACCAGAAATAATGGTTCCAATATTGCGGAAAAGTGTTAATTTCTTTTAATTTTTATATAAGGGTTTTTGGAGTCATAGATTACGAACTTCAGATCTTCTTCAGTAATCATTAGACATATTTAAAAATAAAAAAGAATTTCATAGACCCTTCAGGAAACATGAAAAAAATAAAACTCGTTTGCTAATAGCCTATAGTTTAAACAAGATAAACTAGTTTAATAACAATAGTGCGTTGTTCATAATTTCAGGCCTTATTCAGTATATCATTGGACACATTTTGGAAGAAAATTATGAACAACCGCACTATTGTTATTAAACTAGTTTATCTTGTTTAAACTGAAGAATTTCAGGAATTCATTTTACTTTAAAAATGTTCTCCATAGCATTCTGGATAAGGCCTAAATTTTTTTACAACGCACTGTTGTTAATAAGCAAAATGAACTTTTAGAATTTTAAGCAAAATGTAAGTGTATATGTATATATATATTTTTGTATTTCCTGTAGAACGTAAGCTGAAAATTTTACCGGAATAGGAGCCCCTGCCTGTAATAAACAAGGAGTAAAAGTTCAAAGGGCAAAATATTTAAGGGAAAGCTTATTTTGCAATTTTTAGATAATGTGATCTAGGTGGCCTTCTACGAATCGGCTGCTAGATCGAGCTGCTAAGTATATTTCAAAGTGCATAAATGAGTATTATTATAAATTAACTGAAAAACAAAAAGAAAAGCATCTGAAGTTCATAAAGAAGAAAGCAAAATAATGAGTAGGGTCTTAGGGGCTCCTCTGGGGCCCCCAATGATCTGGGGCCCCCAATGATCTGGGGCCAGCATCATAAGCATTCCTATAAAACCGCCCCTGGGGCTAGCCAAAACGGGTTTATTTGTTAAATTCGCGAGTGCGGGGATTATAAGCTCGGCATTCAGCGAGCCAAAGGCTTTGTTGCTTGCATTTATGTTATTGCTCGCTGAAGTTCAAAAGACTTAATGCAATCGCTTAAAAACTTAAAAATTCTACATCAAATTTTAAGATATTTTAAATCTACAATATTTTCTCATATTGGTAACCCAAATGTCATAATGAATTATTAAATTTTATACTTTTTAATTTAAAAAAATGCACTTATTTTCTTATATTATTATTATATCAGAATAAGCTACAAAACATTGTAAGACTTCTTATATCATTTTCAAATTATTAACCAAAAATATAACTATAACAATTATTTTTTAATTTAACAAGCGCGGACTGGGAGAGTGGAATCTGGTTGCATAGAATATATTTCTTAAAAGGTGATCTGAACGTACAGCTTTCTTTTGGTATATCTTCCTTATACAATCAAGAAAAACGTATTACTGGTAAGAGAAGATGAAGAGGGCGTCACATAATGTATAGGAATTGTTTTTTGTGGGAATTAAGAAGACATTAAAACAATTAAAGTATAATTATTTTCTAAAATCTAGAACGTATGTTATTAGATGTAAATTGATGCTTAACTCGAGAGAGACTATTATTATAATTTACCTGATCGTCGATTAATTGGCCCCCAAAACAGAATATAAATAGCTGTATATTTGCTGCACAGAATATAGATATTAACATGAAAATACTAGTCCTGGAAAGAAAAAAAAAAAAAACATAGTGCGTTTATCGTTCATCTTTAATAACCTGTTTCATTACTTACAAGTTTGTTTCATCTAAAACAGAATACAATGTCATCGCGGACACCATCATAATCAATCCTATCAAAAAAAGCAGCAAATTCGAGTTGAAGTCTTCAACTATTGTTAAATAACTGCAAATGAAAAATAATATAGTAGATTTGGGAATGTGAACAGAATCGGGATCATGTAAAAGTGAGTCGCAGTGAATAGCAGAAATCGCAATCATGTAACTATATTGACTAGTGAAAACGATATCGTTTAGTGGAGGGAAAGTCGGTACATAAAAACGGTAAGTTCAATCTAATGTTTATAGTTGCATCTATAAGCATTGGGTTCAATCTACGTGAAAACGTAACTCCCAACGTTCTTTCTTTGTTATTATACAGAGATTGTTTTCTTTATTCATTTACTCTTTTAAGGGGATACTTTTTAGCTCGCCGTACGACCCTATTTTTGTAAAAATGCAAATTGGCATAGACGGGGATCGACCTCCAGGGTGAAAGGCAAGATTAAAGAACAAATATAAATAACAGTGCTACCACGTGAGCGTCAAGATCAGTATTTCAACGTACGAGTTACAGAAACATTGTTTGAAGTTTAATCTTAAGTTTAAGGGAAGTAACATGTTATAATTTCAATTTTTAAGTACTTAATATGAAATAAGTGCATATTATTGCATAATTTGCATATATTTTTAGCAAATACGTGTTTCCGTCCATTTATTTTAATTCATAGTTAATATTTTCACTCCAAAATGGCCAAGAAGCAGTGATAAGCGATCGATTTGATAATCTCAGCATTGTAATCTACGAACAAAATAGCGTTCAATAAAAGGAGTCGATTTTATCTTTATTATTTGCGATGTGGAAATTAGTATCATTAATATAATAACCCAGAAATGTATTATGTATGTGTAGAACGCTTTTTTTTTGTAAAAATGCAGATTGGCATAGACGGGGAACGAACTCACGACCTCCAGGGTGAAAGGCACGACACTTAGCCACTGCACCATGGCGACTGTTAATAATGTTATAAAAAAATATCTGGAGTGGTCTGCACTCAACTTTCTTTTACGCAGTTTTCACTAGATATAAATATATTTATATGTATATATATATATATCCAAAACCTGCTGTCAAATTAACAAATACTCTACTGAAATATTCTGAAATGTCATTTATCTAATAGAGTCTTTTGTTTTCCTGACAAAAAGCAGATGATCCGATTTTATAAGCTACATGCGAATCCATGGCAACGTAAGCCAAATATTTATAATGTTTCGTAGCATTTTTCTCGCAACTGGTACATTTTTTGAAGAAATGTTTGAAACAAAAGTTGTGCAAAATATTAATATCTTTCATTATGACTATAACTATATTTGTCGTAAGTGTAGCCGTTCTAGTGATATTGGAGATAGAACAAAAAATGTATAGAGTAAACATGCACTTCTGGTTTGAATATTCTTTTCAAAAATAGGAGGTGCACATCTAGGGCATATACAAAGCTTAAGTTTGAAGTTTCATAATTTTTCGTTCGACAGTTTTGGCTCTAGAGCGTTCACAGACACACACACAGACACACACACACACAGACAATAGCCAGAGAAGGTCAAAACATGTATATCCGCTAAAATCTCGAGTTCGAAATTTTTCATGATTACAATACTTACTTATTACTCCGTAAAAGAAAGTAATAATCAAATAGTTTATACTGAAATAAAACAATCACTACGATTTTGAAGTTCAGTCTGCTTTGAAATAGACAAAAACGAATCAAACGTCAGAATGCAATGTCCAAAAAGTTTTTGTGATAAATCTTCAATTAAATAGATTTGAAGTTTATTTAATGTGTTGTGTAATTTACACAGAGTGGCTGATCTGCTATATTATATTGATATTGTATGTCAATGAGAAATATAAATAATTATTAGTTAATAAAATTAAGTTTTATTTATTCTAATTTGAATTTTGTGAGTCGCTTTTAAGCAATTATGTTAAAATGACCGACCAAAGAACAAATATAAATAAAAGTGCTACCACGTGAGCGTCAAGAATAGTATTTCAACGTACGAGTTACAGAAACATTGTTTGAAGTTTAAGGGGAGTAACATGTTATAATTTCAATTTTTAAGTATTTAATATGTAATAAGTGCATATTATTGCCTAATTTACATATATTTTAAGCAAATACGTGAAATTCCGTCCATTTATTTTAATTCATAGTTAATATTTTCACTTCAAAATGGCCAAGAAGCAGTGATTTTTGAAAATATGAGTTGCGGTAAGATTTTATAGTTCGTCAAATTATAATAACTGCAAGGAAGTAAATTTATAATTCTGATTATTAGAGAAATAAAATCTTGAAGAGATAATTCAAACATATTTAGAAACATGTTTAGTTGGCAACGTTATTCTTTTATTTTTGATGACACACAATCCATTATATTTTAGCATATAGTTATATAATTAACACTTTTAAAACAGCCGTTGTGCCATTGCATTTTAATACTGCAAAATTCAGAATCTAGCCTGATTATTTAATTCAAAAACAATAATGAATCAAATGTCAAATCATTAAAAATGTTGTGTAAATAGGGTTTGTAATACATATTTTTTGAATAATCGATTCAAATAATAAACAGCAATCGTAAGTAAATTTATGATCCTGTTTTTTATATACAATCATGGAAACTGTTTAAATGATACAACACATATGCACAATACAAGGTTAAAATCAAAGTTAAACAAAATTTAGTTTAAATTTATCGGATGTTACACAGTGCATGATAAGCGATCGATTAGTTAATCTCAGCATAGTGATCTAAGAACAAAATAGCGTTCAAAAAAAGGACTCGATTTTTTCTTTATTATTATTTGCGATGTGGACATTTGTATTACTATTATAGTCAAACGATACAAAATGAAGAAAAACCGTGTTATTATTATTAAATTACATGAAAATTCGCCATCAGTCAAAACTGAGCTATGTTCTGTATACCATATGGGCACATGGTGCCCACGGGTAACCCTAGTTACTATTATAGTCAAACGATACAAACTGAAGAAAAACCGTGTAATTATTATTAAATTTCATGAAAATTCGCCATCAGTCAAAACTGAGCTATGTTCTGTATACCATATTGGTACATGGTGCCCACGGGTGACCCTACTTAAAAAATAAGGTGCACATCTGGATCATACACAATTCATAAGGGGTTACTATTCATCGACCCGAAATGTAGGTCTACTTCGAGATTTATTTTAGATGGACGAATAATGTAACATCAAGACTGAGTTCACCGACGTATTGTATATTGTTATTCATTCAGAACAACCCTTTTATCACGTTGTTATCATACAAATTGAACGAGTTATAGCTGGTTGAGTAAGAAGGGTAAATTTCGAGTTTGAAATTTTTCCCGATTGCAATACTTCTTTTTAGACCACTCAAGCAAGTAAAAACAAGCAATGAAGAAGGCACAAGTGCCATCAGCTCACCAATCGATGATTTGCTTTTCGCAATTGCGGCTATACACTGGCTAACAATTACTTTTCTTGCAACCAAATATAACTTACTCATGTATTAGATTGTGATGTTCCACACATTTTCGAATCATTTCGAAATCTCCAATATCGTTCTCCGAACTTCCAATTCTTCTTAGATTGTATTTTAATATTTCCAATTGTGCAAATACCATACCAATACTAATTATAAATATTATATCTATTTGTGTGTAACAAGCCCAGATAGGCATTGCCATAAAAATCGCTCCGATAACTAATATGATTTCATAATTTGGTGACTTTTCTATAATACTCCTATCAGGAAGCCAAATATTTATGATCATACTACAGTCACCTCTGAAATACGACGATATAAAATATAAGGAAACAGTGACATACATCGCATATTTGTACATAAATGCCGAAATTGTTATAATGCGGTATATTCGTTTTATTTTTTCATTTTGCTCAACAGTTAGCGATTCAGTTGACCAGAATTTGTTAAACATAGTATCTATCAGGCACAGGAGAGTGTCTCTTTTGACATGGCTAGTATATAGTTTGAAGATTAGCTGAAAATAAATCATTATTTGTAATATAGCAATGACGGATAAATAATAATACTGCTTTATTTAAGGAAATATAAAAATATATGAACATATGAAAAGGTTTATTGGGGCAAAGAAGGACGTAAACGTCTTCTAAACTAACCCTAATGTCGTGTGTGCTTTAGTCTTATCATTTAGATTTTGTAAGAGTACCCTAATAACAATGTTTATAAATGTAGAGGGTGCCTCAAGCTCTCTTGTCGGCCGTCGATAGCCGGGGAGCTGCTTGTGACGTAACGCGTGACCCAAGGTTGATTTTCGTATAGAGGCGATATTACATTCTTTAGCGCAGAGTTTCTGTATATAATTTAATTGTTGAAATCTAATACACCTATATTTTAAATTATAGTATGAGTTATTATGATTTGTATTGTATGTTATAAAACAAATTGATATCACTGATGATCTATTTCAACAAAGCGAATGTTTATTTCAAGTGTCTTGCAATATTTTCATTTTATTTCATAATACCTATGATATATTTTCTTATATATATCTTACATATTTTTACTATAATAATTTGAATATTTTATTTACTTAAGATAATTATGTATTATTGTCCTACATATATATATATAAAAAAAAACAAGATTTGGTACGCGTAAAACGCACCAACGCGCAGAGCTCGCCCTTAGGTAAAATATGCGTTGCGAGCAGTAGTTTTTAGCTCGTCGTACAGTAAGTACAAAAGAGCTATAGTGATTGGTCGTGTGTCTGTAACATGCTCGGATCGAAAAAAAATCTTAACAAAAAGTTCTTGTATTTTCGCCCTGAATCCAAAAATATATATAACTCATATACTTGGATGTATGTATCTCGCTCGCTCGCTCGCTCGCTCGCTCGCTCGCTCGGTCGGTCCGACCTGAGTTTGTGACCGCAACTCGTCTGAAGGTACCGGGCCGATTTTAATGAAATTTGGTATACATATAATTTCCATGCCCGTGATGTTCCCGTCGCATTTTAAATCCAATCGTCAGTACAGGGCCGGCGTTATAGAGCCCCAAAATTTGGAACCCTCTTAAATACTGCCCTTAGTCAACTTTTAAAAAATTTAGAATTTTCTACTTAAAATTCTAAGATATTTTATGTGATTAAAGTTTTTGCAAATTGTGAGCCCATAGGCTTAAAAAAAATTATATAAATATATTTTGAAGTATATCAGACATTGATCGCCATCTGTTAGTGAAATGAAAAAGTTGTCTATTTGACAGTAATTTGTTTGGTTATATTTTCCAATGTATAAACCATTTGCTTCTGTGTTTTAATTAATAAAATTAGGAAATGTTCATCAAATAATTATCAATATCCTTGGCAAATCACGAAACAAACGATATTAACGTTACCCATGTGGATGTGTGCAATTTTAAATGTGGAGTTTTTGGAAATTTAAACTGTTATGGTACAGGAATAAATAAATGTCGGGATCATAATTGGTTAGATTGGTTCAATGGGCAATGTGAGTGAGTATAATGTCGATGATTTAGAATTATATACGTAAACTTAGAAATTTATTAATTTCATATTAAATGCCGATGAAATATCATAACAATAAATGTTGTACTATAATAATTGCTATCGCTTTTAGTTTTGTATTTATTGATGTGACCGCGCTCGCCGGAACTGCGAGCTGATAGCACTGGCGCTAGCGCCAATGCTTGTTAATTATTATGGCCTTTTGGTTAACAATTTGAAAATATGTTATAGGTGTAAAAAGTCTTACATTTAATTTTAGATTATATTGATAAAAAAAAAAAATTTAGTTCATACTTTAAAATTCAAAATTATAATATTTAATAATTTTTTTCGGGCTTTGGATTAACAAAATGAAAAAATCTTATAGATATAAAATATCTTAGAATTTTTAGTAGAATTTTTATGTGTATGAATTATTTTTATAAGGGCAGTATTAAGGGGGGCTCTAAATTTTGGGGCCCTATAACTCGGGAAGTATACGGTCGATTGGATTTATACTGCGACCGGATTCAAATAGGATGCCAAATAATATGTGTACAAAATTTAGATTATATTGATAAAAAAATAATTTAGTGCATATTTTAAAATTCAAAATTATAATATTTAATAATTTTTATCGGGCTTTGGGTTAACAAAATGAAAAAATATTGTAGATAAAAAATATCTTAGAATTTTTAAGTGTTTCAATTATTTTTATAAGGGCAGTATTAAGGGGGGCTCCAAATTTTGGGGCCCTATAACTCAGGAAGTATACGGGCGATTGGATTTAAACTACGAACGGATTCAAATGGGATGCCAAATAATATGTGTACCAAATTTGGAGTGAATCGCTTCGGTACCTTCAGAGGAGTAGAGGGCACAAATTTGGTCTTACGAGATACCGAGCGAGCGAGCGACGACTAACATCCAAGTATATAAGTTATATACATTTTCGGAATCAGGGCGACGAGACGAACGCTTTTTCTTAATGAATTTTTTTGATCCGAGAATGCTACAGACACACGACCGAATGCTTTAGCCTCTTCGGTACTACGTACGGCGAGCTAAAAACCTTTAAAAATTTTAATTGTGAAATGATAAATGTTGCCGTCGTCCGATAGTACAAGACAGTGATAGTGTTTGATGTGTCTGTTATATTAATTTTAATCCTAAAAATTGCTATTATTAGGTTGTTACATTTTAGGTATTAAAAGTGTGTAATAAATGCAACATTGTAGATGAACCGTAGACTAAATGTCTACGATATCCGTATTCTCTCTCATAATTTCTAATTGAACGGTGAGTTTAACATTTCTCAATAATGCGTGTGCGTAATTCTGGTTGCCTACATTAGTTCATCGGTTTCGTCGAGAGTCTCGTCTCGGTCTCGGTCTCGGTCTCGAAACACGAGACGAGACCGATACCAGTGTTGGTCTCGGCGGCAACACTAGATGTGACCATAGATTTAAGTTTGCAACTAACTAACCTGTAACATTCCTGTCACTACTACGATATCAATATTAAAGTTGGCCAAATTTTGGTACGTTGTCGTAAACAGAAATACGGTTTGCATGACAACTGCTGTGAATGTAGCAATAAGCCAAAAACGGGCAATACAAATGCGAAATATTGTTTGATTCCTTGGATTTACACCAACATAATTCATCCATTTTAATCGTTCCTGCATCACTTCGTACGGATTATACTATAATGATAAGAGTTCGTTAAATAACATATTTTGAAGTAATATTATTTAACATGAAATTCATGTTTTTAAAAATTACTGGATTTGTCTACCGAATTCGCTCAGTTTCTTTAATCTAGATTAAATGCCAATATTAATGATTTGTTGATACACAGAAAATGCATAACAAGAAAGTAAGCATCGGGTGAAATTATAACATTCTCGGATCAAAGTATTTCCTTAATAAACAGTTCTTGTCTCACCCACCATCCAAAAATATATAACTCATATACTTGGATGTATGTATCTCGCTGGCTTGGTCGTGAGATCCGAGTTTCTGACCGCAACTCCATTGAAGGTACAGTGCCGATTTTAACGAAATTCGGTATGCATATTCATAATTTGGGTGCATTTTATATGCTATCGTCCGTACAGTGCAGCTGATCTAGTGATATTGGCAATTGAACAAAGGATTCATAGAGTAAAAATTATAACTTCCACTGACTGGATAAAACGGCAAGTTAAATGCATTGGTGCCTACAGTAATTTTTGTTTTTATTCCTAATAATGACATTTGTATCAAGTGTAACCTGCTCATATGAATTATGCGTAAGTGGACTCACCTTATCCATATTCACCTTATTCTTGCTCATTGGAATGCTATTAGAGTTATAATAAATATCACTCCTTTTTAACAGATGTATCATTTTGCGTGCGAACTTAATGAATAAATAAAAACGATCTGCTGTGCACTACACTGGAGTTTCTACTACGTAAAATCAAATAAAAAGTATAGTCTTTTTGTCTTTTAGTTATATAAATTAAGTTATATAATTTTGTTACAACAAGCATAAGTGCAGGCACCAATGCCTATAGCTCGCCCTATTATCCAGTAGATGGTTTAATATTATTATTTATATAAACGACAGTCTTTAACTACTATGGTTTTTAAAGAAGAAAATCTATTTACGAGGGCTGTCCGACAAGTGCTTAGCCTCACCGGCCTATGGCGCCACTGTCGCAAGAGGCATAACCTATTATTTTATACATTATCTTAGACGGCTACTGTAAAAATTTCAGCCGAATCGGACTCGTACTTTTGTTTTGACCGCGTGTGAAAGCGGGAGTATCCGCAGATTTTAGAAAAATGGAAAAAGAGCAATATCGGTCGGTGATTCGATTCTTGTTTTTGGAAGGGATGGTTATGTCTCTTGCGACAGTGGCGCCATAGGCCGGTGAGGCTAAGTACTTGTCGGACAGCCCTCGTATAACCACTGAATTTTGAGTAGATAAAATGAAATAGATAATAAAGAGATGGATACTGATTGTAACAATAGTCAGTCTTTTAATGCGCTTTGTACAGAACAAGTATTATAAATATTAAAATAATTATTTTTTATGTATTTCTTTGGTTTGTAGAAAATTGCTATATATAAAATATCATAGAATTTTATAATAATTTAGAAAAAATCAAAGGGTCTGAATTTTGGGGCTCAAATTCGCGAATTTCAAAAGTGTCTTATTAAATAATACGATTTTTGAGAGTGTTACCAACAAAATTCTAGCTAATGCCATTGTCGAAATAAGCAGTTATTAATATGAAAATAGCCAATATAAATCTCGATTTCATAATTCTTCATGATATTAATACTTTCTTTTTGACAACGTGCAAGAAAGCAGTTAATTAAAAATAGATAATGTTTTGTTTCTAAAACTTTAAATTATACACTTATATTAACAGCGACGTATATAGTTCATATAATTATATGAAAAATAAATTTTAATCAATACTACAATATTCCTACAATATAATTTTAATTACAAGAATAATCCATCGGAATATAACTATGATTTTTTATAAGTACTAAACTGATGTTATTTTTTAAATCTGGTAGCACAATTATAGACTACTACTAATTTAGAACGCAAACGATACATTTTGATTAGCCTGAACAAGTTTTGTTTTGTAAGATATTTTATGTCACTTTTTACCCTAAAGAGAATGAGAATGGTTAAAATATGAACTACATTGGACCGTAAGTCATTAAAGTTGCCCCCTCCCCTCCAATAATAAAACTGAATAAAGTAATATGTCATTTTATTGCTTTTATTGTTGAAATCAAATAGACAGGAAGGCAGCCATAGTTTTATTTATTTGATAATTAATGTCTACGTTTCGTCTTCACCAGGGGCTATAATATTTTAACTTAACACTAATTTTACAATACAAACATTTTTTACCTTACTCTAACTTACTTAATTCGTCAATTTTACAACAAGTTTTATACAATACATGGTTATCATCATTTTACACATGTTTTACATTAAACTACGTAAATCAAACAAATTGGTGTACATATACACTGCTCATTGTTGTATGTTTTAATGAACTGTATTTTTTAATAATGTTTAAATATAAATTACAAGTATATTCATAAACAATAAATAGGATTGAGTTGTCAAATTGTGAAAAAAAAAAATAAGGTGTGAAGATTTCAGTGTATGGAGTATTTTTTTACAACATTAGACAAAATATTCCTTGCAATTTCTTCCATGATCGCTTGTATAGTTGGTTTAAATTTGGTGCTTATTTCCTGCCAATTTTCATTCAGAAATATGCTCATATGATCACTTACAATAAAAATAGGTTCTGGCCAACGCGGGACTTTCTTTTACGTAGTTTTCATTATATGTATATATAACAGAAAAAATATGAATACCTTATATAAACGAATGGGTGGAAAATTATACCAGTACCAATTTGTAATGGTTATGAAGTACTAGCTATCAAAACTAACCAATACTACAGAAATATTCTGAAACTAGGGCACCATGTGCCCATATGGTATACAGTACATAGGTCAGTTTTGACTGATGGCGAATCTTCATGTAGTTTAATAATGATTACACAATACAAATTTCCACATCGTAAAGAAAAAATCGAGTCCTATTTTTGAACGCTATTTTGTTCTTAGATCACTATGCTGAGATTAACTAATCGATCGCTTATCATGCACTGTGTAACATCCAATAAATTTAAACTAAGATTTATTTAAACTAAGTTTTGTTAATCTTTGATTTTAACCTTGTATGGTGCACCTGGCCATAAGTATCATTAAGACAGTTTCCATGATTGTATACAATCAAATAATAAACAGCAATCGTAAGTAAATTTATAATCCTGTTTTTTGTGTAATAGTATACTATTACACAAAAAATAGGATTATAAATTTACTTACGATTGCTGTTTATTATTTGATTCGATTATATTATACAAACTCTTTTTACACAACATTTTTAATGATTGGACATTTGATTTATTATTGTTTTTGAATTAAATAATCAGGCTAGATTCTGAATTTTACAGTATTAAACTGCTGCAGTGTCACGGCAGTTTTAAAATTGATATATAGTTATATGCTAAAATACAATGAATTGTGCCATCAAAAATAAAACATAAAATTGCCAATCAATCATGTTTCTAAATATGTTTGAATTATCTCTTCAAGATTTTATTTCTCTAATAATCAGAATTATATATTTACTTACTTGCAGTTATTATAATTTGACGAACTATAGAATCTTACCGCAACTCATATTTTCAAAAATCACTGCTTCTTGGCCATTTTGAAGTGAAAATATTAACTATGAATTAAAATAAAAGTACGGAAATACGTATTTGTTAAAAATATATGCAAATTAGGCAATAATATGCATCTATTTTATATTATATACTTAAAAATTGAATAATAACATGTTACGCCCCTTAAACTTAAGATTAAACTTCAAACTGGAATATTGGTTCTTTGGTTGGTTATTTTTGACAATTCATTCTGATGTTTGATTCGTTTTTGCCTATTTCAAAGCAGACTGAACTTCAGAAGAGTAGTGCTCGTTTTATTTCAGTATAAACTATTTGATTATTTTTTATAACATTATTAACAGTCGCCATAGTGCAGTGGTCAAGAGCCTTGGCTTTCACCCTAAAGGTCGTGAGTTCGATCCCCATCTATGCCAATTTGTATTTTTACAAAGAAGCGTTCTACACATATACACATACAAACATACATTTCTGGGTTATTATATTAATAATGTCATTTATCTAATTCAGACCATTTTGTTTTCTTGTCGAAATATTGACAGGCGCAGATGATTTGATTAATTAAGCTACATTCGAATCCATGACAATGTAAACAAGATACTAAAAATTATCGGTAGCGGTTTTCTCGTAACTGGTAAATTTATCGAAGAAACTTTTCAAACAAAAGTTGTGCAAAATATGAATATCTTTCATTATGAACATAACTATTTTTGTCGTAAGTGCAGCCGATTCACACAAAATTTGGTACATATTAGGCATCTCATTTGAATCCATACGAAGTTTATATCCAATCGCCCGTATACTTCCCGAGTTATAGGGCCATAAAATTTGGAGCCCCCCTTAAGAGGAATCCCCATGGGTTGCCCGTCCTTACAGATCGGTGTAAAGGGAGAAGCGCACGAATATCGTAGAGCCAATGCTATTTACTACTCAGTTGAAGCGTTCGTTTGACCCTTCAAATACTTGCTAATACATTTTTTTGAATAAAAAGTTTAGAATATTCCGGTAGAAAAATAGGCAATGTACTATGTCAATGTCTAGTTTTGAATTTTTAAATTTGTCATCTCAATAAGAACTATGGACATTTGAAAATAGGGTAAATATAGAATATAAAAAGAAAATCTAAGCAAAAAACTGAAAATCGAAAACTAGAGAAGGCTAGAGCAAAGTATAGGCTATCTGAAAAAAAAAATTCATTCATTTTAATGTTGTAATAAAGGAGTTTTAAGGGTTCGACGAAACCTTGTTTAGCTATGTTTAACTATGTTTGCAGGGGGTATGGGGATTCCTCTTAATACTGCCCTTATAAACATAATTAAAACACCTACAAATTCAACTAGTAAATCTAAGATACTCGATGTCTACAAGATTTCTTCATATTGATAACCCAATGGTCATAAAAAATTATAACTTTGAATTTTCAATTTTGTACAAATATTCTATTTTAATATATCAAGAAAATCTACAAATAATTGTAAGACTTAGATTTTAAGCGCAAAAACCCTAAAAAATGTAAAAATATTATAGAATTATGCCATCTATTGCTGGCTAGACTAACTAATCTAGCCAGCAATTGATGACATTACAATCTTTGTTTTTTCTTGCTTTTTGTTGATTCTATTAAAATAAATGAATAGGTGCTTGTTCAATGTACTTTATTATATAACTAGAAATAACACAGGAATGTGAACAAGTGAATAGTATAATATTTTAACAAAATTATATTAGAACAGAAGAATTACTTCATTTCTTATAGGTGTATGAGCAAACAGATAAAAATACTAATTACAATAAGATTAATAATTCCACAGTGTACGCATAAGTCGAGCATTCCTGGAACACATCATTAAATAGATCCAGCTGTACCAATGTAATATTCATGAATATAGTTGTCCTTTTAGATTTAACATGAACATCAAAAATGAAAACGTTAGTTTTGCAATCTGTTAAAAAGAAATAAAAAAGTTGTACCATGAAGATATACTATAAGCATTTTACACATACGAGTATATTCATAAACGCATATATACATACATACATACATATATATATATATATATATATATATATATATATATATATATATATATATATTTCATACGTTTTCATTATGACAGTTTCCATTATGCCATTCTGTATTGTTGGTCGAGGTCAATAAATCAATTACATTAACATATTATATCTTCAAAAATCAGGATTATACATTCTTTAAGCTTATATATTGTAATAACGCTTAACTTTTTAAAAATCTGCACCTACTCGGATTTCCCGGTCCAACTAATCTGATCCACTTTACGAACGCGAAGAGATTCATCTGACTGCATTTACGAACGTCAACAGACCGATCCGAGTGATCCGAACTACTTTTTGTAATCGTTCATAGAGTCTGTATATTACAATACAAAATATTTTTCTAATTGTTTATTGATCAGTCATTTTAACATAAATTTGTTATATTGATGTCAATTTTAAAATGTCCTTATTGACACAATTCCGAAATAGCAGAATGGACCACATTTAAGACTATAAGAAGGATACCTTTCCATCTATATTATAATCAACTTAAGTATTTATAAAACCCGATAACCAACATTAGTGGGTATTTTGATAATCACATAATATATTTTATGATACTCATACCTCTGTGAAAGTCTCCAGACACAAATTAAAGATGCCACCCATGGTTAGATAGAATGGTTTTTGTGCTCGTTTTATTATCAACAGTAAACCCATTCGAACGTTACGGTCTGGAGTATTTTCCCAGTTACAATTATAAGCAGTGACACCAATAGATTGAGTCTGTAATTAAATTCAATTAATAGAAATCCTCATTGGAAACAAGTTATAATATGTTTTGCCGCAAAGAAACGTAAATATAACAGCTAATTTAAAAATCTCTTCAAACCAAAGTTAATGGAAATTTTAATATCTTCTACTTTTATACTATTTTCTTTTTTAATTCATGCCAATTTTTAGATATTAGAAACTTAGCAAAAGTGCACTTCTACTTTCGGTTAAGTTAATGCATTAAAAAATAAGAGGTTTTCTTCCGGGCCCCATGCAGGTCTTTAGTTAATCGTTTCGAAAATAGTGAGAAATAATACAGGATTAGCCAAAACGGGTTTATTTGTTAAATTCGCGAGTGCGGGGATTATAAGCTTGGCATTCAGCGAGCCAAGGCTTTGTTGCTTGCATTTATGTTATTGCTCGCTGAAGAGCTAATGCAATCGCTTGAAAACTTAAAAATTCTAAATAAAATTTTAAGATATTTTAAATCTACAATATTTTCTCATATTGGTAACCCACAGTCATAATGAACTATTAAATTTTATACATTTTACTTTAAAAAAATGCACCTATTTTCTTATATTATTATTATTATATCACAATAAGCTACAAAACATTGTAAGACTTCTTATATCTTTTTTTTCAAATATTTAACCAAAAAATAACTAAAACAATTATTCTTTAATTTAACAAGCACGGACTGGGAGAGTGGAATCTGGTTGCTTAGCATATATTTCTTAAAAGGTGAGCTGAACGTATAGCTTTTGGTATATTTTCCTTATACGATCAAGAACAACGTTTACTGGTAAGGGAAGATGAAGAGGGTCATTTGTATGAATTAAGAAGACATTAGAACAATTTCAGGTCGAAACAATAAAAGTATAATTATTTTCTAAAATCTAGAACGTATGTAATTAAATGTAAATTGATGCGTAACTCGAGAAAAACAAAAATTTAGTCATGACTTGTTAAAATTTACCTGATCGTCGATTAATTGGCCCCCAAAACAGAATATAAATATCTGCAAATTTGCTGCACAGAATATAGATATTAACATAATAATACTAGTCCTGGAAAGAAAAAAAAACATTGTGCGTTTATCATTCATCTTTAATAACCTCCATTATTGGGTTTAACTGCATTACTGTTTCATTACTTACAAGTTTGTTTCATCTAAAACAGAATACAATGTCATGGCGGACAACATCATAGTCAATGCTATCAAAAAAAGCATCAAATTCGAGTTGAAGTCTTCAGCTATTGTTAAATAACTGCAAATGGAAAATAATATACTAGATTTGGGAATGTGTACAGCATCGAGATCATGTAAAAGTGAGTCGCAATGAATAGCAGAAATCGCAATCATGTAACTATAGTGACTAGTGAAAACGATATCGTTTAGTTTGAGGGAAAGTCGGTACATAAAAATGGTAAGTTCAATCTAATGTTTATAGTTGCATCTATAAGAATTGGGTTCAATCTACGTGAAAACGTAACTCCCAACGTTCTTTCCTTGTTACCATACACACAAGACAGATTGTTTTCTTTATTCATTTATTCATGTTGTTTATCGCCGTAAGCGGATACTTTTAACTCGCCGTACGAAGTACCGAAGAATCTAAAGCATTCGGTCGTGTGTCTGTAGCAATCTCGGATCAAACAATTCCATTAATAAAAAGTGTTTGTCTCGTCGCCCTGAATCCAAAAATATATATAACTTATATACTTGGATGTTAGTCGTCGCTCGCTCATAAAACCAAATTTATGCCCTATACTCTGAAGGTACCGGAGCGATTCACACCAACACTTTTATCATAAAAATTGATCGAGTTATTGCAGGTTGAGTAAGAAGGGTAAATTTCGAGTTTGAAAATTTTCCCGATTGCAATACTTCTTTATAAACTACCCAAGCAAGTAAAAACAAGCAATGAAGAAGGTACAAGTGCCATCAGCTCACCATACGGTGAATTGCGGCTATACACTGGCTAACAATTACTTTCCTTGCAACCAAATATAACTCACTCATGTATTAGATTGTGTTGTTCCACACATTTTCGAATCATTTCGAAATCTCCAATATCGTTCTCCGAACTTCCAATTCTTCTTAGATTGTATTTTAATATTTCCAATTGTGCAAATACCATACCAATACTAATTATAAATATTATATCTATTTGTGTGTAACAAGCCCAGATAGGCATTGCCATAAAAATCGCTTCGATAACTAATATGATTTCATAATTTGGTGACTTTTCTATAATACTCCTATCAGGAAGCCAAATATTTATGATCATACTACAGTCACCTCTGAAATACGACGATATAAAATATAAGGAAAGAGTGACATACATCGCATATTTGTACATAAATGCCGAAATTGTTATAATGCGGTATATTCGATTAATTTTTTCATTTTGCTCAACAGTTAGCGATTCAGTTGACCAGAATTTGTTAAACATAGTATCTATCAGGCACAGAAGTGTGTCTCTTTTGACATGGCTAGTATATAGTTTGACGATTATCTGAAAATAAATCATTATTTGTAATACAGCAATGATGGATAATAATAATACTGCTTTATATAAGGAAATATAAAAATATATGAACATATGAAAAGGTTTATTGGGGCAAAGAAGGACGTAAACGTCTCCTAAAATATCCCTAATGTCGTGTGTAAATTCCACCGAATTGTATATTTGTATACGAAAACGGAATCAATGACGTCATAAAATTTAGTGCTGTAGCATTATCATTTAGATTTTGTAAGAGTACCCTAATATCAATGTCTATAAATGTAGCTGTTGCCTCGGGCTCTATTGTTAAGTTGATGCCGGCTGCCTAATCGCCTATAGACGGGAAGCTGCTTGTGACGTAACGCGTGACCCAATGTTGATTTTCGTATAGAGAATAACTGCGATATTATACTCTTTAGCGCAGAGTTTCTGTATATAACTTAATTGTTGAAATCTAATAAACCTATATTATAAATTGTAGTATAAGTTATTATGATTTGTTTTAAATTTTTAGGTTAATGCATTGTTTGTTATAAAACAAATTGATATCACTGATGATCTATTTCAACAAAGCGAATGTTTATTTCAAGTATCTTGCAATATTTACATTTTATTTCATAATACATATATTTTTTCTTATATATATCGTACATATTTTTACTATAATACTTACTTTGTTTTACGCAGTTTTCACTAGATATAGATATACATATGTATATACAAGATATCTATATCTATATATGTATATACATATATCTATATCTAGTGAGAACGGCGTAAAAGAAAGTCGAGTGCAGGCCACTCCAGATATTTTTGTAATCCACCCAGCAAGATATTTCATTGCTAGTAAATTTCGAAATTTCATATGCATCAGAGACTGCCGCTTGAAGCTAATAAGTTGCCAATTAGGTTACAATAAATTTAGTAATCCATATAGAATGTATAATCAAAATACTTACGATAATGACGTGAATAATTAGAATTGGTACATAGATAGTTTATCATAGAAAATACTGGACGTAATAAACTCGCAATAATGTTTTTTTTTTATATAAATGTAGGAGAATAATAAATAATTATCTCAAGTTAATAAAATATTCAAATTATTATAGTAAAAATTTGTACGATATATATATATATATATATATATATATATATATATATATATATATATATATATATATATATATATATATATATATATATATATATATATATATATATATATATATGTAGAAAAATCAGAAATATGCTTAAAAAAAACAGTTTTAAGTAATTAAATATTATAATTATGAATATTAAAATATGCACTAAATTTTTTTCATCAATATAATCTGCAAAAAAATGTAAGACTAATTTATATCTATAACATTTTTTCAAATTAATAATTATAAACCACTGCTAGTAACGCATATCTTACTTCTACGCATTGGTGCGTTTTACGCGTACCAAATCTTGTTTATTAGCAGAATAGTTGTGTATTGTGTGGAATTGTTTATTACTTTAAAGTTAATTACGTACAATGAATATTGATATAAATAAAATTAGTAAAACAAAAATTATTATCCTATTAAATTAGTTCCTATAATTTAGAAAATAAAAAACCTTTGAAAATTTTAATTGTGAAATGATAAATGTTGCCGTCGTCCGATAGTACAAGACAGTGATAGTGTTTGATGTGTCTGTTATATTCATTTTAATCCTAAAAATTGCTATTATTAGGTTGTTACATTTTAGGTATTAAAAGTGTGTAATAAATGCAACATTGTAGATGAACCGTAGACTAAATGTCTACGATATCCGTATTCTCTCTCATAATTTCTAATTGAACGGTGAGTTTAACATTTCTCAATAATGCGTGTGCGTAATTCTGGTTGCCTACATTAGTTCATCGGTTTCGTCGAGAGTCTCGTCTCGGTCTCGGTCTCGGTCTCGAAACACGAGACGAGACCGATACCAGTGTTGGTCTCGGCGGCAACACTAGATGTGACCATAGATTTAAGTTTGCAACTAACTAACCTGTAACATTCCTGTCACTACTACGATATCAATATTAAAGTTGGCCAAATTTTGGTACGTTGTCGTAAACAGAAATACGGTTTGCATGACAACTGCTGTGAATGTAGCAATAAGCCAAAAACGGGCAATACAAATGCGAAATATTGTTTGATTCCTTGGATTTACACCAACATAATTCATCCATTTTAATCGTTCCTGCATCACTTCGTACGGATTATACTATAATGATAAGAGTTCGTTAAATAACATATTTTGAAGTAATATTATTTAACATGAAATTCATGTTTTTAAAAATTACTGGATTTGTCTACCGAATTCGCTCAGTTTCTTTAATCTAGATTAAATGCCAATATTAATGATTTGTTGATACACAGAAAATGCATAACAAGAAAGTAAGCATCGGGTGAAATTGTAACATTCTCGGATCAAAGTATTTCCTTAACAAAAAGTTCTTGTCTCACCCAGCATCTAAACATATGTATATAACTCCATATACTTGGATATATCGTATGTATCTCGCTGGCTTGGTCGTGAGATCTGAGTTTCTGACCGCAACTCCATTGAAGGTACAGTGCCGATTTTAACGAAATTTGGTATGCATATTCATAATTTGGGTGCATTTTATATGCTATCGTCCGTACAGTGCAGCTGATCTAGTGATATTGGCGATTGAACAAAGGATTCATAGAGTAAAAATGCACTTCTGGTTTCAATATTCAATTCAAAAATAGGAGGTGCACAATATAGCATACGACAGTTCCGGCTCTAGAGCGTTCACAGACACACAGACAACATTCCGCAAATAGTTACATTCGATTCAGGGAGGGTTAAAACGTATATATCCGTTTAAACCTCGAATTCGAAAATTTTCATATTTACTTCCTTATTCCTGCGGATAAGACAGTGAAAATTAAAACTTCCACTGAATAGATAATACGGCAAGTTAAAGGCATTGGTGCCTGCAGTAATTTTTGTTTTTTTTTCCGTTAAATAATAACGACATTCGCAATATTTTGTATCAATTGTAACCTGCTCATTTAATTGAAAATTATGCGTAAGTGGACTCACCTTATCCATATTCACTTTATTCTTGCTCATTGGAATGCTATTAGAGTTATAATAAATACCACTCCTTTTTAACTGATGTATCATTTTGTATGCCAACTTAATGAATAAATAAAAAAAAAATGCTGTGCACTACACTGGAGATTCTTCTACGTAAAATCAAATAAAAAGTATAGTCCTTTTGCAGGCACCAATGCCTATAGCTCGCCCTATTATCCAGTGGATGGTTTAATATTATTATTATTTATATAAGCTACAGTTTTTTACTACTATGGTTTTTAAAGAAGAAAATCTATTTATACCCACTGAATTTTGAGTAGATAAAATGTAATAGATAATAAAGAGATGGATACTGATTGCAACAATAGCCAGTCTCTTAATGCGGTTTGTACAGAATAAGTATTATAAATATATTAAATTTTAAAATAATTATTATTTTTTGGTTTGTAGAAAATTACTAAATATATTAAATATCTTAGATTTTTACAATAATTTAGAAGAAATCAAAGGGCAGTTCTAAATTTTGGGGTCCAATTATTCCAAACAATTTGAATTCATGTCGACGAGACAAGAACTATGTCTTAAGCAATATTTTTGATCCGAGCTTGTTACAGACATACGATGAAATACTATTGATGTCTTGTACTTGTTATGTATTCAAAAATCAATTTACAAATATTATATTGAAATTTTCATATTTTTATCTTCAAAAGTTCTTATTGAAGAGCGTATTCAGGCACACAGATATCAATACGAAAATAGCCAATATAAATCTCGATTTCATAATTCTTCATGATATTAATACTTTCTTTTTGACAACGTGCAAGAAAGTAGTTAATTAAAAATAGAAAAAGTTTTGTTTCTAAAACTTTAAATTATACACTTAATTTAACAGCGACGTATATAGTTCATATAATTATATGGAAAATAAATTTTAATCGATGCTACAATATTCCTACAATATAATTTTAATTACAAGATTAAACCATTGGAATATAATTATGATTGTTGATAAGTACTAACTGATGTTACTTTTGAAATCAGGTAGGACTCTGACCTAGTTTTGATTAGCTTGACCTAGTTTTGTTTTGTAAGATATTTTATGTTAATTTTTAACCCTAAGGCTAATAGAGAATGAGATATCACTATTTGAAATCAAAATAGGCAAATGTACCAAAATTTGCACAAATTTTCTATTTTACTATATCAAAAAAATCTACAAATAATTGTAAGACTTAGATTTTAAGCACAAAAACCCTAAAGAATGTTTAAAATATTATATTATGATGCCATCTATTGCTGGCTAGACTAGCTAATCTAGCCAACAATTAATGACATTACAATCATCGTTTTTTTTTTTACTTTTGTTTATTCTATTCAAATTGGGAGCTGGATGCATAGGTGTTTGTTTAGTGTACTTTATTATATAACTAGAAATAACACAGGAATGTGAACAAGTGAATAGTATAATATTTTAACAAAATTATATTAGAACAGAAGAATTACTTCATTTCTTATAGGTGTATGAGCAAACAGATAAAAATACTAATTACAATAAGATTAATAATTCCACAGTGTACGCATAAGTCGAGTATTCCTGGTAAACATCATTAAATAGATCCAGCTGTACCAATGTAATATTCATGGATATAATTGTCCTTTTAGATTTAACATGAACATCAAAAATGAATACGTTAGTTTTGCAATCTGTAAAAAGAAATAAAAAAGTTGTACCATAAACTATAAGCATTATACACATACGGGTATATTCATAAATGCATATATACATACATACATACATATATATATATATATATATATATATATATATATATATATATATATATCATACGATTTCATTAGGACAGTTTCCATTATGCCATTCTGTATTGTTGGTCAAAGTCAATAAATCAATTACATTAACATATTATGTCTTAAAAAATCAGGATTATACATTCTTTAAGCTTATATATTGTAATAACGCCTAACTTTTTTAAAATTTGCACCTACTCGGATTTCCCGGTCAAACTAATCTGATCCACTTTGCGAACGCGAGGAGATCCATCTGACTGTATTTACGAACGCCAACAGACTGATCCGAACAACTTTTTGTAAACGCTTATAGAGTCTGTATATTACAATACAAAATATTTTTCTATTTGTTTATTGATTAGTCATTTTAACACAAATTTGTTATATTGATGTCAATTTTAAAATGTCCTTATTGACACAATTCCGAAATAGCAGAATGGACCACATTTAGTACTAATAAAGGATACCTTTCCATCTATATTATAATCAACTTTAGTATTTATAAAACTCGATAACCAACAACTGTGGGTATTTTGATAATCACATGATATATTTATTGATATTCATACCTCTGTGAAGGTCTCCAGACACAAATTAAAGATCCCACCCATGGTTAGATGGAATGGTTTTTGTGCCCGTCTTATAATCAACAGTAAACCCATTCGAACGTTACGGTCTGGAATATTTTCCCAGTTACAATTATAAGCAGTGTCACCAATAGATTGAGTCTGTAATCAAATTCAATTAATAGAAATTATCATTAGAAGCGAGTTATAATATGATTTGCCGCAGGTTGACTGGTTAACTTGTAACTAAAGAAACGTAAATGGAACAACTAATTCAAAAATCTATTCAAACCAAAATTGATAGAAATATTAATATCTTCTACTTTTATTTAATTTTTATCTAATTTATGCTGATTTTGAGATATTAAAAACTTAGCAAAAGAACACTTCTACTTTCGGTTAAGTTAATGCTTTCAAAAATAAAAGGTTTTCTTCCGGGCTCTATGCTGGTCTTTAGTTAATAGTCTTATAATATTATCATCAACAGATTTTGTTCTAGAGTGATCACAGATACGCAGATACACACACAGACATCGTTACGAGAATAGTCAGAAATAATACAGGATTAGCCAAAACGGGTTTATTTGTTAAATTCGCGAGTGCGGGGATTATAAGCTCGGCATTCAGCGAGCCAAAGGCTTTGTTGCTTGCATTTATGATTTTGCTCGCCGAAGGGCAAAAGAGCTAAAGCAATCGCTTAAAGACTTAAAAATTCTACATACAAATTTAAGATATTTTAAATCTACAATATATTCTCATATTGGTAACCCAAATGTCATAATGAACTATTAAATTTTATACTATTTAATTCAAAAAATGCACTTATCATTTATATTATTATTATTATATCACAATAAGCTACAAAACATTGTAAGACTTCTTATATCTTTTTTCAAATTGTTAAACAAAAAATAACCAAAACAATTATTCTTTAATTTAACAAGCGCGGAGTGGGAGAGTGGAATTTGGTTGCATAGCATATATTTCTTAAAAGGTGAGCTGAACGTATAGCTTTCTTTTGGTATATTTTCCTTATACAATCAAGAACAACGTTTACTGGTAAGGGAAGATGAAGAAGGTCATTTGTAAGAATTAAGAAGACATTAGAACAATTTCAGGCCGAAAAAATTAAGGTATAATTATTTTCTAAAATCTAGAACCTTATTAGATGTAAATTGATGCTTAACTCGAGAGAAACAAAAACTTAGACATGACTATTATTATAATTTACCTGATCGTCGATTAACTGGCCCCCAAAACAGAATATAAATATCTGTAAATTTGCTGCACAGAATACAGATATTAACAAAATAATACTACTCCTGGAAATAAAAAAGAAAAACAAAGTCCGTTTACCGTAAGAAAAAAAAACATTGTGCGTTTATCATTCATCTTTAATAACCTCCATTATTGGGTTTTACTGCATTACTGTTTCATTACTTACAAGTTTGTTTCATCTAAAACAGAAAACAATGTCATGGCGGACAACATCATAGTCAATTCTATCAAAAAAAGCATCAAATTCGAGTTGAAGTCTTCAACTATTGTTAAGTAACTGCAAATGAAAGATAATATAGGTAGATTTGGGAATGTGAACAGTATCGGGATCATGTAAAAGTGAGTCGCAGTGAATAGCAGAAATCGCAATCATGTAACTATAGTGACTAGTGAAAACGATATCGTTTAGTGGAGGGAAAGTCGGTACGGTACATAAAAACGGTAAGTTCAATCTAATGTTTACAGTTGCATCTATAAGCATTGGGTTCAATCTACGTGAAAACGTAACTCCCAACGTTCTTTCCTTTTTTTATTTTTCTTTTCTTTATTCATTTATTCTTGTTGTTTATCGCCCTAAGGGGATACTTCTTAGCTCACCGTACGAAGTACCGAAGAAGCTAAAGCATTCGGTCGTGTGTCTGTAGCATTCTCGGATCAAAAAATTTCATTAACAAAAAGTGTTTGTCTCGTCGCCCGGAATCCAAAAATATATATCTCATATAATAATAACTTTGATGTTAGTCGTCGCTCGTTCGTAAGACCAAATTTGTGCCCCCTAAATTCTATGAAAATACCGAAGCGATTTGAACTGAAACTACGCATATTATTAGGCAGCCCATTTGAATCCGTTCGCAGTTTATTTCCAATCGCCCGTATACTTCCCGAGTTATAGAGCCCCAAAATTTGTAGCCTCTCTTAATACTGCCCTTATAAAAATAATTCTAACACTCAAAAATTCTATTAATAATTCTAAGATAATGTCTACATGATTTTTTCATATTGTTAACCCAAATTTTCCCGATTACAATACTTCTTTTTAGACTTCTCCCAAACAAGTAAAAACAAGCAATGAAGAAGGCACAAGTGCCATCAGCTCACCAAACGGTGAATTGCTTTTCACAATTGCGGCTATACACTGGCTAACAATTACTTTCCTTGCAACCAAATATAACTCACTCATGTATTAGATTGTGATGTTCCACACATTTTCGAATCATTTCAAAATCTCCAATATCGTTCTCCGAACTTCCAATTCTTCTTAGATTGTATTTTAATATTTCCAATTGTGCAAATACCATACCAATACTCATTATAAATATCATATCTATTTGTGTGTAACAAGCCCAGGAAGGCATTGCCAAAAAAATCGCTTGGATAACAAATATCATTTCATAATTTGGTGATTTTTCTATAATACTCCTTTCAGGAAGCCAAACATTTATGATCATATTATAGTCACCTCTGAAATACGACGATATAAAATGTAAATAAAGAGTGACATACATCGCATATTTGTACATATATGCCGAAATTGTTATAATGCGATATATTCGTTTTATTTTTTCATTTTGCTCAACAGTTAGCGATTCAGTTGACCAGAATTTGTTAAACATAGTATCTATCAGGCACAGGAGTGTGTCTCTTTTGACATGGCTAGTATATAGTTTGAAGATTATCTGAAAATAAATAATTATTTGTAATATAGCAAAGATGGATAATAATAATATTTAAGGAAATATATGAACATATAAAAAGGTTTATTGGGGCAAAGAAGGACGTAAACGTCTCCTAAACTATCCCTAATGTCGTGTGTAAATTCCACCGAATTGTATTTTTGTATACGAAAACGGAATCAATGACATCAAAAAATTTAGTATTTTAGTCTAATCATTTAGATTTTGTAAGAGTACCCTAATACCAATGTTTGTAAATGTAGAGGTTGCCTCGGGCTCTCTTGTAAAGTTGATGCTGGCCGCCGATTAGCGGGGATTTTCGTATAGAGGATAGCTGCGATATTACACGCTTAAGCGCAGTGTTTCTGTATAGAATTCGATTGTTATAATCTAATACACCTATATTTTAAATTATAGTGTGAGTTATTAATATTTGTATTAAATTATAAGGTAAATGGTTTGTTTTAAAACAAATTAACATCACTGATATTCTATTTGAACAAAGCAAATGTTTATTTCACGTGTCTTGCAATATTTACATTTTATTTAATAATACCTATGATATTTTTTCTTCTTCTTCTCTACTTGAGGTAATTATGCCAGCAAACACATTCGTTAATATGACTTCCCTGAGATGTCGCCGAGACGTAACATATGCATGTTAAGTCGATGCAACATCACATAATTGTCACAAGATTCAAATTGTTTGCTGGTTGTATTATTCTCCTACATATACAAAAAAAAACATTATTGTGAGTTAGGTTTATTGCGTCCCGTATTTTCTATGATATACTATCTACGTAATAATTCTAATTATTCACGTCCTTATCGTAAGTATTTTGATAATATTTATATATTCTATATGGATTTATTAATATATTGTAACCTAATTGGCAACTTATTAGCTCCAAGCGGCAGTATCTGATGCATATGAAATTCCGAAATTTACTAGCAATGAAATATCTTGCTGGGTGGATTACAAGAAAACATAAAAAATACTTTCCTCGAAATTGGCAAACAACACATGAAGAAAGGGAATTACATTATCCCTCATTATTACCATCGTGGGCAACAATTATTGTAGAGTAGACTTGTAGAACCGTCATTAAAATTAAATAATTAAATAAAAGCATTTGAAAAAGTATTTTAACAAAATTACGAAAACGAAACTATAAGATCGGTCATGTGTCTGTTGTGTTACGATGCGTTTTAAAAATTTGTGTTAGAACTATATCCGTTTATTAAATAGGATATTATATGAGCAACCATTCTTCTTTAATTCTTTATTTCAGAACGTATAACCATTTACAGCCTATCTACCAGTGAAATAGGTCGTGTATTGAGAGTTATTTAGTGAGTGACAAAAGTGTTGTGAATTATTATTTGAGGTGAGGTTGATAGCTAATCTATAACGTATATTGATAATTGGATATTCTACTATATGTATTAATATTGAGTATGAATAGGTATGAATCAATGTGTGAAGTTAGACTAATCTGTTGAATTGTTATTGATATTAATATATGGACGATACGACGAAGTATCAGATTTAGTATTGAAGTATAATTACGGAGTAACGTAAAGAATATGAGCTAGACATATTAAATGACTTTTGAGATAACACTATAGAGTTGATTATATCAAGGAACATAGTGTTCTTTGATTATATATATAATATGAGTTGTGTTGAATGTGTGAGGATGATGACTATTGACAGAGGCCAGTCCGGTTTATCCGGTGGTCCCAACGAGGCCAGTTCGGTAGATCCGGCGGTCCCAACGGAGACATCCCTAAATGATGTGTTCTTCAGGAGGTATGCTTACGTATGAGGTTGACTACTTGACTTGCGTGGGATGGTTAATAATTAAAACATCTAATAGTTCTACAAGAATATCTAAGATATTTAATGTCAACAAGCTTTCTCCATATTGGTAACCCAAAGGTCATAAAGAAATATTAAAATTATAAATGTCGCGGGCGGATATAGGAATTCACTATTGTTGGCCCACATGTATTTCGGCTGTAAATGATGATCAATGATTTATTAATAAGCGGAGAAATCTATTTTGCCGTTGTGTCTAGTCAGCAAATGAGACATACAGCCAGGCATTATTGTACCGTGTGTATTAGGATATCAGGCCAGTGAAGAGGTTTGCCTATTTATGCACGGACTGTGATTTAGGTAAATGATGGGACCATAGATTTAAGTTTGCAACTAACTAACCTGTAATATTCCTGCCACTAATACGACATCAGTATTAAAGTTGGCCATATTTTGGTACGTTGTCGTAAACAGAAATAGGGTTTGCAGGACAAATGAAGTGAAAGTAGCAACAATCCAAAAACGGGCAATACAAATGCGAAATATTGTTTGATTCCTTGGATTTACACCAACGTAATTCAACCATTTTAATCGTCCCTGCATCAAATCGTAAGGATTATACTATAATGATAAGAGCTCGTTAAAAATCTTATAGTGTAAGTGTAGCCGTTCTAGTGATATTGGCGATTGAACAAAGGATTCATAGAGTAAACATGCACTTCCGGTTTCAATATTCTTTTCAAAAATGGGAGATGCACAATATAGCATACTCTAGAGCGTTCACAGACACACAGACAACATTCCGCAAATAGTGACATTCGATTCAGGGAGGGTTAAAACGTATATATCCGTTTAAATCTCGAATTTGATAATTTTCATATTTACTTCCTTATTATTGCGGATAAGAAAGTAAAAATTAAAACTTCCACTGAACAGTTAAAGGCATTGGAGCCTGCAGTAGCGTTTGTTTTTATTCCGGTAAATAATAATGACATTCGCAACATACTTCAGCATAAAATATTTTGTATCAATTGTAACCTGCTCATTTGATTGAAAATATGCGTAAGTGGACTTACCTTATCCATATTCACCTTATTCTTGCTCATTGGAATGCTATTAGAGTTATAATAAATATCACTCCTTTTTAACAGATGTATCCTTTTGCGTGCGAACTTAATGAATAAATTAAAAAAAATATGCTGTGCACTACACTGGAGTTTCTTCTACGTAAAATCAAATATAAAGTATAGTCTTTTTGTCTTTTAGTTATATAATTTTGTTACAACAAGCATTGGTGCAGGTACCAATGCCTATAGCTCGCCCTATTATCCAGTGGATGGTTTAATATTTTTATTTATATAGACAACAGTTTTTTAACTACTATAGTTTTTAAAGAAGAAAATCTATTTATAACCACTGAATTTTGAGTAGATAAAATGTAATAGATAATAAAGAGATGGATACTGATTGCAACAATAGCCAGTCTTTTAATGCGCTTTGTACAGAATAAGTATTATAAATATTTTAAATTTTAAAATAATTATTTTTTATGTATTTTTTTGGTTAGTAGAAAATTACGAAATATAAAATATTTTAGAATTTTACAATAATTTAGAAGAAATCAAAGGACAGTCTGAAGGGGGTTCTAAATTTCGGGGCCCAATTACTCCAAACAATTTGGATTCATGTCGACGAGATAAGATCTATTTCTTAAGTAATATGTTTGATCCGAGCTTGTTACAGACACACGACCAAATACTATTGCTGTCTTGTACTATCGTACGACGAGCTAATATTTTGTCATTCGATAATTCTCATGAACAATTTAGAAAATGTTCATGAACACAGTCTTATTAAATAATACGAATTTTGAGAGTGTTACCAACAAAATTCTAGCTGATGCCATTGTTGAAATAAGCAAATAAATCTTAACTACATGTTTTTGTTATGTATTCAAAAATCAATTTACAAATATTATATTGAAATTTTCATATTTTTATATTCAAAAGTTCTTATTGAAGAGCGTATTCAGGCACACTGAGATATTAATACGAAAATAGCCAATAAAAATTCATTCATGATTTTAATACTTTCTTTTTGATAACGTGCAAGAAAGTAGTTAATTAAAAATAGAAAAGTTTTGTTTCTAAAAAGTGTCTTATTAAATAATACGATTTTTGAGAGTGTTACCAACAAAATTCTAGCTAATGCCATTGTCGAAATAAGCAGTTATTAATATGAAAATAGCCAATATAAATCTCGATTTCATAATTCTTCATGATATTAATACTTTCTTTTTGACAACGTGCAAGAAAGCAGTTAATTAAAAATAGATAATGTTTTGTTTCTAAAACTTTAAATTATACACTTATATTAACAGCGACGTATATAGTTCATATAATTATATGAAAAATAAATTTTAATCAATACTACAATATTCCTACAATATAATTTTAATTACAAGAATAATCCATCGGAATATAATTATGATTTTTTATAAGTACTAAACTGATGTTATTTTTTAAATCTGGTAGCACAATTATAGACTACTACTAATTTAGAACGCAAACGATACATTTTGATTATTCTGAACAAGTTTTGTTTTGTAAGATATTTTATGTCACTTTTTACCCTAAGGCTAATTGAGAATGAGATATCACTATTTGAAACCAATATAGGCAAAGGTACCAAAATGGTTGAAATATGAACTACATTGGACCGTAAGTCAGTAAAGTTGCCTCCTCCCCTGCAATAATAAGCCTGAATAAAATGATATGAAAATTTTATTGCGCCATTACTATTTTTAATTGCGCCAATTGTGTAAACAATGATAAGCATGTTTCAAAGTGGATGTGGCCAAGTTAAAAATGAATAAAAAAATATGTCAATTTATTGCGTTCGGTATGCGCTTCTATGCGCCATTAATATTATTTAGCTCGTAGTACAACAAGATTTGGTACGCGTAGAACGTACCAACGCGCAGAGCTCGCCTTTAGGTAAAATATGCGTTGCGAGCAGTGCTTTTTAATTATAATGGTCTTTTGGTTAACAATTTGAAAAAATGTTACAGATATAAAAATCTTACATTTTTTTTTAAATTATATAGATATAAAAAAGAAATTGTGCAATTTCAAAATTATAATATTTAACAAGATTTGGTACGCGTAAAACGCACCAACGCGCAGAGCTCGCCCTTAGGTAAAATATGCGTTGCGAGCAGTGCTTTTTAATTATTATGGCCTTTTGGTTAACACTTTGAAAATATGTTATAGCTGTAAAAAGTCTTACATTTAATTTTAGATTATATTGATAAAAACAAATTTTAGTTCATACTTTAAAATTCAAAATTATAATATTTAATAATTTTTTTCGGGCTTTGGATTAACAAAATGAAAAAATCTTGTAGATATAAAATATCTTAGAATTTTTAGTAAAATTTTTAAGTGTGTTAATTATTTTTATAAGGGCAGTATTAAGGGGGGGTCTAAATTTTGGGGCCCTATAACTCGGGAAGTATACGGGCGATTGGATTTATACTGCGAGCGGATTCAAATGGGATGCCAAATAATATGTGTACCAAATTTAGATTATATTGATAAAAAAATAATTTAGTTCATACTTTAAAATTCAAAATTTTAATATTAAATAATTTTTTTCGGGCTTTGGGTTAACAAAATGAAAAAATCTTGTAGACAAAAAATATCTTAGAATTTTTAGTAGAATTTTTAAGGGTTTCAATTATTTTTATAAGGGCAGTATTAAGGGGGGCTCCAAATTTTGGGGCGACCGAAGCGAGCGACGACTAACATCCAAGTATATAAGTTATATACATTTTCGGGATCAGAGCGACGAGACGAACACTTTTTCTCAATGAAATTTTTTGATCCGAGAATGCTACAGACACACGACCGAATGCTTTAGCCTCTTCGGTACTACGTACGGCGAACTAAAAACAAAACAGCTATAGTGTTGGGTCTTGTGTCTCGAATCAAAAAATGTTCTTAACGAAAAGTGTTTGTCTCGTCACCCTGATTACGAAAATGTATATAACTTATATGACAGGATTGTCGCTCGCTCGGTCGCTCGTCCAACTTTGTGGACGTATCTCCGCTGATGGTACCGGGCCGATAATCAAATTTGATATACATATAATTTCCACGACCCGTGAAGATCCCGTTGCATTTTTAATCCAATCGTCAGTACAGGGCCCCAAAATTTGGAACCCTCCTAAATATTGTCCTTAGTCAACTTTTAAATTTTTTAGAATGTTCTAGTAAAAATTCTAAGATATTTTATGTCGTTAAAGTTTATTCAAATTGTGAGCCCATAGGCTTAAAATAATTATATTAATATATTTTGAAGTATATCAGACATTGAGCGCCATCTGTAAGTGAAACGAAGAAGTTATTTGAAAGTAATTTTTTTGGTTAATTTTCCAATATATAAACTATTTGCTTCTGTGTTTTAATAAATAAAATTAGGAAATGTTCATCAAATAATGTTCAATATCCTTGTCTAATCACGAAACAAACGGTATTAACGTTACCAATGTGTGCAATTTTAAATGTTGAGTTATGGAAATTAATACTATTATAGTACAGGAATATATAAATCTCGGGATCATAATTGGTTATATTGGATCAGTGGACACTGTGAGTTTAATGTCGATGATTTAGAATTATATACGTAAACTCAGAAATGCATTTATTTCATATTAAATGCAGAAGAAATGTCATCAAACATTCAAGACAACAGAAACCAAGTTTTAAAGACTCGTCGTATATTAATACATTATTGTATAAAACAATAATTTGAATATGGTCCAATAATGAATTGCTATTGCTTTTAGTATTGTATTTATTGCGATTGGGCTCGCCGGAACGGTAGCACTGGTAGCACTGACGCCAGGAGGCTGTCATAGTTTTATTTATTTGAAAATTAATGTCAACGTTTCGTCTTCACCAGGAGCTATAATATTTTAACTAATTCTACAATACAAACATTATTTACCTTACTCTAACATACTTTATTCGTCAATTTTACAACAATTTTTATACAATACATGGTTATCATCTTTTTACTTTCTTTTACAGAGTAATAAGTAAGTATTGTAATCATGAAAAATTTCTAACTCGAGATTTCAACGGATATACACGTTTTGGCCTTCCCTGAATCGAATGTGACTATTTTCGGAATGACGTCTGTGTGTGTGTGTGTGTGTGTGTCTGTATGTGTGTGTGTGTGTGTGTCTGTGAACGCTCTAGTGCGAAAACTGTCGAACGAAAAATTATGAAACTTCAAAATTAAGACTTGTATATGCCCTAGATGTGCACCTCCTATTTTTGAAAAGAATATTCAAACCAGTTGTGCATGTTTACTCCATACATTTTTTGTTCTATCTCCAATATCACTAGAACGGCTAAACTTACGGCAAAAATAGTTATGTCCATAATGAAAGATAATAATATTTCGCACAACTTTTGTTTGAAAAGTTTCTTCATAAATTGTACCAGTTACGAGATAACTGCTACGAAAAAACTCAAATATCTTATTTACGTTGCCATAGTTATACCTACACTTGTGACAAATATTATTATTTTTAAATCAACCATGAGTTGCATCATTTGTTTCTTGTTTATAAAAAATAAACAAGCATTACATAGACAGTTATCTGTATGAATTAATATTTAAAATATGGATTTCTTATTAGAATAAATTGTATCAGGTAAATTATTATAGAATCAATTTATATTATATATTTGCTAATATAATTAAATAACAATTTCAGAGTTTTAGTGTGGAGTTTGACAGTTTAAGAGTGAATACGATAAGTATGTACTTCAAATACAGATCCATTATAAATTGGTATAATTATCCCGTTATTATTAAGTTATAGTAATTTATTTTGAATTTTCATATTATATTGATCAGCAAATTATTTTGTTATCACTTAATAATAATAAATATTATCTGCGCCCGTTTTTGCCAGGAAAACAAAATAGACATTTCAGAGTATTCCTGTAGAGTATTGGTTAGTTTGACCGTTTGTTTGAGATAATATATATTTATATATATATATATATATATATATATATATATATATATATATATATATATATATATATATATATATATATATATATATATGTAGACAGTTTGTTTGGGATATATATGTATATTAATATCTATCTTTTGAAAACTACGTAAAAGAAAGTTGAGTGCAAGCCACTCCAGATATTTACACATGTTTTACATTAAACTACGTAAATCAAACAAATTGGTGTACATCATTACTGCTCATTGTTGTATGTCTTAATGAACTGTATTTTTTAATAATGTTTAAATATAAATAACAAGTATATTCATAAACAATAATTATGATTGAGTTGTCAAATTGTGAAAAAAAAAAAAATTAAGGTGTGAAGATTTCATTGTATGGAGTATTTTTTATAACACTAGACAAAATATTCCTTGTAATTTCTTCCATGATCGCTTGTATAGTTGGTTTAAATTCGGTGCTTATTTCCTGCCAATTTTCATTCAGAAATACGTTCATATGATCACCTACAATAAAAATAGTTTAAGGTCCCTTATGAACTGGCACACGTCATAAATTTTTGATTACTTGGTTACATATATATATATATATATATACATATATATATATATATATATATATATATATATATATATAAATATATATATATATAAATATATATATGTGTATATATATATATATATATATATATATATATATATATATATATATATATATATATATATATATATATATATATATATATATATATATATATATATATATATATATATATATATATATATATATATATATATATATATATATATATATATATATATATATATATATATATATATATATATATATATATATATATATATATATATATATATATATATATATATATATATATATATATATATATATATATATATATATATATATATATATATATATATATATATATATATATATATATATATATATATATATATATATATATATATATATATATATATATATATATATATATATATATATATATATATATATATATATATATATATATATATATATATATATATATATATATATATATATATATATATATATATATATATATATATATATATATATATATATATATATATATATATATATATATATATATATATATATATATATATATATATATATATATATATATATATATATATATATATATATATATATTAGGGTGGGTCGAAAAGAATCTATTAATGGCTCTATCAAAAAACGGAAGTTCGACAAAAAATATTTTGATCGGCATAGTTGATATTGATTTTAAACTGGCGCTACACGCATCGCAAACGCGTTGAAACTCCCGTTTCTTGGTTATTTTTCAGAAAACCGTTATTTGCATTCTAAATATTTCATAAAACAAAAAGATGGTTTTTCTTACTTGTAGATTTGTTGTAGTTGGAAGCTTATCGACTATATGTAAACACTTACCATTCCTGTATAGCACTTTATTTTCAATAATAACAATAATATTATCATACAATTACATAAGTATAAATATATGCCGGAATCCGGGCAGTTCATCTACTTTGGGTCTAATATTAGAATACAGGTTTTAGTATAAACTCAGTGCCAGTCTATATTTCTCTCACGCAGTCATATCAAAACCTCATATATTTAACCCTCAAACGTCTTACTCAAGTCAAATGGTCAAACCTCATACGTAAGCGTTTAGATTACGTATGATACCGTGGGCGACACATGCCTCACTCCGACCGTCGGCGTCGTTGCAATCACCCCCATCTATCAGTGGTCGGACACATCAAACAAATCACTGTTGGAACCCCCGGACAGACTAGACAGGCCACCGTTGGGACCGCACTAGCCACTGTCAATACATCGTACTCACATATTCGTCAGGACTCATATTGTTTATATAATCAACTCATTAGTATTATCTCAAAACTTAATTAATAGTACTAGCTCATATTCTTTACTTTACTCTATTATTATACTTCGTCCCATTGTCCATTAATAACAAGTTAACAGATTAGTCACACATTGATTCATACCTATATTCTTACTGCATATCCAGACAAATACATCAACTTATAGTTGTATTCCCAAATATCATACTGCGCTATAGATTAGCTATCAACCTAACTTCAAATAATAATACATATCACTTGTATCACACTCACTAATTGACTCTCAATGCACGACCTATTTCACTGAAAAATTGACTATAAATGGTTATACGTTATGAAATAAATCTTTATAGATAACTCGTACTCATATAATATCCTATTTAATAAACGGATATTGAATAATGCTTATATTCGGCATTTACCACCGTTTTCGTGAAATTACTTATTTTTCACCCTAATTAGTCATTTCTCGACCTAGCATAGCAATTATACTTTATATTTCTCACTATAAAGAACCTCTGTAATTTTATTTAAATGTTTAGAGTGCTATTTAAATACACAAAACTCAAAGCAACACGGAGTTGTTAACTAGTTTAAAATCAATATCAACTATGCCGATCAAAATCTGCCGTTTTTTGATAGAGCCAATTTTTTTTCGACCTACCCTAATATATATATATATATATATATATATATATATATATATATATATATATATATAAATAAATATTCATATATATATTCGCCCAAATAAGAAAATAGTGCAATAATGAAGCAATTTGCCTTTGTATAGTAATGTAATATACATACTTCGCGCCAACGTTGGGTCACGCGACGCGTCATAACTCGGCCAGTCAATAGCGTAACAATTGCCAGCCTGCGACAACCTCTACATCTATAATCATTGGCTTGAACCCAATGTACTAATAACATTTATTTCTTAATTCGTAACTGTATTATTTCTAATTCATAAATAATACTGTAATTATTGTAAATCTACCCATTCATTAATAAAATTTACGATTGCAAAGAAAATAACTAATTTCAAGAAATTAATTCAACAATTTTAGCGTTTTTCAAACACAAATTGAAAGCAAATGCTTTGAAAGCCAAACATATATATATATATATATATATATATATATATATATATATATATAAAACTGGAAAGCGCATAGGTAACTATATAATATAATTATAATAATACTTAGTTGTTTGTTTCCATTGAATAAATTTTCTAAATTGTATTCCATTTTCTCGATGTCGTATTCAACTTGATTCTTCTTTACTTTAACATGATCTCGGCCATTCTTGTCATAATGTTCTATCTCTATAATATGTTTATAAAGACCACCATCTATGATTGAAAAGTATATTAATTAGTGGCATACTTCTCAAAATAGATTTAAAGAAGAATTATAATATTTTCACGTCCTTATACGCTAGTATAAAATAAAGTATAGTAATCAAAAATAAAACTAGAGTGAGTGTCACTTGATTTTCTTGTACATATATCCTTTATCTATATTTTAAGGTTATATTTAGTTTTTAATTTATTCTATGATTGCTATGAAACAATATCAATAAGTTACGTTATTTTGAATAGTGAATTTCATTAAATGGTACATTTTTCAAAAAAACTTTAATATACATTTATTCAATGATTTATTTTTTCACTAACTCGTGCCGTTTTCAAAATATTGAAAATGTAGCAACCGTTACTTTTGGTTGAGATTGTCATATAGAAGTCTTCTCGTGTAACCATCGAAATGAATCATGTTCTTAACAAAAATTTTTCTCAGTAAATATCTAATTAAATTTGTTGTAATTTATAAACACTCAGAAGTATTTGTATGTGTGTATGTGAGTGTGAATATGTAGAAGGTTTTCTTTGTAAAAAATAATAATAATGCAAATTGACATAGACGGGAATCGAAGTCCCGACCTGCAGGGTGAAAGACGAGAGCCTTAACCTCTGCGCCATGGCGGGTATTTAAGATTTATTTATACTACTTTTTGTTGAACCTTGATTTTAATACCATTGAATATAAAAATATAATGTTTTGAATTCAAACAAAAGGTACCAATTACTGAAAAATCGCCAATGAAAATAGCCAAGTTACATTTACGTTTCCTTGATTACTCCTCATATTGTTATTTTTTATGGCAATGGTACCATTAATTTATTACAAAATATATACAATATTATATTAAATAAATAGTGGAAGTATTTCTGGAATGCAATTCTTAAAATACTTACGAATTTTGATTGACACCGGACCCGATCCTTCAATGGGCAGAACTAACACTTTGCCAGACGTCGTATGTTGCGCTTTTAGTTCGAACAACGGAATTTGCAAATGAACTGAAAATTGATTTTTATCAAGCTGTACACTGAAACAAAATATTTATATTAAAATTAAAAAGGTGTGATCGTATCCATAAGAATTATAGTGAGGGATGGGTCATCGGTTGATGCATAATTTCGGATGGTAATTAAATACTTCCAATTAACGCTTACGTTTCGATCTAAATTTGGATCTTCATCAGGGTTATTTTAATAGCGGTAAACATTACCTGAATTCAAAACAAAAGAGAGATGAACCGGGGAATAAGAAAATAAGACGTATGAATGACGAATATAAAGTGAATGAAAGAGAGATGAACCGAGTAGGCATGTAGAAAATTAGAATATATATATATATATATATATATATATATATATATATATATATATATATATATATATATATATATATATGATGGCCACGGATTAATCTTGTAATAAGTAATAATGCTATATACTCAGCCATTTTAATAACTCCGTTTTCAAATCCATATATTGATACATTTGTTAAACGCATTTCAAAAGTTGGACTTGGGTTAATTATAATTTTGTTAATTTTCAGTGGTAATAGACTTGGAAGCCGAAATTTTTTATCACCTGAAACAATAGATATTATTAGTTATATCAGGGCTGATTTTCTCAGGAAATACAGTCCGTTCTTAGTTGTATGAAGCATTTACTCGATTTCCATATATATATATATATATATATATATATATATATATATATATATATATATATATATATATATATATATATATATATATATATATATTATATATATTATATATATTTATTTATACATATTATATATACTCGGCACAAACCGCCGTGTGTGTCGTTGGTTTTATAGAGCAATCGTCAAATTTCGCGATGCGGCCAATATAAATTTTAGGGAATAATCTACTTTCCTCTATATATAAAACATTTGAAATACCCGATAATTTTAAACTAAATTTTTTAACCCTTACCGGTCACACTTCAGCCACGTAACGTAGAGGTCATAGCAGGGCAACAAATTAGACCAACGATACAAAAATTCGAAAAAAAGCGATTTATGAATATTTAGCGTAGAAAAGAAAAATTATGAGAGTTGTAAATCATGTACTCTTTACGATAATTGTTTTATTTGTCTTAAAACATTAATTTGTTTTAAAACATATATTTCCAAAGAAAATGCATAAAGGCAGTTTTCTTTTTTTGCTAGATGGCACCGCATATTTCGTTTTACAATTATTTAGACCTGAATAACGCGTTTTTGAACCTGGGGTAATTCGTTACACCTAGTGATCGGTGAGGGTTTAAACTACTATTTGTTAAACGTTAAGTTTAACTTTGCATGGTTTAAATTAGTAAACATATAAAACTTCAACATATATATGACAGTAGGTATAAAATATGCATCAAATATAAATGTTAACAATAATACAATAAGATAGGAAAATAAAGAAAAAAAATACTATGTAATTAATATCAGCTAAGTAAAATCGTCAAACTTATCTGATATTTTGACCTACTTGTATCTTACACATGCACCCAAGTTTTACCTCGATTTTTTGCCTATATTCCCAATTACTCTTTAGTTCATATATTTCTCACTAGATACTGCGCAGATTATGTAACTAAAGAAATAATTTACAGGTACGATTTACTTTGTTCACTTTGAGCAACTTCCTCCTATATTTTATTTTTTCATTAAGAGGAATGCCCGTGGTTGCCCGTCCTTAAAGGTCGGTGTAAAGGGGGAAGCGCACGATTATCGTAGAGCCAATGCTATGAATAAAAAGTTTAGACTATTCCGGTAGAAAAATAGGCAATGTACTATGTCAATGTCTAGTTTTGAATTTTTAAATTTGTCATCTCAATAAAAAGTATGGACATTTGAAAACAGGGTAAATATAGAACAATATAAAAAAAAACTAAGCAAAAAATTGAAAATCGAAAACTAGAGAAGCCTAGAACGAAGTACAGGCTATCTGAAAAATAAAAATTTCACTCATTTTAATGTTGTAATAAAGGTGTTTTAAGGGTTCGACGAAACCTTGTTTAGCTATGTTTGCAGGGGGTATGGGGATTCCTCTTAATACTGCCCTTATAAACATAATTAAAACACCTACAAATTCAACTAGTAAAATATTCAGCTAGAAAAATAGTCAATGTATCCTTGTCTAGTTTTGAATTTTTAAATTTCTCATCTCAATAAAAACTATGGACATTTAAAAATAGGGTAAATATAGAACAATATAAAAAGAAATCTAAGCAATAACTTGAAAATCGAAAACTAGAGAAGCCTAGAGCAAACTATTGGCTATCTGAAAAAAACAAATTTTCATTCATTTTAATGTTGTAATAAAGGAATTTTAAGGGTTCGACGAAACCTTGTTTAGCTATGTTTGCAGCGGCTATGGGGATTCCTCTTAATACAAATAAGAGAGAGAAATACCAATTTGCCTACGATACTGTATAGCCTTAGGAGAAATCCTGCGTTTCTCTCCCTCCCTTGATATATAATATAATATTGTTTTTGGGTACTCACCGTTTACAAGAAATGGTAAGGCTGCATTGGCATTTTTTATAAAACATTGGTTGAGATCTGCTTCTGATTTGCTACAAGTATGTATATATGAAGCTGCAAAAAGAAAAATGTGTCTGTTTAATTTAATTTTAGGTTTATAGCAAAAAGTATGAGAATTGATCAGAAATAGAAACTTAATTTAATAAGTATAAAATAATTCATTAATTTAATCACATTCTTATACGCTGTAATATATAAGTATAAGACTCGAGATATCAACGGAAACACACCTTTCGGAATGATGTCTGTGTGTCACCTAGTATTTTTGAAAATAATATTTAAACCGGAATGCAATTTTTGTCTTATCTTCAACATCACTAGAATTCGTATAAGAAAGTAAAAAGTACACATCCGGTATATGTTATTGACATATATTTATTACGGCGATTATTTTATTAGGATATACAGTAAAACTTCCCTAACTCGAACTTCTATAACTCGAAGTATTCTCTAAGTCGAACTTTTTTCTTGAACACTAATGTTTCGTTCTTTTTATTGATGATTGTATGTTTCTGATTATATATACAATTCTTTAAATTTAGTGGAAGATTTTGTAGAAAATGAAAGGTGGTCTTGTAAAATACAAAAGAAAATTACTGAATATTTTAAAATAAACAACTAATTTATTCACATATTTTTATTGTGTATTTTCTATAACTCGAAGTTTCCCTAACTCGAATCTTTTATCCTGTACCTTGAGATTCGAGTTAGGGAAGTTTTACTGTATTACTTTATTGTACTCAAAACAATATTTAAATTTTGATGAAAGCCATCGACCTTTAAACGAATGGGTAAATGACCTCGTGTTGGACTGGTTGCTACGAAATATCTACACCTGCTTTGATATTAAAAAGCAAAACGTCCGCTTTGGGTAAATCAACGGCAAGACAAAAAATTTATGACGCCCCAAATTGTGAAACATTTTTTTATGAACATTAATCCAAGGTTGGCTTACACACGCACACACATATATATATATATATATATATATATATATATATATATATATATATATATATATATGTATATGTATATATATATATATATATATATATATATATATATATATATATATATATATATATATATATATATATATATGCCGTAAACAATCGGTAGTGTGCCTGTAGCATTCTCGTCGCCCTGAATTGAAATATATATATATATATATATATATATATATATATATATATATATATATATATATATATATATATCTCATATACTTGGATGTTAGTCGCCGTTCGCTCGTAAGACCAAATTTGTGCCTTCTACTCCTCTGAAGGTACCGATGTGATTTACACCAAATTTGCTACACATATTATTTGGCACCCCATTTGAACTCGCTCGCAGTTCAAATCAAATCGCCCGTATACTTCCCGAGTAATAGGGCCCCAAAATGTGGAGCTCCCTTAATACTGCTCTTAGAAAAATAATTTAGACACTTAAATATTTTCAGGATATTATACATCTACAAGATTTTTGCATATTAGTAACCCAAAAGCCATAAAATATTATTAAAAATTATAATGTAGAATTTAAAAATATGCACTAAATTCTTGTTGTTTTATCAAAATAATCTACAAAAAATTGTAACACTTTTTCTATCTATAATATTTTTTCAAATTCTTAACCAACAGGCCATAATAATTAAAAACCGCTGTTCGTAACGCATTATTTATAAGGCAAGCTGGACGCAATGGTGCGTTGTACCTAAGCTTGCTTACTTTCTATAACGAAGTAATAAGTAACTATAGGGATCAACAAAGAAATTGACCTCTAGATTAATGGAAATATCTATTTCTTTTACGTCTGTTTTTCAGATTATGAACCAAAAAACTAGAAAAAAATATTACGAAAAATATTTTTGAAATATGAAACATTAAAATTAGGTTAAAGTCTCTAATTCGAACGTATTTGTAATTACAAATACGTTCGAATTTGAGTATTAATTGTAAAATTTTGAGTATTAATACTCCCTTAAATACATTCGTATGAGAAAGTAAAGAAGAATACTTACGTAATTTTTGTGCACTAATCGCGGTAATAAACAAAAATAATCGCCACATTGTTTTGTGTTGGACTGTTCACTTTGTTGCGAATGTAATCCGCAACAGAGAATCAGACATTTATATAACCAAAAGTCCTTGTATCATTCTAATATAAATTTGAGGCGTATACCAACCAGTTATACGAACTAGTATCTGCATGACAACAGGTAAGCGTTTTTTTTAAGTATTTTTTTTGGCTCCCGTACGAAGTGCAGAAGAGCTAAAGCAATCGGTCGTGTATCTGGGGCATTCTCGGATCAAAACATTTCCAAAACAAAATGTGTTTTGCCCTGAATCCAAATATTATATATATATATATATATATATATATATATATATATATATATATATATTAATATATATAATTACCCTGAAATGTACGTATGTATGTGTAGAACGCTTTTTTTTTTAGTAAAGATGCAAATTTGCATAGACGGGGATCGAACTCACGATCTCCAGGGTAAGAGGCGAGGGTCTTAGCCACCATGCCATGGCGACAGATAAGAATGTTATATATAACTAGGGTCACCCGTGGGCACCATGTGCCCATATGGTATACAGAACATAGGTCAGTTTTGACTGATGGCGAATTTTCATGTAATTTAATAATAATAACACGGTTTTTCTTCATTTTGTATCGTTTGACTATAATAGTAATACAAATTTCCACATCGCAAATAATAATAAAGAAAAAATCGACTTCTTTCTTTGAACGCTATTTTGTTCTTAGATCACTATGCTGAGATTAACTAATCGATCGCTTATCATGCACTGTGTAACATCCGATAAATTTAAACAAAATTTTGTTTAACTTTGATTTTAACCTTGTATGGTGCATATGTGTTGTATCATTTAGACAGTTTCTATTATTGTATATAAAAAACAGGATTATAAATTTACTTACGATTGCTGTTTATTATTTGAGTCGATTACTCAAAAAATATGTATTACAAATCCTTTTTACGCAACATTTTTAATGATTTGACATTTGATTCATTATTGTTTTTGAATTAAATAATCAGGCTAGATTCTGCATTTTGCAGTATTAAACTGATGCAGTGTCACAACGGCAGTTTTAAAAGTGATGTTAATTAGTTATATGCTAAAATACAAAGGATTGTGCCATCAAAAATAAAAGAATAAAATTGCCAACCAAACATGTTTCTAAATATGTTTGAATTATCTCTTCAAGATTTTATTTCTCTAATAATCAGAATTATAAATTTATTTACTTGCAGTTATTATAATTTGACGAACTATAAAATCGTACCGCAACTCATATTTTCAAAAATCACTGCTTCTTGGCCATTTTGAAGTGAAAAATATTAACTATGAATTAAAATAAATGTACAGAAACACGTATTTGCTAAAAATATATGCTAATTAGGCAATAATATGCACTTATTTCATATTATATACTTAAAAATTGAAATTATAACATGCTACTCCCCTTAAATTTAAGTTTAAACTTTGAATTGAAGATTTATCACACAAAAACCTATTTTGACTGATTTCATTCTGACGTTTGATTCGTTTTTGTCTATTTCAAAGCAGACTGAACTTCAGAATCGTAGTGATTGTTTTATTTCAGTATAAACTATTTGATTATTTTTTATAACATTATTAACAGTCGCCATGGTGCAGTGGCTAAGTGTCATGCCTTTCACCCTGGAGGTCGTGAGTTCGATCCCCGTCTATGCCAATCTGCATTTTTACAAAAAAAAGCGTTCTACACACACTCACTTACTCACATACAAACATATAAACATACAAACATTTCTGAGTTATTATATTAATGATATCAAATAGTTTATACTGAAATAAAAGACTACACAACAGCAATTAATAAATATCTAATCAAGTAAACTGCCCTACACAAAAATAAAAGGTTATACGTCAGAATAATTCAAATGTCAATTTTAAATATATTCCGAATCTTCAAATTTGAAAGCTCTTTTCTTAACCCCAAAAAACCAGACTCCATAAGAAAATTAAGAGAGGATCTATTTATTTGTAGAGATTAAAATTAAAATTAAATTTGTTAAACAGTGCAAACACAGTAGTACGCTACGCATCGTAGTATAAATCCATTGCTATGCGACAGCCACTTAAAATGAATGTAACGAAAATCTGGATAAAAACGAGAGATCTTTTATTTTAGAATTTAATTCTCAAATGTATAAGATATATAGTTCTATGAAATTTATAACGGCGGCAATATACATCTAGTCCAATGAAAATTATAAATTCGACATTAAAAATGAGCCACCTAATTGAATAATGTAAATTAAAATTGGTTTCATAATACTTTAAAACTTTAAGAATATTAATTTTAATTTAAATATAATGGTATTCTAAAACTTCATGAATATTAAAATAAATATAGCGATTTGTATTTCGCATTTCAATAAAGTGAGCTTGTAGAATTATTTCTAGTTTCAAGTTCACAGATAATTTTCATGTATTTCTGTTATTGAAGTAAATATCGTACTTGTATATTGCGATGATAACGCCAATACAATGTTTATTAACATAGAGTATGCAATTAATTTATGTCAATGTCAATATATTTATCGTTATAACTAATGTATATATTCTTAATGCACAATTAAAGATTACTAACAAGCTTAGGTACAACGCACCTATGCGTCCAGCTCGCCTTATAAGTAATATATGCGATGCGAGCAGTTTTTAATAATTTTGGCCTTTTGGTTAACTAATTGAAAAAATGTTATAGATATAAAAAGTCTTACATTTAATTTAAGATTATATTATAAAAAAAAAAAATTCAAATTTTGAAATTCAAAATTATAATATTTAATAATTTTTTTCGGGCTTTGGGTTAACAAAATGAAAAAATCTTGTAAACAAAAAATATCTTAGAATTTTTAGTAGAATTTTTAAGTGTTTCAATTATTTTTATAAGGGCAGTATTAAGGGGGGGTCCAAATTTTGGGGCCCTATAACTCGGGAAGTATACGGGCGATTGGATTTAAACTGCGAACGGATTCAAATGGGATGCCAAATAATATGTGTACCAAATTTGGAGTGAATCGCTCCGGTACCTTCAGAGGAGTAGAGGGCACAAATTTGGTCTTACGAGCGACGACTAACATCCAAGTATATAAGTTATATACATTTTCGGAATCAGGGCGACGAGACGAACACTTTTTCTTAATGAAATTTTTTGATCCGAGAATGCTACAGACACACGACCGAATGCTTTAGCCTCTTCGGTACTACGTACGGCGAGCTAAAAACAAGATTTGGTACGCGTAGAACAGACCAACGCGCAGAGCTCGCCTTAGGGAAAATATGCGTTGCGAGCACTGGTTTTTAATTATTATGGCTTTTTGGTTAACAATTTGAAAAAATGTTATAGATATAAAAAGTCTTACATTTCTTTTTAAATTATATAAATTAAAAAAAATGTTAGTGCAAATTTCAAAATTCAAAATTATAGTATTTAATTTTTTTTTTCGGGCTTTGGGTTAACAATATGAAAAAATCTTGTAGAAATAAAATATCTTAGAATTTTAAGTATAATTTTTAATTATTTCAATTATTTTTATAAGGGCAGTATTAAGGGAGGCTCCAAATTTTGGGGTACTATAACTCGGGAAGTATACGGGCGATTGGATTTAAACTGCGAGCGGATTCAAATGAGATGCCAAATAATATGTGTACCAAATTTGGAGTGAATCGCTTCGGTACCTTCAGAGGAGTAGAGGGCACAAATTTGGTCTTACGAGCGAGCGACGACTAACATCCAAGTATATAAGTTGGATTTCGGATTCAAGGCGACGAGACGAACACTTTTTCTTAATGAAATTTTTTGATCCGAGAATGCTACAGACACACGACCGAATGCTTAAGCTTCTTCGGTACTACGTACGGCGAGCTAAAAATTCAGACAAATATGCAAAAATCTCAAACATTTAAAATTTGGTTGCATGTGCAGTTCGTGAATCGAATAAACTTTATAAAATGTCATTTCGTACTATCATTTCAGATGAAGTGAACATTTCAATTAGTGGAAGTTTAAAGTTGTGACACGAAAGATTGGGACATATTTATTGTCTTCATCAGAAGTGAATAGTAACGATGATGGGTGATGCAGTGTGTGACACATTCTCATTCAAGAAAAATGAAATTTGAATACTTCAACCACCGCCTCTTAGAAAAATAGCAGTTGGCTCAAAATGGGTCTTCAAGGTTAAGTACAAAAATATTGGTAAGAAAATCAATTTCAAAACCTTATTGTGCACCAACAGAGTTTCACAAAAGAACCAAGCAAATAGATGATTATCACATAGCAAAGAAATCGATATGATTTATGTAGCGTCTGCTAATCAGCCCGCAAAGTTCTGATGAATCCTCTTCCACAGAGTGGTATTGAGAAACTTCGTTTTATGATTGGAATGATAAATCCAGAAAAACTGTTAACAAACACTCATTTAGTGGGAGTATCATTAATATAATAACCCAGAAATGTATGTATGTATATGTATGTATATGTATGTATATGTATGTATATGTATGTATATGTATGTATATGTATGTATATGTATGTATATGTATGTATATGTATGTATATGTATGTATATGTATGTATATGTATGTATATGTATGTATATGTATGTATATGTATGTATATGTATGTATATGTATGTATATGTATGTATATGTATGTATATGTATGTATATGTATGTATATGTATGTATATGTATGTATATGTATGTATATGTATGTATATGTATGTATATGTATGTATATGTATGTATATGTATGTATATGTATGTATATGTATGTATATGTATGTATATGTATGTATATGTATGTATATGTATGTATATGTATGTATATGTATGTATATGTATGTATATGTATGTATATGTATGTATATGTATGTATATGTATGTATATGTATGTATATGTATGTATATGTATGTATATGTATGTATATGTATGTATATGTATGTATATGTATGTATATGTATGTATATGTATGTATATGTATGTATATGTATGTATATGTATGTATATGTATGTATATGTATGTATATGTATGTATATGTATGTATATGTATGTATATGTATGTATATGTATGTATATGTATGTATATGTATGTATATGTATGTATATGTATGTATATGTATGTATATGTATGTATATGTATGTATATGTATGTATATGTATGTATATGTATGTATATGTATGTATATGTATGTATATGTATGTATATGTATGTATATGTATGTATATGTATGTATATGTATGTATATGTATGTATATGTATGTATATGTATGTATATGTATGTATATGTATGTATATGTATGTATATGTATGTATATGTATGTATATGTATGTATATGTATGTATATGTATGTATATGTATGTATATGTATGTATATGTATGTATATGTATGTATATGTATGTATATGTATGTATATGTATGTATATGTATGTATATGTATGTATATGTATGTATATGTATGTATATGTATGTATATGTATGTATATGTATGTATATGTATGTATATGTATGTATATGTATGTATATGTATGTATATGTATGTATATGTATGTATATGTATGTATATGTATGTATATGTATGTATATGTATGTATATGTATGTATATGTATGTATATGTATGTATATGTATGTATATGTATGTATATGTATGTATATGTATGTATATGTATGTATATGTATGTATATGTATGTATATGTATGTATATGTATGTATATGTATGTATATGTATGTATATGTATGTATATGTATGTATATGTATGTATATGTATGTATATGTATGTATATGTATGTATATGTATGTATATGTATGTATATGTATGTATATGTATGTATATGTATGTATATGTATGTATATGTATGTATATGTATGTATATGTATGTATATGTATGTATATGTATGTATATGTATGTATATGTATGTATATGTATGTATATGTATGTATATGTATGTATATGTATGTATATGTATGTATATGTATGTATATGTATGTATATGTATGTATATGTATGTATATGTATGTATATGTATGTATATGTATGTATATGTATGTATATGTATGTATATGTATGTATATGTATGTATATGTATGTATATGTATGTATATGTATGTATATGTATGTATATGTATGTATATGTATGTATATGTATGTATATGTATGTATATGTATGTATATGTATGTATATGTATGTATATGTATGTATATGTATGTATATGTATGTATATGTATGTATATGTATGTATATGTATGTATATGTATGTATATGTATGTATATGTATGTATATGTATGTATATGTATGTATATGTATGTATATGTATGTATATGTATGTATATGTATGTATATGTATGTATATGTATGTATATGTATGTATATGTATGTATATGTATGTATATGTATGTATATGTATGTATATGTATGTATATGTATGTATATGTATGTATATGTATGTATATGTATGTATATGTATGTATATGTATGTATATGTATGTATATGTATGTATATGTATGTATATGTATGTATATGTATGTATATGTATGTATATGTATGTATATGTATGTATATGTATGTATATGTATGTATATGTATGTATATGTATGTATATGTATGTATATGTATGTATATGTATGTATATGTATGTATATGTATGTATATGTATGTATATGTATGTATATGTATGTATATGTATGTATATGTATGTATATGTATGTATATGTATGTATATGTATGTATATGTATGTATATGTATGTATATGTATGTATATGTATGTATATGTATGTATATGTATGTATATGTATGTATATGTATGTATATGTATGTATATGTATGTATATGTATGTATATGTATGTATATGTATGTATATGTATGTATATGTATGTATATGTATGTATATGTATGTATATGTATGTATATGTATGTATATGTATGTATATGTATGTATATGTATGTATATGTATGTATATGTATGTATATGTATGTATATGTATGTATATGTATGTATATGTATGTATATGTATGTATATGTATGTATATGTATGTATATGTATGTATATGTATGTATATGTATGTATATGTATGTATATGTATGTATATGTATGTATATGTATGTATATGTATGTATATGTATGTATATGTATGTATATGTATGTATATGTATGTATATGTATGTATATGTATGTATATGTATGTATATATATATGTATATCTATGTATGTATGTATGTATGTATGTATGTGTAGAACGCTTTTTTTTTGTAAAAATGCAGATTGGCATAGACAGGGATCGAACTCACGACCTCCAGGGTGAAAGGCATGACACTTAGCCACTGCACCATGGCGACTGTTAATAATGTTATAAAAAATAATCAAATAGTTTTTACTGAAATAACACAATCACTATGATTCTGAAGTTCAGTTTGCTTTGAAATAGACAAAAACGAATTAAACGTCAAAATGAAATGTCAAAAAAGTTTTTGTGATAAATCTTCAATTAATTTGACGATTTGAAGTTTATTCAGTGTGTTGTGTACTTTACACAGAGTGGCATCTGCTATATTATATTGATATTGTATGTCAATGAGAACTATAAATAATTGTTAGTTCATAAAATTATGTTTTGTTTATTCTAATTTGAAGTTTGTGAGTCGCTTTTAAGCATTTATGTTAAAATGACCGACCGAAGAACAAATATAAATAAAAGTGCTACCACGTGAGCGTCAAGAATAGTATTTCAACGTACGAGTTACGGAGACATTGTTTGAAATTTAATCTTAAGTTTAAGGGGAGTAGCATGTTATAATTTCAATTTTTAAGTATATAATATGAAATAAGTGCATATTATTGCCTAATTAGCATATATTTTTAGCAAATACGTGTTTCCGTCCATTTATTTTAATTCATAGTTAATATTTTCACTTAAAAATGGCCAAGAAGCAGTCATTTTTGAAAATATGAGTTGCGGTAAGATTTTATAGTTCGTCAAATTATAATATCTGCAAGTAAGTAAATTTATAATTCTGATTATTAGAGAAATAAAATTTTGAAGAGATAATTCAAACATATTTAGTTTGGTTGGCAATTTTATTCTTTTATTTTTGATGGCACAATCCATTATATTTTAGAATAGAACTAATTATCACTTTTAAAACTGCCGTTGTGCCACTGCAATTTAATACTGCAAAATTCAGAATCTAGCCTGATTATTTAATTCATAAACAATAATGAATCAAATGTCAAATCATTAAAAATGTTGTGTAAAAAGGGTTTGTAATAAATATTTTTTGAATAATCGATTCAAATAATAAACATCAATCGTAAGTAAATTTATAATCCTGTTTTTTATATACAATCATGGAAACTGTCTAAATGATACAACACATATGCACCATACAAGGTTAAAATCAAAGTTAAACAAAATTTAATTTAAATTTATCGGATGTTACACAGTGCACGAAAAGCGATCGATTAGTAAATCACAGCATAGTGATCTAAGAACAAAATAGCGTTCAAAAAGAGGACTCGATTTCTTCTTTATTATTATTTGCGATATGGAAATTTGTATTACTATTATAGTCAAACGATACAAAATGAAGAAGAACCGTGTTATTATTATTAAATTACTTGAAAATTCGCCATCAGTCAAAACTGACCCATGTTCTGTATACCATATGGACACATGGTGCCCACGGGTGACCCTAGTATATATAAATATATATATATATATATATATATATATATATATATATATATATATATATACATATATATATATATATATATATATATATATATATATATATATATATATATATATATATATATGTGATATCACATATATATATATATATATATATATATATATATATATATATATATATATATATATATATATATATATATATATATATGTGATATCTTCGAAAAATATGGTTAGTTTTTGATTTTCTATGGTAATTTTAAAAAACCTAACAGAATTTGTATAGCAACAGAAAAAACAGTTTTGTTACTTACAGATCTTAGATATGCGTATTTTTATCTAGCAAATTAAGAAAGATAGTCAACGGTTTAAGAAATTACACACAAATTAAAAATTATTTGATGAACATTTCCTAGTTTTATTAATTAAAACACAGAAGCAAATAGATTATATAATGGAAAATATAACACCGGCCCTGTACTGACGATTGGATAAAAAATGCAACGGTAACTTCACGGGCGCGGTAGTTACATGTATATCAAATTTCATTAAAATCGGCCCGGTACCTTCAGAGGAGTTGCGGTCACAAACTCAGGTTTTACGACCGACCGAGCGAGCGAGCGAGCGAGATACATACATCCAAGTATATGAGTTATATATATATATTTTTGGATTCAGGGCAAAAAAATACAAAAACCTTTTGTTAAGATTCTTTTCGATCCGAGCATGTTACAGACACACGACCGATCACTATAACTCTTTTGTAAATTCTGTACGGTGAGTTAATAAACAGAATTATTATTATATGCAATGAATAACAATTTAGATTAATGTATTTCTTATTTTATAACTTTATTTTATCAATTTTGGTGCCATTGTCAATTCTTGTTGCAAATAGTGATATATCATTATCTGTTAGCTTTAGCTTTAGGGTATAAAGTGGCATAAATTATCATAGAAAACAGTGAACAAAATGTATCGTGTGCGTTTGTATCAGTAGTACCCTGTAATTGTGCTACAAGATTAATAAAGAATAACATCAGTTAGTTCTAATAAAATCTCACAATTGTTTTAGAATTTAAATTACATAGTAGGAATATCACATATATATTCAAATGTATATTTCTCATAATTGCAAGAACTATATACGTCGCCGTCTAATTAGGTGTATAATATAAAGTTTTAGAAAGAAAACTTTTCTATATTCAATTAACTATTTTCTTGCACGTTGTCTAAAAAGAAGTATTAAAATCATGAAAAATGAAATTGAGATTTATATTGGCTATTTTCGTGATGACATCTGTTTGTCTGAAACGCTTTACTATAAAGACTTATGAAGAAAATAATGTGATAATTTTAATATAAAAGTTGTATATAGATTTTTGAAAACAAAATATAAACATGTAGTTTAATATTAATAATTATTGCCAATTTCGACAATGGCATCGTACTATTTAATAAAAGATACAATTGTTGTCTTCATGGACATCTTCTAAATTGTTCATGAGAATCACAGTATTATCGTATGACAAAATATAATGCAAAAGTAAACCAATACTACAAATCTCCTCGCAATGCCAGTCCACTTTCATTTTAGCTCGAACAATAGTACAAGACAGTATTTGGTTGTGTGTGCTCGAATCAGAAAATATTTAGACAATTATATTTCGCACAACTTAATGTATGAAAAGTTTCTTCAAACCAGTTAAAAGTTTGGGAAAATCTTAAATTTCGTACTTATTACTTCGTATATGAAACAACTATTTAAACCATCTACTGAATAGATAATGCGGCGAGCTAATGGCATTGGTGCTGGCACCATTGCTTGTTCTATTAAATAATATAACTAATACACAAAATTACTATTCATTTCCTTTGATTTTACGTACAAGAAAGACCAGTGTAGGGCACTGCAGATCGTCTTTAATTATTCATTAAGTTGGCTTGCTAAATGATATATCTGTTAAAAGAGCATGATATTTATTATATGTCTATCGGAAAATTATTAATATTGGCATTTTATCTTGATTAAAGAGGCTGAGAATATAGCAGACAAATTCAGTAAATTTGAAAGACCTGAATTTCATGTAAAATAGTGTTACGCAAATACTTTGACAACGTATATTGTAAAATATGATATTTAGTAAATTCATATCATTATAGTATAATCCGTACGATTTGATGCAAGGACGATTAAAATGGATAAATGTATTTGGCATAAATCCAAGGAATCAAACAACATTTCGCATTTGTATTGCCCGCTTTTGGATGATTGCAGCTTTCGCATCATGTGTCCTGCAAGCCCTATTTCTGTTTACGACAAAGAACCAAAATTTGGCCAGCTTTAATGTTAACATCGTAGTATTGGTTGGATTGTTACAGGTAAGTTAGTTGCGAATGTGAATCACATCTTATACCTAAACATGCAAATCTCTTCTCTGGCCTTTATCCTACTCCACAGTAAAGAAAGTGCTCTGAATAAATTAAATTATAGTGTGCGATGCCCAACAACTTAAGAAATGTGCGAGATTATCAAAATAGTATAATAATTATGATTATTCCTTCATAATTAAAAATACTGTGAGATTCTACCGCCAAACGAGCAATATCGTATCTTGCAAAAACGAGGTGCTCTACTTATTTCGGGAATATCTCTTTTTCAATTAACAATAAAAATCAACCAAAAACAGAATTTTGAAGGTCCTCTAGGGTCAAGTAGGTTAAAACAGTCTGTTTTTCTATATTTATTTAAAACTAGGGTCACCCGTGGGCATCGTGTGCCCATATAGTACACAGAATATAGGTCAGTTTTGACGGATGGAGAATTATCTTGTAATTTTCTTGTAAATCATAGTTACAATATAAAAATAAGGGATTACCCTTACACGGTTTTTCTTTCAGTTTGTATCGTATAACATGTAACAAACCTAAAAATAATTAAATATTCATAATTTTATATATTTTTCCAGCCAATCAGGTGTCTAAATATGTTTGAATTAACTCTTCAAGACTTTGTTTATTATTTAATTTAAAATTTAATTTATAAATTTATTTACTGCATCTATTTGGAGTTAAATATATTGTACAATGCACATTTTATATTATTTAATAATTTGATGCATGTGTTTTTAAATGCCTATGAATTATAGAATATAATAAAATAATTAAAGATTTTGAAATTTGGACAGTTAATTAAAATTGTTAATAATCATTATTTGAATAAATGTTTGCAATTGAAACAATTCATTCTGATAACAAAGTCGGAAAATCCGCGGTAACTTTGAAGTACTACTACACTTGGGCGAAGTTTATAGTTTGAATTTACGATATTTGTCAACATGTATAAAAAAGGTTGTACAACTGGCGGACAGTATTTATTTGCAGAAATGCAGAAATAAATAACAAATTCTGTATTAATACATAAAAATAATCAAGATATTTACGTTGATTTAATAAATCCATGCGTGTATTATTACACACAAATCGGGAGTATAAATTTACTTACGGATTCTGTTTACTAATTGAATCGATTATTCATAAAAGATGTGTATTACAAACCTTTTTACACAACACTTCGAATGATTTGACATTTGATTCGTTATTATTTTCGAATCAAATAATCAGGCTAGATTTTGAATGTTGCAGTCACGGCAGTTTTAAAAGTGATAATGGGTCCTATACTAAAACACAATGGCACAATGTACACAACTCGATATGCATTTTGAAGATTCGGAATATATTTATAATTGACATTTGAATTATTCTGACGTATAACCTTTTATTTTTATGTAGGGTAGATTACTTGATTAGAAATTTATTAATTGCTGCTGTGTAGTTTTTTATTTCAGTATAAACTATTTGATATTATGTTAAAGTTCTTCGAACGAGAAGAACGCGCGTAACATTTTGAAGACTGCACCCATTAGGTTGACAGTCGTTCCCGTGCATTATTTTTGGTGTTTCCGCTGCAACGACGCATGCGTAGGATTGGCAACCCAAGCGTTGTCTTTCAGCGTCATTCTGATCAGCGAGTTGGTCAATTTGAATGTGAATTGTGTTTTAATTATAATAAAAACCAGTAATATCAAGTAAGTTAGCTCTTACTACATGTATTATAGTTTTTAAGTACTTTAAGCATCATTACTAATGATACGGACGGATTGAATAATCATACTGACAACTGTATGGACATTGTGATGGAGGGAAAGATGTTTTGGGATGTTTGGTGACGTATTTGGTGTTTTATGGCCTGTTGTTTATTATGGGTTGCTGTGTGCCATCAGTTGTATCTAGTCGACCTCATATTTTGATAATGGGTAGCAATCGTCTCGTAGAGTCGACCCCATATTGTTTATTTTAATGAGAAGCAATCGTCTCTTGTAGTCGACCTCATAGAATGTGTAGTATCGGTAATAACTGACCACATTTAGTTAATGTTAATTGTTCTATGAGAAGCAATCGTCAGATTCAACTGAGCTCATAATATGCGTTGTTTGCGGCCCAATATTGTTTTATCACCACGTCGTTGTAACAGTTGTATCGGAGCTGATCACTCTCGATTTGTTTGGTACCCGTTGTACAAGTGCGGCTTGTATGACGTGAGGAGATTAAAATCCGCTAAAGAGTTGTCACGACTTTGACTAACTAATTATTGTAATACTTTTATTGTTGAGCTACTTACTGAGTATATTGTCAATACTCAAGTCCTCCTTTAATTACTAATTTCAGAACAAGCCGTAGTCTCACCGGGGCCCAACCGGTATTAAGCCCAGTCAGCGTCGACCAAGCGAGACCATATATATATATATATATTTTTTTTTCTTTACTAATAATTATTATTATTAGTTTTGTGTGTAATATTTTTCTTTCTGTTAATACACTTGTTTATAATGTCTCTGTGTTCGCATTTATATTTCATCATACATGTTTTAGATAAATTCCTGACATCATAACTTCTCCTTTTAATAACTTCAGAAGTGGGATTACCTGGATTTATTTACCTAGATTTATTGGGAATAAATCTATACAACATGCCCCGTACCAGATTAGCTGCACAACGCGAGGAGGACGACAGTATGGTCGTCAATGTGCAAGAGGGAGAACGCGAGCGCAGCCGGTCGCCGAGAAGTGTTGCGTCTGTTTCGGACAACACCAACTCTACGCAGTTGACGCAACTATCGGAGATGATGTTTAAGTTGACGGAAAATGTTACTACAATGCAGCGACATCTCATAAGTCGACCGAAACATGAGGGTGATATTCATGGCGAGTCCTTACCACCTTTTGATCCGGCAGACAATACTCAAGATATTGTCATATGGATCGGAAAAGTGGAGCAATTGAAAACAGTATATCGTTGGAGCGAAATGACGACCATTTTTAATGTAATGTCAAAACTGAAGGGCTATGCGTTTACGTGGTATCGAAGTCTACGAAATTTAGACCACACGTGGGACGAATGGAAAATGTTATTAAAACAAGCTTTCCCTATTGCCTACGATTACGAGCAATCATTGACAAAAATGCTAGCTCGAGAGAAGAAAAGTGATGAACCGCTTCTTAAATATTATTATGATAAATTGGCACTTTTGAATAAATGCGAAATCGAAGGCGTAAAAGCAGTGTCATGTATCATCGGCAAACTGAATGACGTCACGATCCAAGCAACAGCACGAGCTGGGAATCATCAAACACCAGAGTCGTTGCTGTTATTTTTGAAAACAATTGTTGAAGCGCAAAAGCCGAATTTTACAATTCCTAGATTTCACGTGAAACACAGCAAACAACATTTTCGGAAGTTCGAAAGAGTAAGACAGAATCCGAATGTCGATCGACGCACAATGCGTTGCTACAGTTGTGGAAAGGAAGGCCACACATCAACATATTGCCGCGCAAAAGTCCCAAACCGAAGATACCCCGAACCACAAGGACGGAAACCCGAGGAGACTCGTAAGGGTGGCCAACCAGCTGTGTTGATCACAAATGCAGGTAAGCAGCAAAATTTAAAATATTTTCTGGATGCTATTTTGGATGGTCATTGCATAAAAGCATATTTGGATTTGGGATCAAATTGTACGACAATAAGAGAAAGCGATGCAAATAAATTAAAATTAAAAATCAACAAATGCACCCAAGTCATTCGAGGTTACGGCAACGGTGTTGTTACAACGGTAGGCGAAACCGAAAAATTAAAATTAATAGTAGATGAAGCAGAAGCCGAAATAGAATTGTTAGTGGTTCCCGACGACATACAACAAATACCAATCTTAATTGGACAAACTTTTACGGAGAAACCGCATGTAATAATTCATAAAGATTCTGAAAGAGTTCATATTTTCCAAACTAATTCAGTACTACCAGGCATTGAGACTTTACCTCCAGCTAGAGCCATTTTATGGGCAAAAGAAGCTACGGTTATACCACCCAATTATGTTGGACACATAATTTGCCGAACCGAAGCAAAAGGAGACCTTTTTATCGATGCTAGTGTGCGAAGAAAGGAAAATGGAGAATATTGTATTCCAAGATGTATAGTAACTATGGATGAAAATGGTGAGTGTAGATTGCCGATGTGTAATATCTCGTCAAATGATGTGATTATTAAAACTAACAAGATATTTGCAAGAGGTTTTACTTGTGAACCAGAAACAGTTGTACTAGGTATGACACATAAGAAATTACAGCCACTTTTAGAATCAGATTTTGATATTGGTACAACTTTAACAACCCATCAACGTAATGTTTTGATTGATTTATTGAACCAATATCGAGCATGCTTTGCAACCAATTTAGAAGAAATAGGATGTACTTCAAATACCGAAGTTAGTTTAAACTTGACGGATGATAAACCTATAACGTACCGACCGTATAGAATGGCGTTCAGCGAGCGGAAAATAGTACAAGAAATGATAAGCGAATTGCTGGAAAATGACATCATTCGTGAATCAAATTCACCTTATTCTTCGCCGATCTTATTAGTTAAAAAGAAAAACGGAGAACAACGTTTATGTGTAGATTATCGCAAATTAAACAGTATCACGAAACACGATCGACATCCATTACCACGAATCGATGACCAATTGGACCAATTACGTGGATTTAAATTTTATACCACTCTAGATATGACATCGGGATATTATCAAATTCCAGTATCTGAGGAATCCAGACACAAGACATCATTCGTAACTTGCGATGGTCAGTACGAATTTAATAGGATGCCTTTTGGCTTAACTACAGCGCCGAGTGTGTTCCAACGCATGATGAATAAAATCTTGGGACCATTACGAGGTTCGATTGCTACCGTTTATTTAGATGACATATTATGTCCAGCACCAGACTTTGACGAAGGAATAAAACGTTTAAAACTATTATTAGAAACATTCTTGAATCATAATTTAACTTTAAACCCAAAGAAATGCAAATTCTTTCAAGTAAAAATAGACTACTTAGGATTTGAAATTAATAACGATGGGGTAAAACCCGGATCAAGTAAAATTAAGTCAGTTTCCGACTTTAATGTACCACAAAATGTCCATCAAGTACGACAGTTTTTAGGCTTGACAGGTTTCTTTCGACATTTTGTTAAACAATATTCTATAATTGCACGACCACTAACCGACTTAACAAAGAAAAACAAAATCTGGATCTGGACTGAGACAGAACAATCAGCTTTTGAAGAATTGAAACAGCAGTTAATTCAAAGACCATTATTAGCGATATTTAACCCCAACGCAGAAACCGAAGTTCATACGGACGCCAGTAAATATGGATTAGGCGGAATCATTCTGCAAAAACAAGAGAATGGAAAGATGCAACCGATTGTATACTACAGCCGTAAAACAACACCACAGGAGCAAAAATATCATTCATACGAACAAGAAACTCTAGCAGTTGTCGAAACCTTGAAAAAGCATCGAGTTTATTTAGTCGGCATTAACTTCAAAGTAGTTACAGATTGTAGTGCAATTCGTACCGCCGCAACTAAGAAAGCCCTAGTGCCCCGGATAGCAAGATGGTGGTTACTACTCCAAGAATTTACTTTTAACATCGAACATCGACCCGGATTACGAATGGCTCATGTGGATGCGCTTAGTAGGAATCCAATTGCAGGTAAAGAAATTGACGATGACAATTATGTTTTTCGAATAGAAACTGCCGACTGGGTGTTAGCCGGACAGTTAGGTGACGAGAAATTACAACTGATTCATGAAACTTTACAAAAATCACCAAAAACGGATTACGAACGTGACATCCATAAAAATTATGTTTTGGAAGATAATAGAATTTATAGAACATCGAATGGAGGAAAACAATGGGTAGTACCGAAAGGGATGCGTGCACAAGTGGTTCGCTCAGCACATGACGAGTTCGGACATTTTTCATTAGAGAAAACATTAAGAAAATTGTGTGAAACTTATTGGTTTCCTCAAATGCGTCGATACGTGCAACGACACATCAAATCTTGTATACCTTGTCTATACCACAAAAAGCCAAGAGGTAAACAAGAAGGATTACTTCATCCGATAGAGAAAGTAGCGATTCCATTTCATACCGTACATATTGATCACCTAGGACCTTTCAACAAAAGTACCACAGGAAAACGTTATATAATCGTAGCTGTTGATTCGTTTACGAAGTTCACTTTAATTTATGCGACAAAAGATACGAAGACTGCTCCAGTTATAAAATTCCTAAATAACATCATTGAAGTTTATGGAGTCCCAAATAGAATCATAACGGACAAAGGTACATGTTATACGTCTCACGCATTTGCGAATTACTGTAAAAGTAAAGGCTTAAAGCACGTACAAACTGCAGTTGCAACGCCGCGTGCAAACGGACAGGTTGAAAGATATAATTCAACCATTTTAAATTCTTTGTCCACTTCCATCGACGAAGAACGACAGTGGGAGAAGAAAATACCGACGATTCAGTTTGCTATAAATAATACAATCAACACCGCAACAGGAAAAACACCATCAGAACTTCTTTTTGGATTCAAACCGCGAGCTCCTGCCGACTCACAGCTTAGTTTAGAAATTCAAAATTTAAGACCAGTAACTGACAATATCCACCAATTACGAACAGAAGTTGCTCAAAAGATAAGGATCGACCAGCAGAAACAAAAAGAGACGTACGATAAACATCATAGACCAGCGAAGAAGTACGAGGTAGGAGATCTGGTTGTTGTCCAGAAGCATGCGACCGCGGAAGGAATGAGCAAGAAACTAATGCCAAAATATAAAGGGCCATTTAAAGTTTTTAAAGTACTACCGAACGATAGGTATATTATTACGGAACTACCTGGTTCCCATCGTAGCCAACGAGCACCATTTGAAAACATTGAAGCGGCAGATCACATTAAACCCTGGATACCACACAATGATTCATCCAGTGATGACCAGATTGAATCAGAATAAGAAATAAACATTCGTAAGTAAAAATTTTCTTGTAATCAATCTACAGGTGAACGGGGACGTTCACATTTTATCAGGATGGCCGAGTTGTTAAAGTTCTTCGAACGAGAAGAACGCGCGTAACATTTTGAAGACTGCACCCATTAGGTTGACAGTCGTTCCCGTGCATTATTTTTGGTGTTTCCGCTGCAACGACGCATGCGTAGGATTGGCAACCCAAGCGTTGTCTTTCAGCGTCATTCTGATCAGCGAGTTGGTCAATTTGAATGTGAATTGTGTTTTAATTATAATAAAAACCAGTAATATCAAGTAAGTTAGCTCTTACTACATGTATTATAGTTTTTAAGTACTTTAAGCATCATTACTAATGATACGGACGGATTGAATAATCATACTGACAACTGTATGGACATTGTGATGGAGGGAAAGATGTTTTGGGATGTTTGGTGACGTATTTGGTGTTTTATGGCCTGTTGTTTATTATGGGTTGCTGTGTGCCATCAGTTGTATCTAGTCGACCTCATATTTTGATAATGGGTAGCAATCGTCTCGTAGAGTCGACCCCATATTGTTTATTTTAATGAGAAGCAATCGTCTCTTGTAGTCGACCTCATAGAATGTGTAGTATCGGTAATAACTGACCACATTTAGTTAATGTTAATTGTTCTATGAGAAGCAATCGTCAGATTCAACTGAGCTCATAATATGCGTTGTTTGCGGCCCAATATTGTTTTATCACCACGTCGTTGTAACAGTTGTATCGGAGCTGATCACTCTCGATTTGTTTGGTACCCGTTGTACAAGTGCGGCTTGTATGACGTGAGGAGATTAAAATCCGCTAAAGAGTTGTCACGACTTTGACTAACTAATTATTGTAATACTTTTATTGTTGAGCTACTTACTGAGTATATTGTCAATACTCAAGTCCTCCTTTAATTACTAATTTCAGAACAAGCCGTAGTCTCACCGGGGCCCAACCGGTATTAAGCCCAGTCAGCGTCGACCAAGCGAGACCATATATATATATATATATTTTTTTTTCTTTACTAATAATTATTATTATTAGTTTTGTGTGTAATATTTTTCTTTCTGTTAATACACTTGTTTATAATGTCTCTGTGTTCGCATTTATATTTCATCATACATGTTTTAGATAAATTCCTGACATCATAACTTCTCCTTTTAATAATTATATATAAAATTCTTAACTGTCGCCATGGCATGGTGGCTAAGACTCTCGCCTCTTACCTTGGAGGTCGTGAGTTCGATCCTCGTCTATGCAAATTTGAATTTTTACAAAAAAGGCGTTCTACACAAACACACTTACACACTCACATACAAACATTTCTGGGTAATTATATTAATGATGTAATTTCAGTTGTACGTAGGATTTTCCAATCGCAAAATACTGGATATTTGAAAAAATGACCTATATTTTGCCACACTTTTTTGACCGAAAATCAAACTAAATTCCAAAAAAAATTAACTTACTTACAACTGAAGTCAATTTTATAAGCTTCAAATTAAATCTTAGTACATTAAGTTAAGTTAACACTTAGTACATTACAATTAAAATATATAGCAATGAGATATGCCATGTCGGTAGGCGGGACTTATCTATATGATTACGTTAGCCGTACTTTATGGCCTCATTGATGACATTTTGATATACGAATATACAATTTTCCGATACGATATTAGTGATAGCTTAGAAGAAGTGTATGTCCTCCTTCCTTTGCCCCTACAAGCCTTTATATATATTCATTAATTTTTATATTTCATTGTAATTGGGCAAATTTATAATTAACCATCATTGCTATGTATCAACTAATTAAAATAATTTATTTTCAGTTATTCGTCAAACTATATAACAGCCATGTCAAACGAGATACACTCCTGTTACTTATAGATACTATGTTTAACAAATTCTGGTCAACCGAATCGCTAACTGTTGAGCAAAATGAAAAAATCATACGAATATATCGCTTTATAACAATTTCGGCAAATATATACAAAAATGCGAATTTAGCCTGTCTTTTTTTATGTAGTATAGTGGCGTATATCAAAAGCGACTATAATATGCTCTTAAATATTTGGTTTCCTAATAGGAGTATTATAGAAACGTCACCAAATTATGAAATCATATTTGGTATCCAAGCGCTTTTTGTGGGATTGCCTGTCTTTATTGCTTACACAGAAACAGATATAATATTTATGTTAATCATTGGTATGGTATTTGCACAATTGGAAATCTTAAAATACAATTTAAGAAGAATTTGATCTTCGGACAATGATATTGGAGATTTCGAAATGATTCGAAAATGTGTGGAACAGCACAATCTTTTACTTGAGTGAGTATATTTGGTGGCATGAATAGTAAATGTTAGCCAGGGTAATGCTGCAATTGCGAAAAGCAATTCACAGTGTGCTGTGCTGGTGGCTCTTGTGTCTTCTACAATACATGTTTTTACATTCCAGTAGTGCGAAAGTTTACAAACACAAAACTTGTGCACTAATTCAAACAATAGGAAGGTCTTATTTTAGCGCACGCGCAATAAGTTTGAATTTTTTGACAGATATCTAAACTACAAACATTTTTTACGCTGCCAAGATTAAAATTACAGCTCCCAAACACTTTCGTTTGTGGGCTCTTGGTGAAACATTTTCAATGATTATAAATTAGAAAGACACACTTGATAAGTATTTAAATTTTTTTTAAATTTTATGATACTTACCAATTGTGTCTTTCTAATTTATAATAACATTCATTACTGCTGCATCCTCATTCATTTTAATATTTACAAATATAAATATACAACATTTTGACTGGGAAACAAAATTGAGTTAAATTATTTGATATTTGTCATTTAACATCGTTTTCACTAGTCACTATAGTTACATGATTGCAATTCCTGCTCTTCACTGTGACGTACTTTTACATGATCCTGGTGCTGTTCAGTTAATTATTATCCCTGCTATAATAGTATTATCTCAACACTCATTTAATATGCCTAGCTCATATTCTTTACTTTACTCCATAATTATACCTCAATACCAATCCGAACACTTCGTCCCATAGTTCATATATTAATATCAATAACAATTCAACAGATTAGTCTCCTTTCCAATATACCTAGTCCATACTCCACATATCTCAACATTAATACAAATAGTAGAATAACCAATTATCAATACATTATGGATTAGCTATCAACCTCACCTCAAATAATAATTCACAACACTTTTGTCACTCACTAAATCACTCTCAATACACGACCTATTTCACTAGTAGATAGACTTAAGAGGATGAGCAACCCGTCTTGCATGCACGTGAGGGACGGGTCGGGTGTTAGGGCAGTATAGCACGTGTAGCTTGTTGGGCGGTGCTAATTGTGTGACGTTGTGGGTCACTCAACGGAGTGGGAGCACAAAGTACACTCAGAATTAAATTGACTCTCCGTATGCTTCGTATCTGATTTTTACACAACTATGCATTATTATTCTACATATACAAATAACGATATCGTTCTAAAATATATAAACAAGAATGCTCATACAATATATTATAACTATTGGAACGTTTTTTTTTTTCAGTTTCAGAAAAATGAATTATATATTCAATATTGGAAAATACGTTTATTATTTAAAAAAAAAAACACATATTTTAATAATAGAATTATATTTACAACAAATAATATTTTTTATATATTATAAGAATAACAACAGAATAGATATGTATATGAATGATAATTGGTCTACCATTTCACTACGAAATTTGTGGCCGCACATCATCTCTGAATGTATGGGGCCGTTTTTAGCCATTTGAGATACAGGAAGATCTGAAGATCCCGGAGCGATTTAAACCAAAGATGCTATTCACATATTCTTTGGCATCCCATTTGAATTCGACCGTAGTCAAAATCCTATCGCCCGTATTTTCCCGGAGTTATAGGACCCCAATATTTAGGTTTAAATATTCAAAAATTTACGATGTTTTTCTTATATGGAAATTTTAAAATAATTTTCGATTAACAGTTTTTTTATTTTCTTTTTCTCGCATTGCTGCAATTATGTAATCAGTTATAGGACCCCAATATTTAGGTTTAAATATTCAAAAATTTACGATGTTTTTCTTATATGGAAATTTTAAAATAATTTTCGATTAACAGTTTTTTTATTTTCTTTTTCTCGCATTGCTGCAATTATGTAATCTTATATGTCCGTTACGTGGTATTCGTGGATCTACTAACTCAGGTAGAAGGCAATATGTATAAAATTTAACTAATTTTTCTTCCATGTGCTTCAACCAGAACATGTCATCCCATTTTTTATGTAAAACTAACTTGCTGCTAACAGAGCTAGATACAAAGTGAACTCATAATTTTATAAAATTGAAATTGAACATTGTAGTAATTGTTGCGATTTAAAATAATATTTACTTGTGTTGACGAATGTGAGTCATGCTCTTATGCATGGATTCTAAGCACCCTGCTATTACAAATAAACAAAAAAATATAAACAGTTTTGGGCATTATCATTAGTAAAAATATATGATAATATAATAAATATAGGTACCATAGGCACCAATATCTTCGGCTCGCTGTATAAATTATTTGGAAGAATATATATTAATTCCTTGAGCTCAATTTTTTTTGCGGCATGCATATATGAGGGGTGGCTTTAAGAAATATCTTCTCTAATTTATTTTTGGTCACTTTCACGTTAAGTGGAATTGCCGAATAATATTTCAGATTTAAGTAATTTTTCTAATTTTGTCTTTTTAATGGTAGTGGGTAATCCTAGGAAAATAAGAATGGCAAATTTGAATTCTTTGAGCTCAAATTTGTATACATAGATGTGCGGCATGCATATATGAGGGGTAATTTTTTAAGGGATGAACCTACCCCTCTAAAATATTTTTTTGGTCACTTTCACGTTAAGCGGAATTGCCGAATATTATTTCAGATTTAAGAAGTTTTTCTAATTTTGTCCTTTTAAGGGTAGAGGGTAATCCTAGGAAGTTAAGAATGGCAAATTTGAATTCCTTGAGCTCAAATTTGTATACATAGATGTGCGGCATGCATATATGAGGGGTAATTTTTTAAGGGATGAACCTACCCCCTCTAAAATATTTCTTTGGTCACTTTCACGTTAAGCGGAATTGCCGAATATTATTTCAGATTTAAGAAGTTTTTCTAATTTTGTCCTTTTAAGGGTAGAGGGTAATCCAAGGAAGATAACAATGGCAAATTTGAATTCCTTGAGCTCAAATTTGTATACATAGATGTGCGGCATGCATATATGAGGGGTAATTTTTTAAGGGATGAGTTCGTTTTAAATAGAAAAAAATTGAAATTTTCAATGATGTGAAATGAAATAACAAACTTTGAAATGATCGGATTAGATTTTTGAATTTGGCTTACATATATCTGTAAGAATTGTTTAAAAATTGGACATATTTATACATTTTTATTTAAAAAGTGGAACCAAAATTGAAAATTTTAATCCGATCATTTCAGAGTTTCATTCATTCCAAACGTAGAACATTTTTTCAAAATTCGATACTAACAAAAATAAGGACTGTGTGAAGGCGCAGAAAAACGTCGTTTTTCACATGGGTTTCTCATCGTCTTAATACACGTTCTGAAATAAAGAATTATAGAAGACTTCGCTCATATAATATCCAATTTAATAAACGGATTTAGAAATTCCACATGTAATTAAAACCCATCGTAACAATTGTAACCGCAATGTTATTCAATAAATGTATTAATTATTATTAATAAGTTATAACAAATATATACTGAATATTAACATAATTTTTATTACAGAAAAATATATATGTTTACCTAAATTAATATCTTACATGAACAGATTAATACATTAAATTTGTACATATCAACATTTACTTTATAATATATGTATATAAATGTTATATTAACAGTCCTAATGTTTGTTTGATTTCAACAAATCAATTTTCTTATTCATTATTATTCAACACTAATAAACTATGTTTACATTGTTTCAGAATTGACAGCATTAATTAGCTCAATTTCTGTGTGAGTGCTACTTGCTTCACGTAAAGGTGATCTACTTAAATATTTTTTATATTCTCTAAAAGCATAACTAGATATTTTGCTACAAATGTAACAAACAACAAGTATCACAATGAAAATAAATATTGAGTTAAGGTCAAACATCAACCTCGAAAAAAAAAAAATACCGACTAACCCTTATAAAAAAAAATATCACTGAATTCGTAATTTCATAAATAATGCCTGGTAAAAATGTTAATTTTTTTGATCGTACAGTTTCGAAGATAAAAAATAAAAACTATAAAAAATGACCTATTTTTGGGATTTTTATTTTTTATCTTCGAAACTGTGCGATCAAAAAAATAAACATTTTTACCAGGCCTTATTTATGCAATTACAAATTCACTGATATTTTTTTTTATAAGGGTGAGTCGGTTTTTTTTTGCGTAATCGAGGTTTGTTTAATCATGATAAATTTTGAGTAGTTTTATGTAATTAAGAAATATAACTTTGACCAAAAGTGTAACAATGTGTCCGTAATTCCTTCATATACAATAAACAGTCATTATTCAGCAGAATTTCTTTGTTTTCGAGCAAAAACAGGTAATTTCTGATCTGGAGAATTTATCAGCGTTTTAAAATGCATCGAATTTACATAGTTGTATAGTATCGCCCCCTGGCCAGTAGCATAACAAGGAACTAACGAATTTGGTTCGAGTATATTATGTCAACTTCTGAATTTCACAGATAGATGACCGTTTTACGAGTATCGCTTTGTTTACTAACAGTATTTGTAAGAAACCAAAGTCCTTGGTTTATTTTATATTTTAATATGTATGCACAGTTTGAACGCGTCATTACAAGATGTTAAGGGGTGAAATCAGTATATTTTCTGGCTGAGTTTAGCTATAAAAAACGCAGAAAAGTCGGTCGGTGGTTCGTGCGTGTGTGTGGGTGAATTAAATGCGGTTTGTGAATTTATGATTTAAACGTTTTGGAACATTTATGTATGTGAAGTTACCGACGCGGCTCTGAGTCAGGCTGACAGCCAGTACTGGAAACTTTAAAAAACCAAAAATTACTAAAAATTCAATGTTACCAACGCAAAAAAAACAAAATATGGAATACAAAAAATACTCTATTTGCTTGAATTTAACCTTTCTCTGCTAATTATTCATAGTATTTATAACATATTTTCCTAATCCAATACAAATCGTGAGAATTTACGTGAGTTTAATCATATTCAAATGTCATAACCACACTTATGCCAGTTGACATCCGAAACTCGTCGAGATATAAAAGCTGTTTATTTGAAATTAGGGCGCAGGATTTGTGTGCAAATTTAATATAACAATGCTAAGGTATCGTACAATAAGTGACCTAGAGTATTTTAGTTAGATACCTATATGATAGAAAATAGGGGCGTTCCAGTGTCCGTCATATATAAGGGCTATTTAATCAAAATTAGGGCACAGGATTTGTGTGCAAATTTAATATAACAATGCTAAGGTATCGTACAATAAGTGACCTAGAGTATTTTAGTTAGATACCTATATGATAGAAAATAGGGGCGTTCCAGTGTCCGTCATATATAAGGGCTATTTAATCAAAATTAGGGCACAGGATTTGTGTGCAAATTTAATATAACAATGCTAAGGTATCGTACAATAAGTGACCTAGAGTTTTTTAGTTAGATACCTATATGATAGAAAATAGCGGCGTTCCAGTGGTCCGACATATATAAGGGCTATTTAATCAAAATTAGGGCACAGGATTTGTGTGCAAATTTAATATAACAATGCTAAGGTATCGTACAATAAGTGACCTAGAGTTTTTTAGTTAGATACCTATATGATAGAAAATAGCGGCGTTCCAGTGGTCCGACATATATAAGGGCTATTTAATCAAAATTAGGGCACAGGATTTGTGTGCAAATTTAATATAACAATGCTAAGGTATCGTACAATAAGTGACCTAGAGTTTTTTAGTTAGATACCTATATGATAGAAAATAGCGGCGTTCCAGTGGTCCGACATATATAAGGGCTATTTGTGTGCAAATTTAATATAACAATGCTAAGGTGTTATTATGCAAGTAGCCTAATTTTAATTTTATAAATATAATTAACCGAAATAATTCTCGTAATAATATTATTTGTATTTGTCAACAGTCATAGTTCTCATTGCAACCAATGAGTAGTATGTAGCAGCACCTACAAACCTAAAACGAATTAGGAAACCAGGGACGTGTTCGCTCAAACGATCTCACCAGAGGTGGACTAAGAAATATTTATTCCAAATTCATAACACTTGTTTGTGATGCTGTAAAGAAAACTTTTTGTAAAAATATTTCCCATGACACGATAGAATAAAATTTGGTAACATTATTTATTTATATTTTTTTATTTGGTAGTGTACATTTAATTGGTTCACACATATGTTATAAGGATCACACATTGTTTAAACAAAGAATTAACGATATTTGTTAATTTTACAAATTAACATAAATCATGCAAAAAAGTAAAGAGATTAGGTTTGAAAACGAAGGTTCAGTTGATGCTACTAACTCATTCAACTAGCCCAGATTTACAAAAATGTTTTAATGAAACAGCATTATGTATTAAATATATCTGAATTATATGATACCTCTATTAGTAAACAATGCAAAATATGGATTCCAAGGTTTTGGATTTTATAGAAACAGCATTATGTATTAAATATTTCTGATTTATAAGAAAACCTATATTAGGAAACAATGCAAAATATGGATTCCAAGTTGTGCATTGTTTTCCAGCAAGAACCACGTGGAGGTTGAGGCCGTTTTTATAAACATTTCTCTTGCCGGGATGGGATTAGAATCAAGGGATAAACAGGAAAAGGATACATAGTAATAGGATATGCATTTAAAAGTATTCTGTCCAAACCACCTAATCACTAGAAATCCCTAACAGCAACCTAACATAACCGTTTTTAACTATAATGTTACCACCAAGTCACTAAAATTTTCCATCAAAGTGGCATTCTAGATTTTGATGATAGCAACCTAACATAACCATTTTTAACTATAATGTTACCACCAAGTCACTAAAATTTTCCATCAAAGTGGCATTCTAGATTTTGATGATAGCAACCTAAAATAACCGTTTTTAACTATAATGTTACCACCAAGTCACTAAAATTTTCCATCAAAGTGGCATTCTAGATTTTGATGATAGCAACCTAAAATAACCGTTTTTAACTATAATGTTACCACCAAGTCACTAAAATTTTCCATCAAAGTGGCATTCTAGATTTTGATGATAGCAACCTAAAATAACCGTTTTTAACTATAATGTTACCACCAAGTCACTAAAATTTTCCATCAAAGTGGCATTCTAGATTTTGATGATAGCAACCTAACATAACCATTTTTAACTATAATGTTACCACCAAGTCACTAAAATTTTCCATCAAAGTGGCATTCTAGCTTTTGATGATAACAATAACCTATCACTGATTCGCGTTTTACTTATACTCGTATTTCTAATTTAACGTTTAGTGCATAATTGACATCTAAAACCTAATAAATTTTCGTAAAATTTCGGAGAATTTAATTCACTAACGCATGCAATGTGTAGCCACCGTTGGCAAAAATCACACTGGATCCACTCTAATGCAGAACTTTTAACTGAAACTACAGAGCAGCAAGTAGGCTTTCCAAAATTATCCTTAAAATAAAACCAGTCTTTACAACAATCACAGTAATACCAGGTTGATTGAACAACCTTACAATCCCCGCTTTCTGAACACAGAAGACAAAACTCAGACACGTTAGACGATGATTGCAACAAATATTCTCTGAGAAAAGCTCTGAAAATATTCGGATCGAAATCATCGTTACATTGATAAAATTCGTTTTCTAAAATAAATTTTGAATAATGAATAACAAAAATTCCGCAATTAAAGGTATCCTGCTGCTTGGGATAATCCACCTCCATGCATTTCCACCCGATAACATCGATGTTATGGTCGTGAACACGTTTTTGATTTTTTATAGCCGTTAAAAATTTGGAAAATATCTCCTTTGTATAAATTTCATTATTACCCAATGGATCAAAACAGTAAAAAATTTTTTTTTTGAAATCTGCAAAAATTAAGATCCAGTGCGATGCGTTAATATTTAAAGGAATGAGAACATATTGTTGACCCTGGTACCACATTTCTGTATATGTTCTACTGAAAATCATTTGTGATACGCAGCAATCTATAATACAAAATTTTCGATTTTTCACGAATAATCGAAGGGACAAATCTATAATTGCATCAGAAATCCACTGTTTATCTAATAATGTTATGTAATCATTTAAATATAGATATCTATATCTACCCGAACCTGAAGGGAACTTATATTTGGCAATATAAACAATGTTCTTGTTTACATTACTTACATCAAAAATAAATGGGCTTTTCAAGATGCCATTATCAAACCATTCTTTTGATATATCCTGTTGCGTATTAACAATAATTGAATTTGTATTGTGGATTTTATGAATTTTACTTTGACTTTTTACTACTTTTGTTTTAATTACTATTTCCTGCGGCAGAATTTGAATTGTTGATGGCGCGACTGGTGTATCTGTAATGGCTTTAATTAATTTATCAGTGTTACCTAAGTGATAATTGCGATGCCTAACTTGACTGGGTTTTCCCCATTGTTCTACATAATTTATCCTGGTTTTCTTAAAATGTCGCGGAATTTTAAAAATAAATTCTTTTTCTAACGAATCTATGTATTTTTCTAGGGCCCTATAAAATCTTTCCGCTTTTAAATTTTTCCTACCATCTAAAATTGAATGTTTAACTAAGCGAAACCAAGATTCAACATGCGAGTTCGTTTTACGTTTTTCATTTGTCTGCAGAAGCAGACCAGACCATAAGGGTATATACGGAATGTATTTTTTCGCGCAAATATCTAAAAATTCCGGACAATAATACGGATTGTCCGTAATTCCAAATGAAGCTGTTAATTTATTTTGTTTATTCCGAATATTTGTAAAATCGGCGTAGAATTTACTTTGTTTGTACAAAGGTAAATTGGTTTCTAAACTTTTAGGCTTGTCCTCTTCGGGAATTACTTCATTTTCTTCTGCAATACAATGTAAGTTTCTAAAAAAATCTAAAGATATCCGGACATTATCTGAATAATATTTGCTATCTAATATAATCGCGAAATGTTTAAAACACTGCAGTGCTGCGTCGTATGAACGACACAAAACTAAATAGTTAGCTACTACACCGACAAAAAAATCTTTTTGTTTTTTATTACCGCCTGCACATTTAATTGCATCTGAAACTACAATTTTCATGAAGTGAGCACCGCAAAGCTTCAATAGAACTTTAAAATTATGGGTTTTGTTCTCCGTGAGAACATTATGAAATGCGTTGACATAATCAATTACTCCCATTTTATTAAATGCCACACACGTTGCAATTATTAAAGCCCAACTAAAATCTGTGACTACTCGGCTAAAAGGTAAACCACCACGATAACTTGCGTACGTATCAAATTTAAGTAGCCATGACGTTATATACTCAGATGATTGATTATCTGATATATTTTCTAAAATTGGTATTGTGACTTTATTATTATCGTCCTTATCGAAAAATGGAGCAGATATAACACCAGCGTAGTAAAGTACACGCTTGTCCCGTTTGTCTAATTTCCGCACAACAGAACCTGTAGCATCTAAATATAATGTTAAGCTAGAATCATTTTCAAATGATTTACTAGCAACTTTAAAACACCAGTCGTGCCACCATTCGAAATATTTGGTGGAGCGTATAGATTTACCGGTAACGTCCGCAATAACTAACTTTTTATCAGTATCGTCCTCAGCAAAGGCCTCCGATCGGATTTGTCGACAAACATCTACGGATGCAAAATTAGGTGCCGTATTAATAGCCAATAATTCGACATTGCAATTTGCAATTTTGTTCTCCCTATATTGAAACGCGGTCATATTTCGGAGTTCTATTTTGGCGAGGGCACGATAATTTCCTCGAACTTGTTTAAACAACATTTCACCCGAATGATTAAATTCGCCGAATAATTCTAATGATGCGTCTATATAATTATCTTTAGATTTACTAAACGATAGGCAGCATTGTGCACGATAACAATTTTTATATATACAAAATAAATAAATTTTCGCGAAATATTTGTTTATTCGTTTATGCTCAATATTAAACTGGCACTTATCATACACAACTTTCATTGATTCTAAAATATTGTATATATAATTTTTTGAAAAAGATGTTTTCCCCGCATTTTCTGTGAATATGCGATCAAATTCAACTCTAAAATTAAAATTTAAAACACTTTTTGATTTCGTGATTACTAAACCACGCTTATTTGAAATAATTTCGCTAGGACGTGAGGGTAATTGTTGTGCATCTTGCCAAATAGCTGCAGTCCGTTGATTGCTATCCCAAAATATTTCTGGTGTACAGTTCTCATAATTGTTTGTACAGTTTGAATGTACTTCTTGTACCACAGCATGGGAATAATAATAATCGCGGTTATCTAATTTTATTTTATTTTCAAAATTCTCCTCTATACATAAATCCTTTGCAAAGCAGATTTTCGCATTACTTAAACCTACTAAATGAATACTACGAATTTCTTTAGAATCCGGCACAATATTTTTAGGAAAGCCTTTGTGGTTCCGTTTTCTATTGATATTTCTGACGGGAATATCTATATTAATATTTTTAAGTTGGTCGTTAATTTTGTCTCCAATACCAAAATTATTTCCCCAATATAAGTTATAACAATACCGAGCAGTTTTATCACTAAAAAAATATAAAGCGGCTTTATGAAAAATACTACCTTCTCTAAAGGTGGTTAAGTCGTTTGGAGCAGTCACTTTTGAAACTACAAAATATACAAATTCTTCAATAACAAAATCACATTTTTTATAAGCCATTTTGATTTCATTATAATTAATAAATATAAATGATCAATACGAGTTGCTTTTAGCTCGAACAGTAAGTTCTAACTGACGCTCATCCCTACTCTAGCTAGTCGGCTATCGTGGTTGATTACTTTGTGTAATCTAGCATTGAATAAAATTATAATATTTTACTAGAAATACATTGTAAGGTAACATTGATAAGTTATATCTTACAATGTTATAACTGTTTAAATAAATTCATATTTTATTACTGACTACAATATCTGTATGTCAGTCCACTGTATTATTTACTATGGAGAGCCCGACTTTGGATAATTTCTCCCTTTTTGGCGACTCTAATTTTGTTCGGTTAGCAGAACATTTTTTGGGGTATACTGCTATAAAAAATGGTATAAAATTCATAATTAAAGTGTAGATACATAGATAATCGGTAACTGTATATTTTTTAGTAAATGGTTCACGAAAAATAGGTTTTTCGTTGTCAGGCCAAGGTATACGGGGCTTGGAAGTAAAACTAAGACGGTACAAATGTCAACTACCCGAAAATATCATAGTTATGATAGGAACCAATAATTTAAATGGAATGGTAAGTGATTCATTAAGTTATAAAATTGGATTAATTCTTATTTGGTAATAACTTCCATTAGAACATGGATAGAAATACGTTCCGATTAACTTTGCGCCGGGTGGCAAATTTTTTAAAAGGAAAAAATGTCATTTTTTGCACGATACCGCCGGTTCCCAAATTAATAATGAGCCGGCGGTATCAGTTGTTGCACTGCAGTTTTAATAACTGCATACGCAAATTGCAAAGTAAGTTTGGTATTGATCATTATACATTTTCCCGCCTATACTTTTTTATTTTTAGAAACTCATTCTTTCACAATCCTGGATACACAATATTTATTCTTATTTAAGAATAATAAAATTCGCTGTGAATTGTTCGAAAGATTTTATCGGTCCGGACGGGTGGACCAAATTCACCTTAATCACCGTGGTCTCCGTTTACTACGCAATTCTTTGCAAAATATAATTAAAGGTTTTTAAATGTATATTTAAAAACCTTTAAATATTTTTTGCAAAGAATTGCACTGTTTCCTTTTCCTGTATATCCCTTGATTCTAATCCCATCCCGGCAAGAGAAATGTTTATAAAAACGGCCTCAACCTCCACGTGGTTCTTGCTGGAAAACAATGCACAACTTGGAATCCATATTTTGCATTGTTTCCTAATATAGGTTTTCTTATAAATCAGAAATATTTAATACATAATGCTGTTTCTATAAAATCCAAAACCTTGGAATCCATATTTTGCATTGTTTACTAATAGAGGTATCATATAATTCAGATATATTTAATACATAATGCTGTTTCATTAAAACATTTTTGTAAATCTGGGCTAGTTGAATGAGTTAGTAGCATCAACTGAACCTTCGTTTTCAAACCTAATCTCTTTACTTTTTTGCATGATTTATGTTAATTTGTAAAATTAACAAATATCGTTAATTCTTTGTTTAAACAATGTGTGATCCTTATAACATATGTGTGAACCAATTAAATGTACACTACCAAATAAAAAAATATAAATAAATAATGTTACCAAATTTTATTCTATCGTGTCATGGGAAATATTTTTACAAAAAGTTTTCTTTACAGCATCACAAACAAGTGTTATGAATTTGGAATAAATATTTCTTAGTCCACCTCTGGTGAGATCGTTTGAGCGAACACGTCCCTGGTTTCCTAATTCGTTTTAGGTTTGTAGGTGCTGCTACATACTACTCATTGGTTGCAATGAGAACTATGACTGTTGACAAATACAAATAATATTATTACGAGAATTATTTCGGTTAATTATATTTATAAAATTAAAATTAGGCTACTTGCATAATAACACCTTAGCATTGTTATATTAAATTTGCACACAAATAGCCCTTATATATGTCGGACCACTGGAACGCCGCTATTTTCTATCATATAGGTATCTAACTAAAAAACTCTAGGTCACTTATTGTACGATACCTTAGCATTGTTATATTAAATTTGCACACAAATCCTGTGCCCTAATTTTGATTAAATAGCCCTTATATATGTCGGACCACTGGAACGCCGCTATTTTCTATCATATAGGTATCTAACTAAAAAACTCTAGGTCACTTATTGTACGATACCTTAGCATTGTTATATTAAATTTGCACACAAATCCTGTGCCCTAATTTTGATTAAATAGCCCTTATATATGACGGACACTGGAACGCCCCTATTTTCTATCATATAGGTATCTAACTAAAAAACTCTAGGTCACTTATTGTACGATACCTTAGCATTGTTATATTAAATTTGCACACAAATCCTGTGCCCTAATTTTGATTAAATAGCCCTTATATATGTCGGACCACTGGAACGCCGCTATTTTCTATCATATAGGTATCTAACTAAAAAACTCTAGGTCACTTATTGTACGATACCTTAGCATTGTTATATTAAATTTGCACACAAATCCTGTGCCCTAATTTTGATTAAATAGCCCTTATATATGACGGACACTGGAACGCCCCTATTTTCTATCATATAGGTATCTAACTAAAAAACTCTAGGTCACTTATTGTACGATACCTTAGCATTGTTATATTAAATTTGCACACAAATCCTGTGCCCTAATTTTGATTAAATAGCCCTTATATATGTCGGACCACTGGAACGCCGCTATTTTCTATCATATAGGTATCTAACTAAAAAACTCTAGGTCACTTATTGTACGATACCTTAGCATTGTTATATTAAATTTGCACACAAATCCTGTGCCCTAATTTTGATTAAATAGCCCTTATATATGACGGACACTGGAACGCCCCTATTTTCTATCATATAGGTATCTAACTAAAAAACTCTAGGTCACTTATTGTACGATACCTTAGCATTGTTATATTAAATTTGCACACAAATCCTGTGCCCTAATTTTGATTAAATAGCCCTTATATATGTCGGACCACTGGAACGCCGCTATTTTCTATCATATAGGTATCTAACTAAAAAACTCTAGGTCACTTATTGTACGATACCTTAGCATTGTTATATTAAATTTGCACACAAATCCTGTGCCCTAATTTTGATTAAATAGCCCTTATATATGACGGACACTGGAACGCCCCTATTTTCTATCATATAGGTATCTAACTAAAAAACTCTAGGTCACTTATTGTACGATACCTTAGCATTGTTATATTAAATTTGCACACAAATCCTGTGCCCTAATTTTGATTAAATAGCCCTTATATATGTCGGACCACTGGAACGCCGCTATTTTCTATCATATAGGTATCTAACTAAAAAACTCTAGGTCACTTATTGTACGATACCTTAGCATTGTTATATTAAATTTGCACACAAATCCTGTGCCCTAATTTTGATTAAATAGCCCTTATATATGACGGACACTGGAACGCCCCTATTTTCTATCATATAGGTATCTAACTAAAAAACTCTAGGTCACTTATTGTACGATACCTTAGCATTGTTATATTAAATTTGCACACAAATCCTGTGCCCTAATTTTGATTAAATAGCCCTTATATATGTCGGACCACTGGAACGCCGCTATTTTCTATCATATAGGTATCTAACTAAAAAACTCTAGGTCACTTATTGTACGATACCTTAGCATTGTTATATTAAATTTGCACACAAATCCTGTGCCCTAATTTTGATTAAATAGCCCTTATATATGACGGACACTGGAACGCCCCTATTTTCTATCATATAGGTATCTAACTAAAAAACTCTAGGTCACTTATTGTACGATACCTTAGCATTGTTATATTAAATTTGCACACAAATCCTGTGCCCTAATTTTGATTAAATAGCCCTTATATATGTCGGACCACTGGAACGCCGCTATTTTCTATCATATAGGTATCTAACTAAAAAACTCTAGGTCACTTATTGTACGATACCTTAGCATTGTTATATTAAATTTGCACACAAATCCTGTGCCCTAATTTTGATTAAATAGCCCTTATATATGTCGGACCACTGGAACGCCGCTATTTTCTATCATATAGGTATCTAACTAAAAAACTCTAGGTCACTTATTGTACGATACCTTAGCATTGTTATATTAAATTTGCACACAAATCCTGTGCCCTAATTTTGATTAAATAGCCCTTATATATGACGGACACTGGAACGCCCCTATTTTCTATCATATAGGTATCTAACTAAAAAACTCTAGGTCACTTATTGTACGATACCTTAGCATTGTTATATTAAATTTGCACACAAATCCTGTGCCCTAATTTTGATTAAATAGCCCTTATATATGTCGGACCACTGGAACGCCGCTATTTTCTATCATATAGGTATCTAACTAAAAAACTCTAGGTCACTTATTGTACGATACCTTAGCATTGTTATATTAAATTTGCACACAAATCCTGTGCCCTAATTTTGATTAAATAGCCCTTATATATGACGGACACTGGAACGCCCCTATTTTCTATCATATAGGTATCTAACTAAAAAACTCTAGGTCACTTATTGTACGATACCTTAGCATTGTTATATTAAATTTGCACACAAATCCTGTGCCCTAATTTTGATTAAATAGCCCTTATATATGTCGGACCACTGGAACGCCGCTATTTTCTATCATATAGGTATCTAACTAAAAAACTCTAGGTCACTTATTGTACGATACCTTAGCATTGTTATATTAAATTTGCACACAAATCCTGTGCCCTAATTTTGATTAAATAGCCCTTATATATGACGGACACTGGAACGCCCCTATTTTCTATCATATAGGTATCTAACTAAAAAACTCTAGGTCACTTATTGTACGATACCTTAGCATTGTTATATTAAATTTGCACACAAATCCTGTGCCCTAATTTTGATTAAATAGCCCTTATATATGTCGGACCACTGGAACGCCGCTATTTTCTATCATATAGGTATCTAACTAAAAAACTCTAGGTCACTTATTGTACGATACCTTAGCATTGTTATATTAAATTTGCACACAAATCCTGTGCCCTAATTTTGATTAAATAGCCCTTATATATGTCGGACCACTGGAACGCCGCTATTTTCTATCATATAGGTATCTAACTAAAAAACTCTAGGTCACTTATTGTACGATACCTTAGCATTGTTATATTAAATTTGCACACAAATCCTGTGCCCTAATTTTGATTAAATAGCCCTTATATATGACGGACACTGGAACGCCCCTATTTTCTATCATATAGGTATCTAACTAAAAAACTCTAGGTCACTTATTGTACGATACCTTAGCATTGTTATATTAAATTTGCACACAAATCCTGTGCCCTAATTTTGATTAAATAGCCCTTATATATGTCGGACCACTGGAACGCCGCTATTTTCTATCATATAGGTATCTAACTAAAAAACTCTAGGTCACTTATTGTACGATACCTTAGCATTGTTATATTAAATTTGCACACAAATCCTGTGCCCTAATTTTGATTAAATAGCCCTTATATATGTCGGACCACTGGAACGCCGCTATTTTCTATCATATAGGTATCTAACTAAAAAACTCTAGGTCACTTATTGTACGATACCTTAGCATTGTTATATTAAATTTGCACACAAATCCTGTGCCCTAATTTTGATTAAATAGCCCTTATATATGTCGGACCACTGGAACGCCGCTATTTTCTATCATATAGGTATCTAACTAAAAAACTCTAGGTCACTTATTGTACGATACCTTAGCATTGTTATATTAAATTTGCACACAAATCCTGTGCCCTAATTTTGATTAAATAGCCCTTATATATGTCGGACCACTGGAACGCCGCTATTTTCTATCATATAGGTATCTAACTAAAAAACTCTAGGTCACTTATTGTACGATACCTTAGCATTGTTATATTAAATTTGCACACAAATCCTGTGCCCTAATTTTGATTAAATAGCCCTTATATATGACGGACACTGGAACGCCCCTATTTTCTATCATATAGGTATCTAACTAAAAAACTCTAGGTCACTTATTGTACGATACCTTAGCATTGTTATATTAAATTTGCACACAAATCCTGTGCCCTAATTTTGATTAAATAGCCCTTATATATGTCGGACCACTGGAACGCCGCTATTTTCTATCATATAGGTATCTAACTAAAAAACTCTAGGTCACTTATTGTACGATACCTTAGCATTGTTATATTAAATTTGCACACAAATCCTGTGCCCTAATTTTGATTAAATAGCCCTTATATATGTCGGACCACTGGAACGCCGCTATTTTCTATCATATAGGTATCTAACTAAAAAACTCTAGGTCACTTATTGTACGATACCTTAGCATTGTTATATTAAATTTGCACACAAATCCTGTGCCCTAATTTTGATTAAATAGCCCTTATATATGACGGACACTGGAACGCCCCTATTTTCTATCATATAGGTATCTAACTAAAAAACTCTAGGTCACTTATTGTACGATACCTTAGCATTGTTATATTAAATTTGCACACAAATCCTGTGCCCTAATTTTGATTAAATAGCCCTTATATATGTCGGACCACTGGAACGCCGCTATTTTCTATCATATAGGTATCTAACTAAAAAACTCTAGGTCACTTATTGTACGATACCTTAGCATTGTTATATTAAATTTGCACACAAATCCTGTGCCCTAATTTTGATTAAATAGCCCTTATATATGTCGGACCACTGGAACGCCGCTATTTTCTATCATATAGGTATCTAACTAAAAAACTCTAGGTCACTTATTGTACGATACCTTAGCATTGTTATATTAAATTTGCACACAAATCCTGTGCCCTAATTTTGATTAAATAGCCCTTATATATGACGGACACTGGAACGCCCCTATTTTCTATCATATAGGTATCTAACTAAAAAACTCTAGGTCACTTATTGTACGATACCTTAGCATTGTTATATTAAATTTGCACACAAATCCTGTGCCCTAATTTTGATTAAATAGCCCTTATATATGACGGACACTGGAACGCCCCTATTTTCTATCATATAGGTATCTAACTAAAAAACTCTAGGTCACTTATTGTACGATACCTTAGCATTGTTATATTAAATTTGCACACAAATCCTGTGCCCTAATTTTGATTAAATAGCCCTTATATATGACGGACACTGGAACGCCCCTATTTTCTATCATATAGGTATCTAACTAAAAAACTCTAGGTCACTTATTGTACGATACCTTAGCATTGTTATATTAAATTTGCACACAAATCCTGTGCCCTAATTTTGATTAAATAGCCCTTATATATGACGGACACTGGAACGCCCCTATTTTCTATCATATAGGTATCTAACTAAAAAACTCTAGGTCACTTATTGTACGATACCTTAGCATTGTTATATTAAATTTGCACACAAATCCTGTGCCCTAATTTTGATTAAATAGCCCTTATATATGTCGGACCACTGGAACGCCGCTATTTTCTATCATATAGGTATCTAACTAAAAAACTCTAGGTCACTTATTGTACGATACCTTAGCATTGTTATATTAAATTTGCACACAAATCCTGTGCCCTAATTTTGATTAAATAGCCCTTATATATGACGGACACTGGAACGCCCCTATTTTCTATCATATAGGTATCTAACTAAAAAACTCTAGGTCACTTATTGTACGATACCTTAGCATTGTTATATTAAATTTGCACACAAATCCTGTGCCCTAATTTTGATTAAATAGCCCTTATATATGTCGGACCACTGGAACGCCGCTATTTTCTATCATATAGGTATCTAACTAAAAAACTCTAGGTCACTTATTGTACGATACCTTAGCATTGTTATATTAAATTTGCACACAAATCCTGTGCCCTAATTTTGATTAAATAGCCCTTATATATGTCGGACCACTGGAACGCCGCTATTTTCTATCATATAGGTATCTAACTAAAAAACTCTAGGTCACTTATTGTACGATACCTTAGCATTGTTATATTAAATTTGCACACAAATCCTGTGCCCTAATTTTGATTAAATAGCCCTTATATATGACGGACACTGGAACGCCCCTATTTTCTATCATATAGGTATCTAACTAAAAAACTCTAGGTCACTTATTGTACGATACCTTAGCATTGTTATATTAAATTTGCACACAAATCCTGTGCCCTAATTTTGATTAAATAGCCCTTATATATGACGGACACTGGAACGCCCCTATTTTCTATCATATAGGTATCTAACTAAAAAACTCTAGGTCACTTATTGTACGATACCTTAGCATTGTTATATTAAATTTGCACACAAATCCTGTGCCCTAATTTTGATTAAATAGCCCTTATATATGTCGGACCACTGGAACGCCGCTATTTTCTATCATATAGGTATCTAACTAAAAAACTCTAGGTCACTTATTGTACGATACCTTAGCATTGTTATATTAAATTTGCACACAAATCCTGTGCCCTAATTTTGATTAAATAGCCCTTATATATGACGGACACTGGAACGCCCCTATTTTCTATCATATAGGTATCTAACTAAAAAACTCTAGGTCACTTATTGTACGATACCTTAGCATTGTTATATTAAATTTGCACACAAATCCTGTGCCCTAATTTTGATTAAATAGCCCTTATATATGACGGACACTGGAACGCCCCTATTTTCTATCATATAGGTATCTAACTAAAAAACTCTAGGTCACTTATTGTACGATACCTTAGCATTGTTATATTAAATTTGCACACAAATCCTGTGCCCTAATTTTGATTAAATAGCCCTTATATATGACGGACACTGGAACGCCGCTATTTTCTATCATATAGGTATCTAACTAAAAAACTCTAGGTCACTTATTGTACGATACCTTAGCATTGTTATATTAAATTTGCACACAAATCCTGTGCCCTAATTTTGATTAAATAGCCCTTATATATGACGGACACTGGAACGCCCCTATTTTCTATCATATAGGTATCTAACTAAAAAACTCTAGGTCACTTATTGTACGATACCTTAGCATTGTTATATTAAATTTGCACACAAATCCTGTGCCCTAATTTTGATTAAATAGCCCTTATATATGACGGACACTGGAACGCCCCTATTTTCTATCATATAGGTATCTAACTAAAAAACTCTAGGTCACTTATTGTACGATACCTTAGCATTGTTATATTAAATTTGCACACAAATCCTGTGCCCTAATTTTGATTAAATAGCCCTTATATATGACGGACACTGGAACGCCGCTATTTTCTATCATATAGGTATCTAACTAAAAAACTCTAGGTCACTTATTGTACGATACCTTAGCATTGTTATATTAAATTTGCACACAAATCCTGTGCCCTAATTTTGATTAAATAGCCCTTATATATGACGGACACTGGAACGCCCCTATTTTCTATCATATAGGTATCTAACTAAAAAACTCTAGGTCACTTATTGTACGATACCTTAGCATTGTTATATTAAATTTGCACACAAATCCTGTGCCCTAATTTTGATTAAATAGCCCTTATATATGACGGACACTGGAACGCCCCTATTTTCTATCATATAGGTATCTAACTAAAAAACTCTAGGTCACTTATTGTACGATACCTTAGCATTGTTATATTAAATTTGCACACAAATCCTGTGCCCTAATTTTGATTAAATAGCCCTTATATATGACGGACACTGGAACGCCCCTATTTTCTATCATATAGGTATCTAACTAAAAAACTCTAGGTCACTTATTGTACGATACCTTAGCATTGTTATATTAAATTTGCACACAAATCCTGTGCCCTAATTTTGATTAAATAGCCCTTATATATGTCGGACCACTGGAACGCCGCTATTTTCTATCATATAGGTATCTAACTAAAAAACTCTAGGTCACTTATTGTACGATACCTTAGCATTGTTATATTAAATTTGCACACAAATCCTGTGCCCTAATTTTGATTAAATAGCCCTTATATATGTCGGACCACTGGAACGCCGCTATTTTCTATCATATAGGTATCTAACTAAAAAACTCTAGGTCACTTATTGTACGCTACCTTAGCATTGTTATATTAAATTTGCACACAAATCCTGTGCCCTAATTTTGATTAAACAGCCCCCAATTGACTGGCCGAAATTGGCTAGTTTTAAAAATTGAATTACACTATCTAAATTCCTAATAAATAATTTTGTTAATTTATATATTCTTAATTGGCATATAATAGACCTATATATAATGTTAATAGCCTTTAAAAAGCTTTTATTTACAATTAAAATAAGTTGGGATATTTTTTTTTTTACTGTTGGCAACCCTACATGTCAAAGTTATCGGCGACGATAACTATATGTACCTGATTAGTTTTGTTTTATTTAAATCTTTTGAACTTTGAATATTTTTGCTTTCGTTTTGTGAAAATGGTTTTATTTGATTTAAATCATTTTTATATGGAATATTTTTTTCGTTTAACGTTGTGAGACGTTGTGAGAATAGTTTTTAAGAAAATGTTTTTTACTTGTAATAATTCTGTTTGTTAAAATCATTGTGGCTTCAAAGTATTTTTATAATTTGTTCAATCTACCTAAGCATATTATTTGTATGATGTATATATGAATTATTAATAGTGTATTACTTTATTTTACGGGGTAATAAGTAAGTATAGGGATCACCATAAAAATCAAGCTCGAGATTTTAATGGAAATATCCATTTTGAGGATACCTGAATTTGACTGTTTTCTCAATGATGTCGGTGTGTCTGTTTATGTGTGTGTGAACGAGCTATACGTTACAGCCTATACTGTTCAACGTAAAAATATGATGTATTGAATTTAAGATTTTTGTACCTCAGAATAGAAAACGTCCTATTTTGAAAAGAATATTTCAACCGGAAGTGCTCGTTTACTCGTGTCATTTTCTAACTATTCTAGATATTCTAATTTTAAACAAGTTTTATTTCAAAAAATTTCTTCTAAACTGTATCATTCTCTAAATAATAGTTGCAATTGATTTTTTTAATATATATCATAGTTAGCTATTACTGGTATGTATTTGCTTTTTTTTTCAAATTAAAAAAAATTAAAAATTAGAATTGAACCTGCAACGGAACCGTAATCGAAATTCATTTGAAAAGCCATATGTATTTCCAAATTTGTAAGCGTCTCGCTGTCTGTATGCAACAATGTATTATATTCACTCTTACATTTATTACGTGTAGTTACATTGATACATATTATTCAGTGTGCTATATTGTATGTATGTATGTCTCGTTCGGCGCATACACCATGATAAAATAAATAAATAAACCAGTATTACAGTTCAATCAATCAAATTTTCTGTTGGATAAATTAAATAAATTTTGTCCTTTGTTCAATATCTTATAAACAGCTGCAAAAATAGTTTGGTATGTTCACATTTTTAAGATCCGCCCCTGCCAGTAACGGAAATGTTTTTTTTTTTTATATATTTTTGCTAATTTTGTTTTTATATACAGTGCGTAATTTATATTATATATATTTTCATTAGGAATGCAATGTTTTATTTTTCATAAAGCGATATTTCGTTCAAGATTGAAAAAATAATGAGAAATAGAATTTTTCACTTTACGAATAAAATTTCGTTATGCCATATTGTAGTCATTGAATGGTTCTAGACGGCGCATTTTACGAAATAATTTATATAAAGTTTTAATATATAATAAATTAATAAATAAGACCAAAATTAGACTGCCTAAAAGGTTCCCGTCAACATAAAAAAATTATTAAGATAAATTATGAAATTTAAAATATACCATAACTTTTTTTTTTTTTTTTAATCAAAAACATTATTTCAGATTGTAAGCTACGTATAAGAACTAAGAACCTATCGAACCTAATAATTATAAAAATGTTTATATGTAAAGCCTGAAAATATTGTATATTGTGGAATTTTATTTATACTTTATATACAAACAGAAACAAAACAAAACAAGCTTAGGTACAACGCACCTATGCGTCCAGCTCGCCTTATAAGTAATATATGCGATGCGAGCAGTTTTTAATAATTTTGGCCTTTTGGTTAACTAATTGAAAAAATGTTATAGATATAAAAAGTCTTACATTTAATTTAAGATTATATTAAAAAAAAAAAAAAAACAAATTTTGAAATTCAAAATTATAATATTTAATAATTTTTTTTGGGCTTTGGGTTAACAAAATGAAAAAATCGTGTAAACAAAAAATATCTTAGAATTTTTAGTAGAATTTTTAAGTGTTTCAATTATTTTTATAAGGGCAGTATTAAGGGGGGGTCCAAATTGGCCCTATAACTCGGGAAGTATACGGGCGATTGGATTTAAACTGCGAACGGATTCAAATGGGATGCCAAATAATATGTGTACCAAATTTGGAGTGAATCGCTCCGGTACCTTCAGAGGAGTAGAGGGCACAAATTTGGTCTTACGAGCGAGCGACGACTAACATCCAAGTATATAAGTTATATACATTTTCGGAATCAGGGCGACGAGACGAACACTTTTTCTTAATGAAATTTTTTGATCCGAGAATGCTACAGACACACGACCGAATGCTTTAGCCTCTTCGGTACTACGTACGGCGAGCTAAAAATTAAACGGGGCGGCGGCGACGGACGAGGCTGTCAAGGAGGGGCAAAGGGAGTCGTGGTGCGGGACGAGGCCGTGAAGCTTATAGCCTCGACAAAATAATAAATATCATCCCATTGCTACAATAATTATGTAATTTATTTATTGTATTCATTTTAATTTGTTTTTATATTAAAAGAAAATTATATTTACTTTTATTATACTTTATTTATATTATTTGTTTTTTAATTTTTTTTATTTCCATATTACCAATAAATTCAAACTGCCTTCAAATAATTATGGATGTACTTTTCTTTTTCGTAGTATATGGTCCATTTAGTAAACGCTAAAAGTTTTAATTTAATCAAAGTCGATTTTGATCATTTTTTTAAAGTTATCAGAAAAAGTTTATAGAAAAGTTCCCCCCCCCCATAGATGATTTTATTTTTTCAATTGTTATTAACAAATAAGTGTTTCTATAAAACACTCTTAATTTAGAAAATGTATAATTCCTTTATTTATACAATTGCCTGAAATTTGGCAACAAGGTTTTTGTGGTTGCAGATTATGATATTGGATTTAAAATAGATCTAAAAACAAAATGGCGTCGAAAATATTTAAATCGTTTAAGTTAAAACATACAAAAGTTATTATATTAATAGAATTAAATAATTAATTTTATTATTAAACTATAATAATGCATTATTTTTAACAAATTATTATTTTAAATTATTTTAATAATAAATTCTTAATCAGCGATCTCAAAAAACTCTATTTCCGAAATTTCATGAAAATATGACTATTTTTATACTTTTTCCCCCGTCATTTTGGATCCGCCATATCTAATATATACTAATTTTCATATAAATCAGACAACGCCTTCATATTATGGCCTGGTGTTCGGGATTTCGAACCACTGTGCGACGCCGAGTTTTGAACGGCGCGCCGTTCAAAACGGCCGGCGGCGGTGCGTCGAATTTAGTTTATCAATTCTATAACTAAAGCCTGAATTACATTATCCAAGTTTCATACTAGAAAGTAGTACAAGTTTAAATACCAGAATCTAGTATGAAAAAAGTATAATGTAAACTAGCAAAAATCTCATCAAAGTTTGTGTACTAGATACTTTTTACAAACTAGGTCCGGACCTATTTTGCTTCCAAGTTAGATACTTTGACATGCGCACTAACCACTATTGTGTAAGGTACCAACCACGGAACTAAATACGCTCGACGCTTTAGGCATCTTTTTTTGGGCCAACCCGGGTAGGATTTGGTTGGAGAAGTGGTTGGCACGGGTTACAATATGGCGGTAACCTGTCAGTAACCCCAGTGAAATGGACAGGTTATTGAAAGATTCAATTTAAATTTAAGCGCTAAATGTTTTCAAAAAGTAGGCTTATGTTTTTATTTTCTATACTTTTAAATACATTTGATCTTGAATTATGATTACAACATATCATATTATTACAATATATCTGATGATGAGGACTCTTGGCTTTAATTTTTGCGGCCAAATTAAGAAAGAACCTGCTTCAACATCATTTTCAACTACAAAATAAATAAATAAATATATAATTTCTTTTTTTGTTTCTGAATAATTACATACCATTACTATTGATTTGAATGGTTCTCATCAGCTCCTATAATAAATAACAAACAAACAAACATAAACTCCAATATCTATATATAAGCTATAAATATACTTAGCTATATATAAGCTTACCCTCAAAGATTTGAAATGTTTGAATATGCCTCTCAATAAAACCAAGATCTCCTTGCACTCCACATTTTTCACAAATATATTCACTATTTACTGATGCCATTTCAAATAGAACTAAGTCAAATGGCGGCAAATGCAGCAACCCGTAACCCAGACCCAGCATGCGTAACCCTACTACAGAGCAGGGTTAGACTTATCAGTAACCCAGCGCTAACCTCTTTGGAGTAACCCGCCACTCGAAGGCACAAGTTACTGAAAGCACCAACCGAGTTAGCTGTGGTTAGGCCAAAAAAAGATGCCTTTTGACATTTTATTTGAGTTTGTTTTTCACTCGAATAAAATATGGCTTTAAACAAAAGAAATTTTCACGCGTTTTGTATTTGTACGACTCATTTTACTAATCTATCAAAATCTAACCTATAAAAGATTGCGCTGTCAAATGTCACAAAATACAATTCGGTTGGAAGAACTGATTTAGACAAGGAACACGATTATCTCTATTTACATCACACTTTACTTTACTATTTTGTATCCAAGTTTCATACTTGATTCTAGTATTAAAACTTGTACAATTTTCTAGTATGAATAAAGTATAATGTAATTCAAGCTTAAGTCTTGTAACGCTCATACTTACACTGAAATGTAGATTCTGGTACAAGATCCGACACACGGTACATTTTCTGGAGAAAAAGTAACGAATTTTGTATGTTGAAACTTGTACTAGTCGAACGCAGTCAATCGGTAATCATTTACTTTGTAATAAACTTGTTTTACGCATTAGGAAACACAGTTGGTTTGGGATATATAATTCTAGTGAAAACTACGTATGTATATGAAAGTCGAGTGCAGGCCACTATACATTTTATTGCTTTGTAAACTGATGACGTTCTAAATGCAATAAAAATTAATTTACTTGTGATCAAAATGCCCTTTACGAAAACATTTATTAAAAATACATAGTTACAGTAAAGTAAAATGTGCCGCCGTAATAAGTGAGGGCGAGTGCCAGCCACCGTAAATTATTTTACATCTCGCTGCCGCTGTATAATATTTGTTGGCGCACAAACCTACACCAGAACAAAAAAAAAAAAAAATCACGCAATTTTGTTTTTAGACCAATTTTGAGGCCAAATTCGAAATCTGCGACCCCATAAACCTGGTTTTATAAAATTTCAGGCAATTATATACATAAATTAAAAAACACTTATTTTTTAATAACAATTGAAATAATATAAAGCACACCTTCTCACCTACGGGGAACTTTTCTATAAACATTTTCCGGTATTTAAAAAAGAAAATGATCAAAATCGGCTTTGAGTCATCTGAGTATATATTTTTATTTTAATATTTAAAATATACATATACATACTTTTCACTAACTCGGACATCTAAATTTGTTGTAAAATTGTTAATATATTATTTTAATTTTTAAAATTCGCGCTCTAATATCTAATCTAAATTTGAAATAGAAACCTATATAATATTATCGGCAATGGCAGAGTATAAGATTTTAGTTGATACATTGGCTACCAGAGGCACAGTTCTGTGACCACAGCCAAACTTTCAGTTTGCAATGCCCCCATAGTGGATTTTCCGCGAACTAGATAGACCTGATGGTTTTTCTTATCAAGAATATTAGTTAGAGATTTATTTTCTATCTCTCTATGTTTTGATAATTGTATGACATTTTCGTTTAAATTTGAAAGTGACTTTTGCGTAACAACTTCCAAATATTGTTTGGGATTTTCTGTTATTATTTTTGTATTTTCATTAAGTTTTTGTAATTCTGCCAATATTTTCAAATTAACATCGTTTGTGTTCATTTTATTGTTATAATTAGTTTGTTTTTCTAATTCTGACAGTATTTTAAAATTAACATAATTTGTGTTAATGTTTTTATTAGAATCCCTTTGTTTTTCCAATTCTGTCAATATCTTTAAACCAACATCGTTTGTGTTCATTTTGTTATTATAATTAGTTTGTTTTTCCAATTCTGCAAATATTTTCTTCAAAATATTACTATTCATTTTATCAACTAGAGTTTCTGAAGTTCCTTTAATTTCCTCAATTTCACTACTTTCATCTACAGTACTATTACATTGTATCCCCATTACATTCTCATTATAATAATTCAGTGTATTTGTTTCTACCGTGATACCTTTCGTTCGAAAATAGTTTAGAACCAAGGTAAGATTATTACAACTCCACAAATTGTCGGCAATGTTTACTCTGTGTACTTGTGTATGCGACAATAACAGCCCCGGATTTAAATGCATGAATTTATTTCCATTTATATAAAACTCGCTTAACCGATGCAACGGATACAATACAATGTACTGAATTGCATTCAAATTGTTGTAAGACACATCTAAACATTGCAGATTGTGCAAAGCAGAAAATATACCAATGCTTAGGTCGAACAAATTATTATTTTGTAAATACAAGTGCGTTAACTGTGATAGAGCCTGAAATGCATTTCTTGAAATGTTGCCTATTTTATTGTTATCGTAATATAATTGTCTTAATTGATTGCTCGCTCCGAATAAATCGTATGAAATATTCTGGATATTGTTATTGGTTAAACGCAACAATCTCAAGTTGTCAATGTCAATGAATGTGCCTTCGTCCATCGTCTGTATGTCCATATTTGACAAGTCTAATTCAGTAATGGCAGAAAGTCCTGCAAACGCTCTAGCTTCCAATTGCTGAATGTTATTATGCGTTAGTTGAATAATTTCTAAGTTTAATAGATTTTTAAAACTATCCGAATGAATTATTGCCAAATTATTATGTTGCAAATTTAACGATTTCAAATCTACAACTCCGAAAAAAGCATTGGCTTCTATGGAAGCTAAACCACATTCAGACAAATCCATGGTTTCCAATCGCGATAAACCGTTCAATATTGACGCATGCAAAGTTCTGATATTTTTAAACAATGATTTCGCATTTAAATGTTTCAAATTTTCTAAGCCAATGAATGCACCTGGTTTGATTGTTGTTATTTCGTTGTCATTTAGATTACAATCTAATAGGTTAATGGTTTCATTAAAAATGTACGAATTGAGCACGCTGATTTGATTCGATGCCAAATTTATATATTGCAATGTTCGTAAACCCGCAAATACACCCGATTGAAGATTACTGATTATGTTGTTTTGCAAATACAAGTTTTCCAACGAAGTCAGTCCACTTAAGGCCCCAGTTTCGATAGTTTCAATGCCCAAATGGGACAAGTTTAAGGTTCTCATGTTGGACAATCCATGGAACATATCTGTTCTCACAATTTCCATTCTATCAATAACCGCATGAAAATCAAATGTTTGGATATTGCTCAAGCCGTAAAACATTCCAGGCTCCAAATTTAAAATGTTATTACCTCTCAGTTTTACCGAAAACAAATTACTTGTCGCGTTGAACGTGTAAGGTTTAATATGAACAATATTATTATTTTCTAGATTTAAAACTTGCAGTGCATTTAACCCTTTAAAGGCGTTTGGTCCAATGTAACTTATATTCATATTCGACAAATCTAGATTTTCCAAATTTGTTAGTCCATTAAACACATCATTTGACAAAGTTTGTATTGAATTATTGTTTATGTGAAACAAAATTACGTTAAATAGTCCAACAAATGAATTCGGTTCTAATTTGCGTATACCAGAACCAACTAAATTTAACTTCAACAACTGCGATAATTCACTAAATGTATTCGATTTAATAACGGTGAAGTTATTTTCGTCTAAAACTAGTGTTTCCAAATTGACTAATCCTGCAAATGCTCCAGGGTCAATTTTATTTATGTGTTTTCTTGATAAATTCAATTCACTCAAACTGGAAAGCCCTTTAAATATTCCATTTGTTAATAACTTCACATTACCAAAGACTTGTAATGTTAGTACATTATTCAAACCATTGAATACTCCACTTTGGAATATATTTATTTCATTTCCATCGAAATTAATATTTTGAAGAATTGACGTTCCATTAAAGATATCAGCTTGTAATTCGGTTATTCGATTGTTTCGCATATCCAGTGAAAATAATGACGATAACCCGTTAAAGGCGTTTGTTTCAATTGTTTCTAAACCCGAACTGGATAAATTCAGGAATTTCAAAGCGGACAAACCGTTGAATAAATAACTTGGTATGGTTTTCATACTTTTAAACAGAAGTTTAGCATTAAGTGTTTGCAAAGTGTCGAGTCCGAAAAAAGAACCACATCGAACATTGTACAATGGATTTCCTTCAAGATTTAATACTTGCAAATGGCGAAGACCAGTAAATGCGCTGGGTTCAATCGTTTCTATTTTAGAATAAGATAAATTAAGCGTATTCAAGGAACCGAGTCCCGAAAACATTGATTCAAACAATGTTGTCAGTGTATTGTTGTTTAATAGTAATGTGCGCAGTTGTGAAAGACCAGTAAATGAACCATGCTCTACTTTATCAATGTTTAGTTCCATTACATTTAGAATTGTTAATGCCGACAGTTCCTTGAACATTCCAAATTTCAAATTCGTTATGTGAAATGTCCGCGCATCAAAATAACCCAAATTGTTTAGACCAGTGAACGCGCCGAGTTCAATATCTGCAATTGGATTACCATTTAAATGCAACACTTGCAAATTATCTAATCCTATAAATGAATTGGTTTTGAGAACTGAGATGGAGTTGTATTGAAGATGAAGTTCATGGAGCATTTTTAACTTGTGAAAAACTCCAATTGGCACAATATTTAATTTGTTGTGCGACAAATCTAATGAGATCAAAGATGGCATGTAATCGAACGTCCCTGGTAGCAATGCAATTAAACTTGTAAACGACACGTTTAAATATTGCATATTTGTTGAATCTGGAAAAGCAATGGCTTCAATATGCTCGATCGGATTATTTGTGAGTGTTAAATAATTTAAATATTGTAATTCGGCAAATGCGTTCGTGTTTACAAAAGTAATGTTGTTAGCGTTCAAGTGCAGACTTTTTAAATTTTTCAAACCAACGAACGTGCGACTTTCAATGGACCGAATGTCCAGGTTAGACAAATTTAACGAATTCACTGAATTCAAGCCATCGAATAAGGCAGTTTTCAGTTGTGTGATATTGTGGAAAAATGTACGAGGCTCAAGTGCTTGCAAACTACGCAAATCGTTAAATGCGCCAGACTCGATAAATTCAATTTTATTATTCGTTAAATTCATATAATTAATATTGATCAACCCTATGAAAATATTTGCTTGTAATTTCGTTATTAGATTATCTTGTAAATACAAACTGTCTAACTTATATATATTTTTGAATACACCAATTTCCATTGTTTGAATACAAGCATTCGAAATATTCAGTAAGTTTAACTGAGTTAAACTAGTGAATGTATTCTCCTTCAAATGAGATATGCAGTTGTTTTGCAAATACAATGAAGTTAACGACGACAGACCATAGAAACTATCAGTTTCTAATGTTTTAAGATCGAGCGATGATAAATCTAACGAGTTGATGTAGAAAGCTCCATCGAATAAACCTTGTTTGATGTGCTGCATTTTCTGGCACAGTGATCGCATGACAATGATGTTAATATTTGGAATATTTGCAAAGGCATGTGGCTCAGCACTAACAATCGGATTGTTATCCAGTTTCACTACTCTTAATTCTGATATTCCTTCAAATGTATAAGACCGTAAAATTGATATGTTATTGTTATTTAAATTTATAATTTGTAAACCGTGTAAACCTCGGAATGCATAACCTTCTAACGCTTGAATAGAAAAATTAGAAAAGTCTATTTCTGCGATGCTAGACAAACCAGAAAAAATGTCAGATTGGAGAATTTTAGTTTTGCGAAAAATATTTCTAAGATCAATGTCAGTTACTTTCGACAATCCGAGAAATGCATTTTGTTCAATATGGATAATAGGATTATTTGATAAGTCTAATTTATATAATGAATTTAAGTCGGTAAAAGCATTAGATTGAAGTACTGATATATAGTTATTTTGTAAGTATAATTTTTGCACACGAACTAAACTTTTAAATGCCTCAGAATTAATAGTTGTTATATTAATATTTGATAAATCTAATATTGTGATACTGTTCAGATCTTCAAATATTCCTGATTCTAACATTGGAATTTTATAAAATATATGTTTGAAATTTATATCATGAAGTTGAACCAAACCATTGAAAGAACCTTGTTCAACGGCAGTGATTGGATTGTTATCCAAAACTAACGTTTTCAATTTTATCATTGCTTTGAAATTATTCTGTTTTAAACTTGAAATGCTGTTATTCTGTAGATACAACTGTTCTATTTTGAGACATCTTTTTCTTTGATATCTACCAATTGAATCATAGTAATCAAGTAATGGTAAACTCAAATAGTTGTACTGATCTAAGTTCTGTATGGATGTAATATTATTACATCTTAAATCTAACGTTGTCAAATATGTTAAATCTTTCAATATATTCGTATCAAGACTGTGAATATCGTTGAAGCTCATATTTAATTGATTCAATTGTGAAATTTCAGTATTTATAAAGTTTAAATTTGTTAATTTGTTATTAGATAAATCAAGGCGATTTAAATGATATAAATTCTCGAAAGCACCTTTCTCAATTGCTTCTATTCCACAGTTACAAAGCTCTAGAATTTTTAAATATGTACAATTATAAAAGAAATTCACTGTTATCTTATTGAATTTATTATTATTTAATATAACTCGTTGAATTCCTTCGTTATAATTATATCCATAATATAAATCCGGATAACAATTAATATTGGCTTGCTGAATATTGTTTTTTTCTAAATTTAATATACGCAAAGTATATATAAAACTAATAAACTCGCTGTTAAAGTTTCTAATATTATTACCAGTTATCATTAAATTTTGTAGGTTACTAAACTGTGTGAAACTATTATTGCCAATGGACTGCACGTTGCACTGATCAATAATTACATTTCTTGCATGTTCATATTCGCCGTTGCTAAACAAACTTTCGTTCAAATAACTTATGTTCACATGAGATATCGTCAATTCTGTTATTTGTTTTATTTTAGTTATAACGTTCATTTCCGTTTTAAACTGTTCGTAGCTCATATTATTGCACTTGTATTTTATTTCATCTGAAAACGAATCTGTCGTCTCTGAACAATGGGCGAATACTTCCATTGGTATTGCTATGGCAATAACTATTATCGAATACATCCGTAGAAGTTCCATTTTGCCTAAAACAGATTTTTATATTATTTCAACATTCAGATATTATGTGTATTCAACAAGCAAAAAATCCGGATATTTTGACTTTCTTATACGCGGTAATAATTAAGGATTGTAATCATGATAAATGTCGAACTCAAAATTTCAACGGAAATTCATGACAAAACTATCGAATGTAAAATTAGTAAAGAAAGTTAGAAAAGATTATTATTTTTAACTCGCCGTATGAAGCAGTGAAGAGCGCATTTGGTCGGGTATCTGAAACATTCTCGGATTCAAACATTTATTTCGCATTTATTTCATATAAGGCGAGCTAAGGGCATATGGCCATATTCTTGTATTTTCAAAAATAGGTTTTCTTCCCGGCTTCATACAAACTTTCATATTAAAGTTTCATAATTTTATCTTCAAATAACAGTGTTTTGACAGTGTTCACAAGCACAGTCATTCTCGTTCTCTTAAACATTCACACATACATTACTTCTCTTTTTTACTTTCTTTTACGAAGTAATAAGTAAGTATAGGGATCACCAAAAAAATCGAACTCGAGATTTCAACGGATATACACGTTTTGAGCTTCCCTGAATCGAATGTGACTATTTTCGGAGTGACGTCTGTGTGTGTGCGTGTGTGTGTGTGTGTGCGTGTGTGAGTGTGTGTATGTGAACGCTCTAGAGCCGAAACTGTCCAACGTAAAATTATGAGATTTCAAACTTAAGACTTGTATGGTCTAGTTGTGCACCTCCTATTTTTGAAAAGAATATTCAAACCGGCAGTGCATGTTTACTCTATGCATTTTTTGTTCTATCTCCAATATCACTAGAACGGCTGCACTTACGGCAAAAATAGTTATGTTCATAATGAAAGATATTAATATTTCGCACAACTTTTGTTTGAAAAGTTTCTTCAATAAATGTAGCTGTTACGAGAAAACCGCTACCGAAAATTTTAAGAATCTTGTTTACGTTGTCATGGATTTGAATGTTGCTTAATTAATCGGATCATCTGCGCCTGTCAATATTTCGACAAGAATACAAAATGGTCTGAATTAGATAAATGACATTTCAGAATATTTCTGTAGAGAATTGCTTAGTTTTGATAGTTAGTACTTCAAAACCATTACAAATTGGTATTGGTATAATTTTCAACGCATTCATTTATATAAGGTAAGCTTGGTTTTCATATTGTTTCTGTTGGATTATTATTTCCTAATATTATATTTTTATAATCAATAAATATTGATGAAAACTACGTAAAAGAAAGTCCCGCGTTGGCCACAACCCATTTTTTCAATATCATTACAACGGTTGTGCATTTATGGCAGAAATTAATATGTTCATAATGATTGATATTAATATATCGAACTATTTTTTGAAAAATATCTTCAAAATATATATCAGCTACGAGAAATCGGCTACGGAAAATTATAAATGATCTTATTTATATTGCCAAAGATACGCATGAATGCAGATTATATTTAAAATAAGTAAATCGTTTGATAAATGCCTAATCACATTTTAACAGGGAAACAAAATAGACTCACATTATTTGTTATTTGTCATTTGACATCAGTTATCACAAATTGATCGACCTAGAACGTGATTCGGCTGTGAATATAATACTAATTTATTATTTTACTTACATTTGCGTAATTATGGACTTGCATTCACAATCACTTGTATAACTATGTATAAATAATTATCCAACAATTCTTATCTGTTTCAAATGAGACGAGAATAAAATAAGGTTGGAACTGTATTGTAACACAAATGATGCATCAAATAATTGAGTAGGCGCTGCAATGAGTGATAATGTAATAAAACCAGATAAATATATCATATCAGACGAAGGGACTCCCCGATTTATGTTGGAAATACATGATAAATACTTAATCAACACTTGTTATTTAATTAGTAAACATACACTATAAATGATTAAATTCAACAGAATTCCATTCAACCAAATTGTAAACTATATAATATTAAATGCTGATCGAACGAAATAATTTTGTACACTTAGCTGTTCTTATCTCACCGTACGAGGTACAGAAGTGTTAAGCATGCACGGATCATGCTCCTCATGTTCGTGGATACGAACTTTTGTTGATGAATTTTATTGTCGACTCATTGGAAACAGATAGTAAAAATTGTTGGATAATTATTTATACATAGTTATACAAGTGATTCGTGAAAAATATATAAAACTTGATTTGAATTATATTATTTTTCGGATAGAAAATTGAACTAGAATTTAGTTACCAGATCTGACAAAACAAGATTCGGTACGTACAACGCACCGATGGGTCCAGCACGCTTTAGGTGAGATACGCATTGCGAACAGTGGACTTCTCCCTCGTACTTCACGTTTGGCATTAAAATTGAAAAATAATTGTTTTTAATTATTTTTTGGTATTGTCAAAAACAAGTAGCGAGCATAATAATATAGGGAACTGTAATATCATCCATTGATGACACGATTAGTTAATCTATTCAACAATATATATTTATATTTATTTTATCATTTTTTAATATTTTTGTGCTTAAAATCAGAAAATATGAAAAAATGTTATAAATATAAAAAGTTACAATTTTTTGTAAATTATATTGATAACAAGCTTAGGTACAACGCACCTATGCGTCCAGCTCGCCTTATAAGTAATATATGCGATACGAGCAGTTTTTAATAATTTTGGCCTTTTGGTTAACTAATTGAAAAAATGTTATAGATATAAAAAGTCTTACATTTAATTTAAGATTATATTAAAAAAAAATAAAAAATTCAAATTTTGAAATTCAAAATTATAATATTTAATAATTTTTTTCGGGCTTTGGGTTAACAAAATGAAAAAATCTTGTAAACAAAAAATATCTTAGAATTTTTAGTAGAATTTTTAAGTGTTTCAATTATTTTTATAAGGGCAGTATTAAGGGGGGGTCCAAATTTTGGGGCCCTATAACTCGAGAAGTATACGGGCGATTGGATTTAAACTGCGAACGGATTCAAATGGGATGCCAAATAATATGTGTACCAAATTTGGAGTGAATCGCTCCGGTACCTTCAGAGGAGTAGAGGGCACAAATTTGGTCTTACGAGCGACGACTAACATCCAAGTATATAAGTTATATACATTTTCGGAATCAGGGCGACGAGACGAACACTTTTTCTTAATGAAATTTTTTGATCCGAGAATGCTACAGACACACGACCGAATGCTTTAGCCTCTTCGGTACTACGTACGGCGAGCTAAAAATGAATGTAGTGCATATTTTAAAATTATAATATTTAATAATTTATTATGGCCTTTGGGTTAATAATATGAAAAAATCTTGTAGACATAAAATATCTTAGAATTATTAGTAGAATTCTTTGGTGTTTTAATTATTTTTATAAGGGCAGTATTAAGAGGGGCGCTAAATTTTGGGGCCCAATAATTCGGGAAATATACGAGTGATTAGATTTAAACTACGAGCGGATTCAAACGGGATGCCAAATAATATGTGTAGCAAATTTGGTGTAAATCGCTCTGGTACCTTCAGAGGAGTAGAGGTCACAAATTTGATCTTACGAGCGACGAATAACATCTAAGTATTTAAATGTTATATATTTTTTGGTTCCAGGCGACAAATACTTTTTGTTAAGAACATTTTTTAATCCGCGAATACTACAGACACACGACCGATTGCTTTAGCTTCTTTTGTACATTGTACTGCGAGCTAGAAATGTGTGTCATTGCGAAATCTCTTTCACAGATTCAGGGAAGGTCAAAACGTGTATATCTGTTGAATTATCACGTGTTCGTAATTTTTATGATTACTAGACTTCGTAAAAGAAAGCAAATATTAAACCATTCACTGAATAGATAATACGGTGAGCTAAAGGCATTGGTGCCTGCAACTTGTGCTTGTTATTTTAAATAATTAGTTGAAGTAGTAGAACTTATTACTGTTGCTATAGATAATATGTTTTGTTTATTAGCTCGCCGTACGAAGTACTAAAGAAGCTAAAATAATCGGTCGTGTGTCTGTAACATTCTCGGATCAAAACATTTCCTTAACAAAAAGTGTTTGCCTCGTCGTCCTGAATCCAAAAATATATATAACTTATATACTTGATGTTAGTCGTCGCTCGCGCGTAAAACCAAATTTGTACCCTCTACTCCTCTGAAGGTACCGGAGCGATTCACACCAAATTTGGTACACACACAAGCATTGGTGCGTTTTACGCGTACCGAATCTTGTCATTTAGGTAATTATTTAAATTATTGGTCATAAATAGTTCGGTTTTATCAGTAAAATCTGCAATTTACACTAATTTGACTTTCAAATTGCAATGAATTATCATAATTTATGCAGTTATCTGTTAAACTAAAGATCTATATACCAAAATTTGCCACCAAAACCTCCAGCTCGCCGTATAATCTATTTAGTGGAGTTTTGAATTTCCTTAATATCGAAAACATTCTTCTCTATATTGGGCCCATTTGTATAGATTTTATTTTTTAGCTCGCCGTACGTAGTACCGAAGAAGCTAAAGCATTCGGTCGTGTGTCTGTAGAATTCTCTGACCAAAAAATTTCATTAGGAAAAAGTGTTCGTCTCGTCGCCCTGATTCCGATAATGTATATAACTTATATACTTGGATGTTAGTCGTCGCTCGCTCGCTCGTAAGACCAAATTTGTGCCCTCTACTCCTCTGAAGGTACCGGAGCGATTCACTCCAAATTTGGTACACATATTATTTGGCATCCCATTTGAATCCACTCGCAGTATAAATCCAATCGCCCGTATACTTCCCGAGTTATAGGGCCCCAAAATTTGGAGCCCCCCTTAATACTGCCCTTATAAAAATAATTGAAACACTTAAAAATTCTACTAAAAATTCTAAGATATTTTTTATCTACAAGATTTTTTCATTTTGTTAATCCAAAGCCCGAAAAGAACAAGATTTGGTACGCGTAAAACGCACCAACGCGCAGAGCTCGCCTTTAGGTAAAATATGCGTTGCGAGCAGTGCTTTTTAATTATTATGGCCCTTTGGTTAACAATTTGAAAATATGTTATAGGTGTAAAAAGTCTTACATTTAATTTTAGATTATATTGATAAAAAAAAAACTTTTAGTGCATATTTTAAAATTCAAAATTATAATATTTAATAATTTTTTTCGGGCTTTGGGTTAACAAAATGAAAAAATCTTGTAGACATAATATATCTTAGAATTTTTAAGTGATTCAATTATTTTTATAAGGGCAGTATTAAGAGGGGCTCCAAATTTTGGGGCCCTATAACTCGGGAAGTATACGGGCGATTGGATTTATACTGCGAGCGGATTCAAATGGGGTGCCAAATAATATGTGTGGTGTGAATCGTTCCGGTACCTTCAGAGGAGTAGAGGGCACAAATTTGGTCTTACGAGCGACGACTAACATCCAAGTATATAAGTTATAAATATTTTTGGATTCAGGGCGACGAGACGAACACTTTTTCTTAATGAAATTTTTTTATCCGAGAATGCTACAGACACACGACCGAATGCTTAAGCTTCTTCGGTACTACGTACGGCGAGCTAATTATTAAATATTATAATTTTGAATTTTAAAGTATGAACTAAAATTAATTTTTTTTTATCAATATAATCTAAAATTAAATGTAAGACTTTTTATACCTATAACATATTTTCAAATTGTTAACCAAAAGGCCATAATAATTAAAAACCACTGCTCGCAACGCATATTTTACCTAAGAGCGAGCTCTACGCGTTGGTGCGTTTTACGCGTACCAAATCTTGTTAACTCAGAAACCAAGAAAAAGAAATGGTACAGATCCACGACCGAATGCTGTAGCTCTTCTGTACTTCGTACGGCGACCTATGAATTCTTGTCATTTCTCCAATATCACTAGAACGGTTGCACTTATGGCAAAAATAGTTATGTTCATAATGAAAGACATTCATATTTTGCACAACTTTTGTTTGAAAAATTTCTTACGAGAAAACTGCTACGGAATATTTTAAGTTTCTAATATATATTGCCATAGTAACGCATGCATGGGGACTATAAATTGTATGAACTATGCTAGACAACATTATGACAGGGGAACAAAATAGACTCAAATCATTTGATATTTGTCGTTTGTCACCGAATATCACATATAAATCGAGCGTATTGGTAATTGCTGATTCATATTGAAGTAAATATTGAGAAACAGTACATATTGAATAGTATATTTGAATATATATATTGATAAGGTGAATACCAAAGGTACAATCTATATTTTATATTGAAGAAACAGAATTTGATAACGTAATAAAATATTAAGCTAATTGGTATTATTTCAGAGTATTACTGTGAACTATTGGTTGGTTTGACAGTTTGTTTGGGATAAATATTTCTAGTGAAAAATACGGGAATTTTTTGTTAAAGAAATATTTTATTCCAAAGCTGTTACAGATACGCGAAAGACCACTATAGCGTCTGTATTTTCTGTACGGCAAATCATAATCTAATAATACAACTTTAAATTATTATTATATTATCGGTGAAGAGTGTACTGCAATCTGTAAATGATATGGGCACATGGTGGCCACGGGTTAACTTATACTATTATAATAGAAAAAATATTTTCATAATTTTATTGAATTTTTTATTCTGAGCAATTTTTCTTATAATAAAAAATAAAAAGTTTAATAAATTTAAGGAAAGGTTCGTGTTTCGATGTAATGCATTTACGGAAGTTTTAGGAATTCTCTTTGTTGTACATAATCTTTCGATACATATTGCCGATTGTCAATATCGGTATTTTTATTTCTCAATCGCTTATCGATGGCTTTGTTGATTTGATGAGACGCCATTCCTCCAGTAATACCAATTGATGCACCCAATGCAATAGCCGCCAATCCAGCTAGTACTGCTCGTTTACGTCGACTTCCAGGCTCCACTTGAACTGTCTAAGTGCAAATAAGAGTGCATAAACATTTTATATGCGGTTAAAAATATTTTTAATTGCAAAATGATTATTTCCATTGGTTTGAACCATTGTATTTTAGAATATTGCCGTTTATCACTGATTCTGCAAAATTCTAGCCCCGCCACTGGTTATTTATTTGAATCAAAGACAAAAACGAAGCAATCATCAAATGATTTAAAGGTTAGTAATATATATTCTTTGAATATTGATTCAATTAAAAAATAGAATCGCTTACAAAACCTTTTTAAAGTTGTTTGTAATATTTAGTTTTATAAAAAAATTACATTATTATATCAATGAAAAATGGTCTGTATATGATATGGGCACATGGTACCTACGGTTTAACCTATAATATAGCTTTAATTTGTTTTAAATTATGTCTATGATTGCTTGGAAACAATGCCAATTAGTACTCTTTTTATCACGCCGTACGAAGTACCAAAAAAGCTAAACCATTCGGTCGTGTGTCTGTAGCATTCTCGGATCAAAAAATTGCATTAACAAAAATTGTTTGTCTCGTCGCCCTGAATCCAAAAATATTTATAACTTATATACTTGGATGTTAGTCGTCGCTCGTAAGACCAAATTTGTGCCCTCTACTCCTCTGAAGGTACCGGAACGATTCACACCACACATATTATTTGGCACCCCATTTGAATCCGCTAACAGTTTAAATCCAATCACCCGTATAATTCCCGAGTTATAGGGCCCCGAAATTTTGAGCCTCCCTTAATACTGCCCTAATAAAAATAATTAAAGCACTCAAAAATTCTACTAAAAATTCTAAGACATTTTATATCTACAAGATTTTTTCATATTGTTAACCCAAAGCCCGAAAAAATATATTGAATATTATTATTTTGAAATTTAAAATATGCACTCACATTCTTTTATCAAAATAATCTACAAAAAATTGTAAGACTATTTTTATATCTTTAACATATTTTCAAATTGTTAACCAAAAGGCCATAATAATTAAAAAGCACTGCTCGCAACGCATATCTTACCTACTCGTATAGGCGAGCTCTACGCATTGGTGCGTTTTACGCGTACCAAATCTTGTTGAAATTTATATTTGACATATAAATATAGTTTGGGAATTGTGGATTTCTTTAGCACAAATTAATATAATAAGTAATTTCATTTTTCATATAATACTATAACAAATACATAAAAAAAAATAGTTTTGAAATTTCGTGATGCTAAATTTGAATAATGAAACGAAAACACATTCCGTATATCGATGCTCGATATCGAGAAATTACGTTACATGTTCAAAAATATATGTTTATGAATCAGCTATTATTCAATATGATTTATTTTAGGAAGTATAAAAAGAAATCAGAAAACAATAATAAATAAAACGTAAAGGAAAGTTCTGTGTTGACCACAACCGATTTTCTTAAGAGTTTTGTAACTAGAACACTGATTTTCAAAGTGACAAACGATCAATGTATTTCAAGTTCTGTTGCTAAATTTAAATAATAATAAATTTTAAAGTATGAACTAAAACTTTTTTTTATCAATATAATCTAAAATTAAATGTAAGACTTTTTACAGCTATAACATTTTTACAAATTGTTAAGCAAAAGGTCATAATAATTAACAAGATTTGGTACGCGTAAAACGCACCAACGCGCAGAGCTCGCCCTTAGGTAAAATATGCGTTGCGAGCAGTGCTTTTTAATTATTATGGCCTTTTGGTTAACAATTTGAAAATACGTTATAGGTGTAAAAAGTCTTACATTTAATTTTAAATTATATAGATAAAAAAAAATTTTTGTTCATATTTTAAAATTCAAAATTATAATATTTAATAATTTTTTTCGGGCTTTGGGTTAACAAAATGAAAAAATCTTGTAGACAAAAAATATCTTAGCATTTTTAGTAGAATTTTTAAGTGTTTCAATTATTTTTATAAGGGCAGTATTAAGGGAGGCTTCAAATTTTGGGGCCCTATAACTCGGGAAGTATACGGGCGATTGGATTTAAACTGCGATCCAAAGCCCGAAAAGAACAAGATTTGGTACGCGTAAAACGCACCAACGCGCAGAGCTCGCCTTTAGGTAAAATATGCGTTGCGAGCAGTGCTTTTTAATTATTATGGCCCTTTGGTTAACAATTTGAAAATATGTTATAGGTGTAAAAAGTCTTACATTTAATTTTAGATTATATTGATAAAAAAAAAACTTTTAGTGCATATTTTAAAATTCAAAATTATAATATTTAATAATTTTTTTCGGGCTTTGGGTTAACAAAATGAAAAAATCTTGTAGACATAATATATCTTAGAATTTTTAAGTGATTCAATTATTTTTATAAGGGCAGTATTAAGAGGGGCTCCAAATTTTGGGGCCCTATAACTCGGGAAGTATACGGGCGATTGGATTTATACTGCGAGCGGATTCAAATGGGGTGCCAAATAATATGTGTGGTGTGAATCGTTCCGGTACCTTCAGAGGAGTAGAGGGCACAAATTTGGTCTTACGAGCGACGACTAACATCCAAGTATATAAGTTATAAATATTTTTGGATTCAGGGCGACGAGACGAACACTTTTTCTTAATGAAATTTTTTTATCCGAGAATGCTACAGACACACGACCGAATGCTTAAGCTTCTTCGGTACTACGTACGGCGAGCTAATTATTAAATATTATAATTTTGAATTTTAAAGTATGAACTAAAATTAATTTTTTTTTATCAATATAATCTAAAATTAAATGTAAGACTTTTTATACCTATAACATATTTTCAAATTGTTAACCAAAAGGCCATAATAATTAAAAACCACTGCTCGCAACGCATATTTTACCTAAGAGCGAGCTCTACGCGTTGGTGCGTTTTACGCGTACCAAATCTTGTTAACTCAGAAACCAAGAAAAAGAAATGGTACAGATCCACGACCGAATGCTGTAGCTCTTCTGTACTTCGTACGGCGACCTATGAATTCTTGTCATTTCTCCAATATCACTAGAACGGTTGCACTTATGGCAAAAATAGTTATGTTCATAATGAAAGACATTCATATTTTGCACAACTTTTGTTTGAAAAATTTCTTACGAGAAAACTGCTACGGAATATTTTAAGTTTCTAATATATATTGCCATAGTAACGCATGCATGGGGACTATAAATTGTATGAACTATGCTAGACAACATTATGACAGGGGAACAAAATAGACTCAAATCATTTGATATTTGTCGTTTGTCACCGAATATCACATATAAATCGAGCGTATTGGTAATTGCTGATTCATATTGAAGTAAATATTGAGAAACAGTACATATTGAATAGTATATTTGAATATATATATTGATAAGGTGAATACCAAAGGTACAATCTATATTTTATATTGAAGAAACAGAATTTGATAACGTAATAAAATATTAAGCTAATTGGTATTATTTCAGAGTATTACTGTGAACTATTGGTTGGTTTGACAGTTTGTTTGGGATAAATATTTCTAGTGAAAAATACGGGAATTTTTTGTTAAAGAAATATTTTATTCCAAAGCTGTTACAGATACGCGAAAGACCACTATAGCGTCTGTATTTTCTGTACGGCAAATCATAATCTAATAATACAACTTTAAATTATTATTATATTATCGGTGAAGAGTGTACTGCAATCTGTAAATGATATGGGCACATGGTGGCCACGGGTTAACTTATACTATTATAATAGAAAAAATATTTTCATAATTTTATTGAATTTTTTATTCTGAGCAATTTTTCTTATAATAAAAAATAAAAAGTTTAATAAATTTAAGGAAAGGTTCGTGTTTCGATGTAATGCATTTACGGAAGTTTTAGGAATTCTCTTTGTTGTACATAATCTTTCGATACATATTGCCGATTGTCAATATCGGTATTTTTATTTCTCAATCGCTTATCGATGGCTTTGTTGATTTGATGAGACGCCATTCCTCCAGTAATACCAATTGATGCACCCAATGCAATAGCCGCCAATCCAGCTAGTACTGCTCGTTTACGTCGACTTCCAGGCTCCACTTGAACTGTCTAAGTGCAAATAAGAGTGCATAAACATTTTATATGCGGTTAAAAATATTTTTAATTGCAAAATGATTATTTCCATTGGTTTGAACCATTGTATTTTAGAATATTGCCGTTTATCACTGATTCTGCAAAATTCTAGCCCCGCCACTGGTTATTTATTTGAATCAAAGACAAAAACGAAGCAATCATCAAATGATTTAAAGGTTAGTAATATATATTCTTTGAATATTGATTCAATTAAAAAATAGAATCGCTTACAAAACCTTTTTAAAGTTGTTTGTAATATTTAGTTTTATAAAAAAATTACATTATTATATCAATGAAAAATGGTCTGTATATGATATGGGCACATGGTACCTACGGTTTAACCTATAATATAGCTTTAATTTGTTTTAAATTATGTCTATGATTGCTTGGAAACAATGCCAATTAGTACTCTTTTTATCACGCCGTACGAAGTACCAAAAAAGCTAAACCATTCGGTCGTGTGTCTGTAGCATTCTCGGATCAAAAAATTGCATTAACAAAAATTGTTTGTCTCGTCGCCCTGAATCCAAAAATATTTATAACTTATATACTTGGATGTTAGTCGTCGCTCGTAAGACCAAATTTGTGCCCTCTACTCCTCTGAAGGTACCGGAACGATTCACACCACACATATTATTTGGCACCCCATTTGAATCCGCTAACAGTTTAAATCCAATCACCCGTATAATTCCCGAGTTATAGGGCCCCGAAATTTTGAGCCTCCCTTAATACTGCCCTAATAAAAATAATTAAAGCACTCAAAAATTCTACTAAAAATTCTAAGACATTTTATATCTACAAGATTTTTTCATATTGTTAACCCAAAGCCCGAAAAAATATATTGAATATTATTATTTTGAAATTTAAAATATGCACTCACATTCTTTTATCAAAATAATCTACAAAAAATTGTAAGACTATTTTTATATCTTTAACATATTTTCAAATTGTTAACCAAAAGGCCATAATAATTAAAAAGCACTGCTCGCAACGCATATCTTACCTACTCGTATAGGCGAGCTCTACGCATTGGTGCGTTTTACGCGTACCAAATCTTGTTGAAATTTATATTTGACATATAAATATAGTTTGGGAATTGTGGATTTCTTTAGCACAAATTAATATAATAAGTAATTTCATTTTTCATATAATACTATAACAAATACATAAAAAAAAATAGTTTTGAAATTTCGTGATGCTAAATTTGAATAATGAAACGAAAACACATTCCGTATATCGATGCTCGATATCGAGAAATTACGTTACATGTTCAAAAATATATGTTTATGAATCAGCTATTATTCAATATGATTTATTTTAGGAAGTATAAAAAGAAATCAGAAAACAATAATAAATAAAACGTAAAGGAAAGTTCTGTGTTGACCACAACCGATTTTCTTAAGAGTTTTGTAACTAGAACACTGATTTTCAAAGTGACAAACGATCAATGTATTTCAAGTTCTGTTGCTAAATTTAAATAATAATAAATTTTAAAGTATGAACTAAAACTTTTTTTTATCAATATAATCTAAAATTAAATGTAAGACTTTTTACAGCTATAACATTTTTACAAATTGTTAAGCAAAAGGTCATAATAATTAACAAGATTTGGTACGCGTAAAACGCACCAACGCGCAGAGCTCGCCCTTAGGTAAAATATGCGTTGCGAGCAGTGCTTTTTAATTATTATGGCCTTTTGGTTAACAATTTGAAAATACGTTATAGGTGTAAAAAGTCTTACATTTAATTTTAAATTATATAGATAAAAAAAAATTTTTGTTCATATTTTAAAATTCAAAATTATAATATTTAATAATTTTTTTCGGGCTTTGGATTAACAAAATGATAAAATCTTGTAGACATAAAATATCTTAGCATTTTTAGTAGAATTTTTAAGTGTTTCAATTATTTTTATAAGGGCAGTATTAAGGGAGGCTTCAAATTTTGGGGCCCTATAACTCGGGAAGTATACGGGCGATTGGATTTAAACTGCGAGCGGATTCAAATGGGATGCCAAATAATATGTGTACCAAATTTGGAGTGAATCGCTCCGGTACCTTCAGAGGAGTAGAGGGCACAAATTTGGTCTTACGAGCGACCGAGCGAGCGAGCGACGACTAACATCCAAGTATATAAGTTATATACATTTTTGGATTCAGGGCGACGAGACGAACACTTTTTCTCAATGACATTTTTAGCTCGCCGTACGTAGTACCGAAGAGGCTAAAGCATTCGGTCGTGTGTCTGTAGCATTCTCGGATCAAAAAATTTCATTAAGAAAAAGTGTTCATCTCGTCGCCCTGATTCCGAAAATGTATATAACTTATATACTTGGATGTTAGTCGTCGCTCGTAAGACCAAATTTGTGCCCTCTACTCCTCTGAAGATACCGGAGCGATTCACTCCAAATTTGGTACACATATTATTTGGCATCCCATTTGAATCCGTTCGCAGTTTAAATCCAATCGCCCGTATACTTCCCGAGTTATAGGGCCCCAAAATTTGGAGCCCCCCTTAATACTGCCTTTATAAAAATAATTGAAACACTTAAAAATTCTACTAAAAATTCTAAGATATTTTTTGTCTACAAGATTTTTTCATTTTGTTAACCCAAAGCCCGAAAAAAATTATTAAATATTATAATTTTGAATTTCAAAATTTGAAAAAAAAATTTTTTTTTTTAATATAATCTTAAATTAAATGTAAGACTTTTTAAATCTATAACATTTTTTCAATTAGTTAACCAAAAGGCCATAATTATTAAAAACTGCTCGCATCGCATATATTACTTATATGGCGAGCTGGACGCATAGGTGCGTCGTACCTAAGCTTGTTTGATCCGAGAATGCTACAGACACACGACCGAATGCTTTAGCTTCTTCGGTACTACGTACGGCGAGCTAAAAAGCACTGCTCGCAATGTATATCTTACCTAAAGGCGAGCTCTACGCATTGGCGCGTTTTATGCGTACCAAATCTGGTTTGAAATGCGACTTTCTAGTAAATGACACTTTTTTCAAAAATACTTTTCAAACAAAAATGGTTTGAATTTATAATATCTTCAATTATTACCCTATTATTTTTTGTAATTCTTGCAGTTTTCGAAATATTGAAAAATATATATATATTTTTTTAATTATTATAAGATGTTTATATATCTATAACGTTTTTTACTTTCTTTTACGAAGTAATAATTACTTTCTTTTACGAAGTAATAAGTAAGTATAGGGATCACCAAAAAAATCGAACTCGAGATTTCAACGGATATACACGTTTTGAGCTTCCCTGAATCGAATGTGACTATTTTCGGAGTGACGTCTGTGTGTGTGTGTGTGTGTGTGTGTGTGTGTGTGTGTGTGTGTGCGTGTGTGTGTGTGTATGTGAACGCTCTAGAGCCGAAACTGTCCAACGTAAAATTATAAGAATTCAAACTTAAGACTTGTATATGATCTAGTTGTGCACCTCCTATTTTTGAAAAGAATATTCTAACCGGCAGTGCATGTTTACTCTATGCATTTTTTGTTCTATCTCCAATATCACTAGAACGGCTGCACTTACGGCAAAAATAGTTATGTTCATAATAAAAGATATTAATATTTCGCACAACTTTTGTTTGAAAAGTTTCTTCAATAAATGTACCAGTTACGAGAAAACCGCTACCGAAAATTATGAGAATCTTGTTTACGTTGTCATGGATTCGAATGTAGCTTAATTAATCGGATCATCTGCGCCTGTCAATATTTCGACAAGAAAACAAAATGGTCTGAATTAGATAAATGACATTTCAGAATATTTCTCTAGAGAATTGGTTAGTTTTGATAGTTAGTACTTCATAACCATTACAAATTGGTATTGGTATAATTTTCAACCCATTCATTTATATAAGGTAAGCTTGGTTTTCATATTGTTTTTGTTGGATTATTATTTCCTAATATTATATTTTTATAATCAATAAATATTGATGAAAACTACGTAAAAGAAAGTCCCGCGTTGGCAACAACCCATTTTTTCAAATTGTGATCCCAAAGTTTATTAAATATAATAATTTTGCAATTTGAAACAATGTAGCGTTCACATTAGAAGGCTATTGGCTATTGTTGCAATCATTTAATAACATTTACATTATGTTTTAATAATTCAATGGTTATAAATAGGTCTTCTAAATAATATAATTAAATCATCCACTGCAATGATAATACGGCGAGCTAAAAGCATAAGTACTTGCCCCTATGCTTATTTAATATAATATATTATAAATATACGCATGCGCAGAGTTGAGTTCCGTTTCTTACATCGGACAGTGTAATGACGCGCTGATCCCTTATATTTCTTATATGGCGAGCTGAAGGCATTGAGTGTTTGCTTTACTTACTTTATTCAAGTCAGTTGAGTCATTTTTAGGAGTTGTTTCGAGTACAGTTGCAGTATCTCGTCTTCCACGGTCTATGGCTTTGTTGATCTGGTGTGCAGCAACACCAGCACCAATGGAAGTAAGTACTCCCACAGCTATCATGATAACACCTCTTTTCGCCCGACTAGAATCTTCTAATTTTAATACCTAAGTACACATACATTTAATAAAACCTTGGCTTGTTTAACAGACATACTACAATAATACCATAAAATCCATTAAATAATATAACATTTGTAAAGTAATTAGGAGACTTTCTATTTATATCTTCAACAATTATTGCGACAGAGCGCTCTAAATATATAAATATACAAACACACTGCAAACAAGCACCTATGCGTCCAGCTCGCCTTATAAGTAATATATGCGATATGCGAGCAGTTTTTAATAATTATGGCCTTTTGGTTAACTAATTGAAAAAATATTATAGATATAAAAAGTCTTACATTTAATTTTAAATTATATTGAAAAAAAAAATTGTTCAAAATTTGAAATTCAAAATTATAATATTTAATAATTTTTTTCGGGCTTTGGGTTAACAAAATGAAAAAATCTTGTAGACAAAAAATATCTTAGAATTTTTAGTAGAATTTTTAAGTGTTTCAATTATTTTTATAAGGGCAGTATTAAGGGGGGCTCTACATTTTGGGGCCCTATAACTCGGGAAGTATACGGACGATTGGATTTAAACTGCGAGCGGATTCAAATGGGATGCCAAATATTATGTGTACCAAATTTGGAGTGAATCGCTCCGGTACCTTCAGAGGAGTAGAGGGCACAAATTTGGTCTTACGAGCGAGCGACGACTAACATCCAAGTATATAAGTTATATACATTTTTGGATTCAGGGCGACGAGACGAACACTTTTTCTTAATGAAATTTTTTGATCCGAGAATGCTACAAACACACGACCGAATGCTTTAGCCTCTTCGGTACTACGTACGGCGAGCCTTCAGCGGAGCGAGCAGCGGACTTCCACGCTTAGCATAATAATAAAATTTTAAAATAATTGCATTTAATCATTAGGAGTAGATTATAAATCAAATGGAATTTATATCTGTTTATCAATTACAAATATTTTATAATTCAAAAGGAATTGAAATGTTTTTGACAAGAAGAAAATTGATATTTAATTGTGTATTATAAATTAACAATCAAAAGGAATTAAGATAATTTTATATTTATCAATTAGAATTTTTTATGCAATTTATAACTTGAAATCCGATTTGGAACTATTCACCTTTTCGAGTAATTATAAATTTTGATGGCTTGAAATCTTTTTGAGGACTTGAAAACCTCTTGAGGGCATGAAGCCTACAATTCACAAATTCAATTCCAAAGCCTTAAGTTCTCTATCAAAAGGCTTGAATTAAATCGATATAAATCCCTAAATGAATTAAAGCCTTTCTTAATTCTGTAATATATAATTACAGAATTAATTCATATATTTATATATATATATATATATATATATATATATATATATATATATATATATATATATATATACTATATATATATATATATATATATATATATATATATATATATATATCTTATTTTAATAAAAAGCGTGAACCTACCTCTTCATTTGCTTTTGTAGTGTTAAATAAGTCTTGAAGATCACTGGTATCTCTTCTACCTCTAGCCTTCTCGGTTGCAGCTACCGCCGAATGACTTCCGATAGTTGCCAATAGTATTATTAAAGATAAGCTTCTTTTTGGTCGTACACTTTCTGTCAATTTGTTTTGTTGAGAATTTTCTCTTTCGTCCAAATATTTTGCAAGGATTTCAAGCGTCTTTGACAATTTCTCCATGTTTTGAAGACTGATCTTCGATTTCTGATCACCTCGATCAATGGCTTCCTGTGCATCTATTGATTGTATAAAAGCAATCACTGGACTTACTTGAAGGTAACATATTAGATACAACAAGAAGCTCACGTAGAATATTCTCATTTTAATATTTAGGCAGAATGTAAACAATAATTAATTCCCAGTTAATTAGTAAAGAAGTTTATTTACAACTGACATGTACTTTACTTCTGTTCATCCTATTTATTGTAATCCTAAATAAAATGTTACGGTGTAACGGAAGAAAGTTTGACCGCCAGCTCATTGTTTTGCAAATTTGCAATATTCTCAATAACATTTATGAACCTCATTAATATTGATTGGTTAAAGAAAAATATACCGGATGCGATAGCTGAATAAATTATTGTAGATAACAAATACTGTTTCCTAATTTTATTTGCGATGTTTTCTAAATACTAGAGATTATCTTAAAAATACACTTATGTCGGTGATAATATAAGATAAGGTATATATATATTCAAAAATCGAACAAGTATAGGCGGCAGGCTCCAATGCCTTAAGCTCACCGTATTATGTATTCAGTGGATGTTTTAATTTTTTTTTTTTTTTATATAGAAAACAGTTTTTAACCACTAAGGTTTTTGGCTTGGTGTACGAAATACAGAAAAGCTAAAACATTCAGTGGTGTGTCTGTAGCATTCTCCGATAAAAAAATCATTACATAACCAATATTAATGGTCTTGATTTAGCATCATTTGAAGCAATGTATATATTTTTGGAATCAGGAAGACGTGAAACGAATTACAGTGCAAACAAAAATGTACCCACACGATTGAATACTATTGCTCTGTCGTACTGTCTTTTAAATGCCACAAATTTGGTCCATCCAAGTATATAACTCATATACTTGGATGTTAGTCGCCGCTCGCTCATAAGACCAAATTTGTGCTCTCTACACATTTTTCACTAACCTGTAATTTTTTATAATATAAGGACATAATAATAATATTTTTGTTGATTTTTTGATATATTCAAAACATAAAATTAGTGCAAATCAAAATTACAGTTTTAATTATTTGGATCAAAAAAAAAGTGCATATTTTAAAATTCAAAATTATAATATTTAATAATTATTTATGGCCTTTGAATATGAAGAAATTTTGTAGACATAAAATATCTTAGAATAATTTGAACAATTATTTGATGCTTTAATTGTTTATCTTAGGGGGTCTCCAAATTCTGGTGCCCCATAACTCAGCAAGTATACTAACAATTGGATTTAAACTGTGAGCGGATTTAAATAAAAATTATAATATTTAATAATTATTTATGGCCTTTGAGTTACCAATATGAAGAAATTTTGTAGACATAAAATATCTTAGAATATTTTGAACATTATTTTATGCTTTAATTGTTTATCTTAGGGCAGTATTAAGGAGGTCTCCAAATTCTGGTGCCCCATAACTCAACAAGTATACTAACAATTGGATTTAAACTGCGAGCGGATTTAAATGGGGTGCCAAATAATATGTGTAGCAAATTTGGTTTAGATCGCTTTGGTACCTTTAGAGTAGAAAATTAAAGATTTTCCGTTCTAGTTTTCTGGTAACTAGTACATTTTTCGAGTAATATATATATATATATATAATAATCTCGTAACTGGTATATTTTTACTTTCTTTTACGAAGTAATAAGTAAGTATAGGGATCACCAAAAAAATCGAACTCGAGATTTCAACGGATATACACGTTTTGAGCTTCCCTGAATCGAATGTGACTATTTTCGGAGTACCGTCTGTGTGTGTGTGTGTGTGAGTGTGTGTGTGTGTGCGTGTGTGTATGTGAACGCTCTAGAGCCGAAACTGTCCTACGTAAAATTATGAGACTTCAAACTTAAGACTTGTATATGGTCTAGTTGTGCACCTCCTATTTTTGAAAAGAATATTCAAACCGGCAGTGCATGTTTACTCTATGCATTTTTTGTTCTATCTCCAATATCACTAGAACGGCTGCACTTACGGCAAAAATAGTTATGTTCATAGTGAAAGATATTAATATTTCACACAACTTTTGTTTGAAAAATTTCTTCAATAAATGTACCAATTACGAGAAAATCACTACCGAAAATTTTAAGAATCTTGTTTACGTTGTCATGGATTCGAATGTAGCTTAATTAATCGGATCATCTGCGCCTGTCAATATTTCGACAAGAAAACAAAATGGTCTGAATTAGATAAATGACATTTCAAAATATTTCTGTTGAGAATTGGTTAGTTTTGATAGTTGGTACTTCAAAACCATTACAAATTGGTATTGGAATAATTTTCAACCCATTCATTTATATAAGGTAAGCTTGGTTTTCATATTATTTCGGTTGGATTAACATTTCCTAATAGTATATGTTTACAATCAATAAATATTGATGAAAGCTACGTAAAAGAAAGTCCCGCGTTGGCCACAACCCATTTGGTCAAACTGTCGATGATGGGCCTCACGTCCAAAATGGATGAAACTTTGTGGAAAAATCCGCAAAAAAATTAGGATTATGGGAAAAATAATCGCATGTGGGGGAAACCCTTGGATGACCTTGAAATTAATTAATTTGTTTTTATAGTTATTTATCAATTACAATCAATCTGTGCGTGCCTAAGAGTGTGTGTATGTGTATGTGTGTGTGTGTGTGTGTGAGTGGGTTTGTGTGAGTGTGTTTGTTTGAGTGTGTTTGTGTGTAAAACACTCAAAAATTCTACTAAAAATACTAAGATATTTTATGCCTACAAGATTTTTACATATTGCTAACTCATAGCCCGAAAAAAATTATTAAATATTATAATTTTTAACACAAAGTTTCATCCATTTTGGACGTGAGGCCCATCATCGACAGTTTCACCCTTTTCTCCAGCCACGATTTCTGTTACCAACCTAAAAATAACAAAATCCCCTTGATTGGTTTTAGCGCAACGATTAAAACCAAAATTACTTCCCATCACTTAAAAATTAGACAACCACAACGTAACCACAAACAGCGAAAATGTAAATAATTCGTTTGTACATAAAATCACTGTTTATGGTTACGTTGTGGTTGTTTAATTTTTAAGTGATGGGAAGTAATTTTGTATTAATAGTAGAGCCAAAATCAATCAAGGGGATTTTGTTATTTTTAAGTTGGTAACAGAAATCGTGGCTGGAGAAACACACACTCTTAGGCACGCACAGATTGATTGTAATTGATAAATAGCTATAAAAACAAATTAATTAATTTCAAGGTCATCCAAGGGTTTCCCCCACATGCGATTATTTTTCCCATAATCCTAATTTTTTTGCGGATTTTTCCACAAAGTTTCATCCATTTTGGACGTGAGGCCCATCATCGACAGTTTGACCACCCATTTTTTAAAGAAACTTTTCAAAGAAAAGTTGTGCGAAATATTTATATCTTTCATTATAAACATAACTATTTTGGCCATAAGTGCATCTAAGTTCTAGTGATATTGGAAAAAGGACAAAAAAATCATAGAGTAAACATGCCTTTCCGATTTGAAGAGCGATCACAGACACATAGGCGTCGTTCCGAAATAGTCACATTTAGGAAAGGTCAAAGTGTGAATTTCCGTTCGAAATTTTGCATGATTACAAAATTAACTGCGTATAAGAAAGTAATAATATAAATTGAAGATAACTAGGTTCATGGTTCAGCGGAAATAACAAATACCTTTGATATCAAAAATACAATATAGTCTGTTGTAATTTATGGTTCAAATGTGCTAATAGAAATGTATTTTGAAATATTCGAAGACGTGTTTTAAATACAGATTTTTGTATAAATATAAGTTGTGTTTAAGTAATTAAGTATTAAAGTCTTGTTTGTAGACTATTCGCTATCGATTTTAGACAAAATGCAGAAATATATCTTTGGTTTTATGGTGTACCTAATTTGCTATACGCAAGTGTGGCCAGTGGTACATGCGCAGATCGGCAAGCAGCAACCTACCGATTCCATTCTAGAAGAATCGGACAGTGTAATTCGGCCGAAAAGAAGTTTTCCGCTATTAACAATATTCGTTGCTGGAATGACATCGGCAATTGCAACAGGCCTTGGATCAAGTACGAACAAAAAATCAAATACAACATTGTTTGACAGTAATAAGAATTCCGAGAATGCTAACAAGAATCAACATCGTATTTCCAGTAATCCACTAAACTAATGAATTTAATATTAAAAATAAACGAAATTATGTATTGTTAATTACTTTGTATTTACGAAATAAATTGTTTTTTAAAAATATATCATAATATTAATAATTATTGTTGTAGTATATTGTAAATGTTTTAATATTCAAAACTAGGTTAACTTGTGGACACCATGTGTCCATATCATATACAGTCCATTCTTCATCGATATAACTATAATGTACACTATTAAGAAACTAATTAATACAAACCATGTTAAAAATATTTCGTACGCGTTCATTACGACAGTTTTCATGAATTATATTGTTATTATTTATCTCTTCAAAAATCAAGATTATAAAGCTATAATAATGAGAAACAATTATTTTATAATTTAAAATATACACATCGGTGGGAGTCTGCTGCTCATATCGCATTTATTTCATATAAGGCGAGCTGAAAGCATAGGTGCCTGTACCTAAGTTAGTTTTCTTTGAATATATTATAAAAATGTTCAAGAAATTATATGAGGAATTAATTAATTAACAAAAAGTGTTTGTCTCGTCGCCCTGAATCCAAAAATGTATATAACTTATATACTTGGATGTTAGTCGTCGCTCGTAAGACCAAATTTGTGCCCTCTACTCCTCTGAAGGTACCGGAGCGATTTACACCAAATTTGCTACACATATTATGTGGCATCCCATTTAAATTCGTTTGCAGTTTAAATCAAATCGCCTATATACTTCCAGAGTTATAGGGCCCCAACATTTGGAGCCCCCCTTAATGCTACCCTTAGAAGCATAATTAATACACACAAAAATGCTCCTAAAAATTCTGTCTACAAGATTTTTTCATATTGTTAACCCAAAGGCCATCAAAAATATTATAGTTTTGAATTTTAAAATATGCACTAAATTATTTTTTATATTGTAAGATCTTTTATATCTATAACATTTTTTCAAATTGTTAACCAAAAGGCCTTTATAATTAAAAACCGCTCCTCGCATTTCATATGTTATACCTATAAGGCGAACTGGACGCATCGGTGCGTTATACGTACCGAATCTTGTTCAAGTATAAAACCGCTCCAATTTAATGATTGGAGAAAAAATGTTGATTTTTATTTTATTTTTAATACAATCTATTCAAAATGTCTAATATCCTATATTGGAAATATGCGTTGGTAAATTATAGAAGATAATATAAAACAATAATACATGTTTAATAACAAGCAATCTCTCTTATTTGAATTATTTCCGTTAACCAAATATGTGCTGTTTAGAGAGGAGTTACAATTGAAATTTAAAATGCTTATTGGAAAAATAATATTCTTGTCATTTTAGCTCATCGTACGATAAATACAGCAGAGTTATAGTGTTTAGTCGTGTATCTGTAACAATGCACGCACAAGAGCGAATCGTAAAGAAGAGGATACTCAAAAGAGAGAAGGTTAAAATCAGAAAATAAATAATAAACAGAGAAGACTCATGACGGTGAAGGCATAAAACAGAGAATAACAAAACATAGAACTGAGTAAAACAACAAATGAGCAAAACAGCGAATGGCCTTAGCAGAGAAAATGGAGAAAATCCAATACAGAGAATTAATTTTCACTGATCTAAGTAAAACATATATCGGATGTGGCCAGCACAAGATTTTCTTATACATCATTCCGAAAATAATCACATTCGATTCAGGGAGGGTCAAAACGGGTATTTCCGTTGAAATCTCGAGTATAAAAGTTGTCATTAATGTAAGACTGCGTATAAGAAAGTAAAAACTATTAATTAATCTTTGTATTAGCCATTCACTCTTTTGAGTATTCTCTTTATTATTCTTTCACTCTTTCGAGTATTTATGGCAAATTGCCCTATTGGGGTTTCTCTATTTATAACATTCGTTGTTTTGGCATATTGTGTTCTTCTTATTCTCTTTTCTGGTCGTTCTCTGTTTAGGTAATTTGCTGTTTTTCTCAGTTCTCGGTTTTGGTTATTCTCTGTTTTTACTATTCACTCTTTTGAGTATTCTCTGTTTTGTGATTTGAATTTTGGGATTCACTCATATGCAATAGGATCGTTACAGACACACGACCAATCCCTAATTCTGTCATCTAGGATGAATTAAAAATTCATTGACAATGGCCATAGTACAAATCGGAGAGATTGTCACAACCAATTAGCAACAAATTCATATTAAATTAACAGCCATTTTACACTGAATCAAATCAACAATATCCTTCGGCAACAACAAATTATTGAGCATATTTAAGTACTTGTAGGAATTCGCGCAGACAGCGCTCAAACATTTGCGCACCTTATCCCGCGACAATTCGCGCAAACTTGGTATACTTTGTATTTTGAGCGCGCAAATCGCTTGATTATAACATTGCACCATGTCACTGTCCAATCCATTCTCTAAGATAGTCTGCGCGAAGCTAAATGTCATAATATTAATACGACAGCGTTTCCTGAGCGGCGCACTCGGCGTGCACAAATACAGCACTAAAACCAGCAATTTCAGCGTGTTCTTGTTGATTCGCATCGTCCCAGAAAAATGCTGGAATAAATCTAGGGGGTTCACACGGATGCAGACGGATAAGAGTGTTGGGACTAGATTTGGGAATAGATCTACGGCAAATATGATCAATTCCATATGATCGAAGTTTGCTTCGCCGTTATTTATGAGAATATCCAACATTTCGTATCGGTGCTCGTATCGATAGAAGTTTTGAATAAAGGCGCGAAGCTCGCATTGGTACACCGGTATCCCCACTTGCAGGAATCGCCGTAGAACATCGCAAATATTTATATCGTATACGTTTTTCACGAAGCGTATTCGATAGAAGAATGTTTGTAGAATTTTCACACGTTTTCCCAACAGCAATAGTATGTTCGGGTGGTCTAAAACCTGCAACAGTGTTTGCCATTAGGTAATTAATTAAGACGTCTTTCTGGTTTTTTGGGGGCAAAAAGTCGATTTTTCAATTATCATATAATATTAATCCCACATCTCTCTAGAATATACTGGTGAAGTATTTTTTGAAGAATATTATTTCTAACCCGAGGTATATATATATATATATATATATATATATATATATATATATATATATATATATATATATATATATATATATATATATATATATATATACTTATAGTAACGCGAAAAACTATATACGCATTTTTCTCAAAATGAGATTTCATCGGCCACTGCCAAAGATTAAAAAAAAATCGAGTTGCCTGCACTCGACTTTTTTTTACGCAGTTTTCACTAGATATATATATATATATATATATATATATATATATATATATATATATATATATATAATCAAAACCAGCTATCAAACTAACCAATACTCTACAGAAATATCCTGAAATGTCATTTATCTAATTGAGTCTATTTTGTTTATAAGCTACATGCGAATCCATGGCAACGTAAACAACATATTTATAATGTTTCGTAGCATTTTTCTCGCAACTGGTACATTTTTTGAAGAAACTTTTCAAACAAAAGTTGTGCGAAATATTATTATCTTTCATTATGAACATAACTATTTTTGCAGCCGTTCTAGTGATATTGGAGATAGAACAAAAAATGTATAGAGTAAATAGCACTACCGGTTTGAATATTCTTTTCAAAAATAGGAGGTGCACATCTAGGGCATATACAAGTCTTATGTTTGTAGTTTCATAATTTTACGTTCGACAGTTTTGGCTCTAGAGCGTTCACAGACACACACACACACACAGATACACACAACAACAGACAGACAGACGTCATTCCGAAAATAGTCACAATCGATTCAGGGAAGCTCAAAACATGTACTTATTACTTCGTAAAAGAAAGTAAAATCTGTTATTTAATAAATGGTTTTGATTTAAATGTAAAATATCTGGAGTGGCCTGTACTCAACTTTCTTTTACGTAGTTTTCTATAGATAGATATTAATATACATATATACCAAACAAACTGTCTACATATATATATATATATATATATATATATATATATATATATATATATATATATATATATATAAATATAATCTCAAACAAAGGGTCAAACTAACCAATACTCTACAGGAATACTCTGAAATGTCTATTTTGTTTTCCTGGCAAAAACGGGCGCAGATAATAATAATTATTATGTGATAACAAACTCTTTTGCTGACCAATATAAAATGAAAATGCAAATTAAATTACTATAACTTAATAATAACTAGATAATTATACCAATTTATAATGGATCTGTATTTGAAGTACTTATCGTATTCACTCTTAAACTGTGAAACTCCACTGTAAAATGTTATTTAATTATATTAGCAAATATATAATATAAATTGATTCTATAATAATTTACCTGATACAATTTATTCTAATAAGAAATCAATATTTTAAATATTAATTCATACAGATAACTGTCAATGTAATGCTTGTTTGTTTTCAATAAACAAGAAACAAATGATGTAACTCATGGTTGATCCGATTTAAAAATAATAAAATTTGTCACAAGTGTAGGTATAACTATGGCAACGTAAATAAGATATTTGAGTTTTTTCGTAGCAGTTATCTCATAATTGGTACAAATTATGAAAAAATGTTTCAAACAAAAGTTGTGCGAAATATTAATATCTTTCATTATGAACATAACTAATTTTGCCATAAGTGCAGCCGTTCTAGTGTTACTGGAGATAGTACAAAAAATGCATAGAGTGAACATGCACTTCCGGTTTAAATATTCGTTTCAAAAATAGGAGGTGCACATCTAGGGCATATACAAGGCTTAAGTTTGAAGTTTCATATTTTTTCGTTCGACAGTTTTGGCCCTAGAGCGTTCACAGACACACACACATATATATACTGACACACACACACAGACGTCATTCCGAAAATAGTCACATTCGATTCAGAAAAGGTCAAAACGTGTATATCCGTTGAAATCTCGAGTTCGAAATTTTTCATGATTACAATACTTACTTATTACTCTGTAAAAGAAAGTAAAAATAATTTAAAAGCTCCCCAAGAAACCAGAAATACCCCTTAATTAAAAATGTAAATAACTCTGACCTGGAATAATAGTTCGACGCGATCTGGGAAAAACCAGCCGAATTTCACCATTACTTTCAACAAATTGTTACATTCAGACAAATCGGCGATTATTTTGAAATCTGTTTTCGCCCATAACAGTTGAAATAACTCAGATTGCTGAGTAACAACTGATAAGTGTAAAGCGGTTGATTCTCTGCCAATGATGTTTACGTCGGCGCCATTTTCAATTAGCTCAATTGCTACGTCTACGTTAGCGACATCGACAGCGAGCATTAACGGGGTACAACCGTCTACATCGGGTGCATCGATGTCTACTGCTCCTACATCTTCTTCTTCTTCTTCATCTTCTATAATAATAACAAAGCAACTGTTCAACAACCAAATAACATCGCTTTTAGCAGTATTTTCTCAGATGTGACCAAGTTACATTAAAATTGTAAATAATTATAAATTTACAATTCATAGAAAATGTTAAACGTTGCAGTTACAAATTACTTTGATTTTGAGAAATTGTAATTACAATTTTCTTTTTGTTTCGTAGTAAGAATGTAATTAAATTATTTCAATTACAAATTAATTTGCTGAAAATGTTTATATTTATGTGTAGAATACATTTCTTATAAAAATGCAAACTGAAACGAGCAGGAATCGAACCCCAACTTACACCGTGAAACTCGAGAGCCTTACCCTCGGTCTTACCCTTACGCTACAGAAATAATTGAATTTTTGTATTTAATTACGAAAATTCTCCTACATTCTTGAGATATTCCAAGTATTTGTTAACATTTTATTGGTGAGCAAAAATATTTTATATTATACAATGATTACATTTTAAAATTTAGAGTTTAAACACTATTAAATTATAATTCACATTAATTATGTTGTGCCTCCACCATTAGATTGCTTTTTACTTTCTTTTACAGAGTAATAAGTAAGTATTGTAATCATGAAACATTTCGAACTCGAGATTTCAACGGATATACATGTTTTGACCTTCCCTGAATCGAATGTGACTATTTTCGGAATGACGTCTGTCTGTCTGTGTCTGTGTGTGTGTCTGTGTGTGGGTCTGTGTCTGTGTGGCTGTGTGTGTGTCTGTGAACGCTCTGAAATGAATATTCAAATCGGTAGTGCATGTTTACTCTATACATTTTTTGTTCTACCTCCAATATCACTAGAACGGCTACACTTACGGCAAAAATAGTTAGGTTCATAATGAAAGATAATAATATTTCGCACAACTTTTGTTTGAAACATTTCTTCATAATTTGTACCAGTTATGAGAAAACTGCTACGAAAAAACGCAAATATCTTATTTACGTTGCCATAGTTATGTGACTAATTTTATTATTTTTAAATCGGATCAACCATGAGTTCATCATTTGTTTCTTGTTTATTGAAAACAAACAAGCATTACATTGACAGTTATCTGTATGAATTATTATTTAAAATATTGATGTCTTATTAGAATAAATTTTATCAGGTAAATTATTATAGAATCAATTTATATTATATATTTGCTGACATAATTAATTATATTATATATATATATATATATATATATATATATATATATATATATATATATATATATATATATATGTATATTAATATCTATCTATTGAAAACTACGTAAAAGAAAGTTGAGTGCAGACCACTCCAAATATTTTTTCTTAGACGAAGGTTATTTAATATTATAATCATGAACATTTGCGAACTTGAGATATTCTGGGATATAAAACCTAATATTTTGAAAAGGATATTTCATCCGGAAATGCTCGTTTACTCGTGTTATTCTTTAATTATCTTAGCAATGGCTGTATTTACAGAAAAATTCAAATTTTAAACAAATTTTATATCAAAAGTTTTCTCTTAAACTGTACCAATCTCTAAAAAATTGCAATTGAACTATATTAAAGTTTTTATCATGGTTATTATTACTGTTATTTATTTGTTTCTGTCAAAATATGTTATAAACAAGATACATAAAACGCACCGATGCGTTCAACTCGCTTTATGAGAAATATATGCGATGCGAGCAGCGGTTTTTAGCTCGCCGTACGTAGTACCGAAGAAGCTTAAGCATTCGGTCGTGTGTCTGTAGCATTCTCGGATCAAAAAATTTCATTAAGAAAAAGTGTTTGTCTCGGCGCCCTGAATCCAAAAATGTATATAACTTATATACTTGGATGTTAGTCGTCGCTCACCATATTTTGTGCCCTCTACTCCTCTGAAGGTACCGGAGCGATTCACTCCAAATTTGGTACACTTATTATTTGGCATCCCATTTGAATCCGCTCCCAGTTTAAATTCAATCGCCTGTATACTTCCCGAGTTATAGGGCCCCAAAATTTGGAGCCCCCCTTAATACTACCCTTATAAAAATAATTGAAACACTCAAAAATTTTACTTAAAATTCTAAGATATTTTATGTCTACAAGATTTTTTCATATTGTTAACCCAAAGCCCGAAAAAAATTATTAAATATTATAATTTTGAATTTTGAAATTTGCACTAAATTTTTTTTTTTATCTTTATAATCTAAAAAGAAATGTAAGACTTTTTATATCTATAACATTTGTTCAAATTGTTAACCAAAAGGCCATAATAATTAAAAACCACTGCTCGCAACGTATATTTTACCTAAAGGCGAGCTCTGCGCGTTGGTGCGTTCTACGCGTACCAAATCTTGTTAATTATTATGGCCTTTTAGTTAACAATTTGAAAAAATGTTATAGATATAAAAAGTCTTACAATTTATTGTAGATTATTTTGCATATTTTAAAATTAAAAATTATAATATTTAATAATTTTTATAGCCTTTGGGTTAACAAAATGAAAAAATCTTGTAGACATAAAATATCTTAGAATTTGTAGTAGAATTTTTAAGTATTTTAATTATTTTTCTAAAGGTAGGATTAAGGGGGGCTCCAAATTTTGGGGCCCTATAACTCGAAAAGTATACAGGCAATTGGATTTAAACTGCGACTGGATTCAAATGGGATGATAAATAATATGTGTAGCGAATTTGGTGTAAATCGCTCTGGTACCTTCAGAGGTGTAGAGGGTACAAATTTGGTCTTACGGGCGACGACTAACATCCAAGTATATAAGTTATATATATTTTTGGATTCAGGGCAACGAGACAAATACTTTTTGTTAATGTAATTTTTTAATCCGAGACTATTACAGACACACGACCGAATGCTTTAGCTTCTTCAGTATTTCGTATAGCGAGCTAAAAAATAACAAGCTTTGCCAAAATTAAAATTTCGTTATTATAAATGTAAATAATGGCACAATAACCCATTCCGTATATCAATACTCGAGAAATTTCGTCAAATTTAAACATTTATATTTTTCTATCGTATCTAAACAAAATAAGCCTACTGCTAAAACGTAAAAGAAATGTCTGTGTTGGCCACATGTAGAAACGTAGAGACTAGTACAATGACTTGTAAAATCCTCATATTAAATAACCCGGTAATGTTTACCTGTTGATTCTGATTTACCGAGCAGCAGCCGCAACGTTTGCACACAATTACTCAACGCTGTATAATGCAACGGCGTGTAACCGTTGCGATCTTTCGCGTTTACGTCTGCGTTACATCGCAGCAGGATCCTTGCGACCTCTACGTTGCCGTTCCGACACGCCGCGTGCAACGGTGTCACGTCATCTATGCTCGCGATGTTCACGTCAGCGCCGTACTCCAAAATACCCGTCACTATCTTCAAGTTGATGTCCTCTAGTTCGCAAGCCAGAAGTAAACTGGATTTACCTTCTTTGCATTGCGAGTCGACCGGGATTCGTTCTTTTCGCAAAAGGTACTGAACCATATCGAACCTTTAACATCCATTAATGAAATAAACAGAAAAAAACTTTATTTGAAATATAGTGCATTTTATTCATTATATTAGCGTTTCTTAAACTGTGAAACGGTTTAAGTGTTACAAGGGGTATTATAGTAGTGTTATAATATGTTCTTCAATTATTTGTGGCGTAATTAAGAACTTATAAGGGGTACACGCGTGTTGCAAGTTAGGGAATTACTGCATTATACGGTGTTACCAACCTATTTTCACTCACGGCTGCATGTAACAATGTCCACATCTCTTCATTTTTAACAAGTATGTTAGCATTTTTAGATTCCAGCAATGTTATGAAGAGATCATAATCTTCATTGGATATTACATCAAATAACTCAGGCATCATTTTAATTGAGAACCAGTAAGCTGTTGCTTAAGAAAAATGCACCCATATTACTTTATATATATATATATATATATATATATATATATATATATATATATATATATAAATATATATAGTGAAATATATATATATATATATATATATATATATATATATATATATATATATATATATATATATATATATATATATTATATATATATATATATATACACTACCGTCCATAAGTTTAATCGCACCTTGCGTAATAGTGGTTTTTATAGTGAAATTGCAGTTTTCAAAGATTTTTTTAGGTAACAATAAAAGGAATATATAGTTTTAACATACCTAATTTAATTTCCATAAAAAAAAACATATTTATTATTACATATTAACACGAACTAATAATTTAAATTATATCGCACTTTCGTCGAAATGACCACCTTTAGGCCTGGCAAATTCGAGGCAGTCTATCACACAGCTTTTGCAAATACTGGCCATCAACAGTACTCCAAATAGTTTTAAGAGATGACCAAAGATCATTTTTTTCTCTTGGAGGGCATTGTTTACATTACTTATATTTTTACTATCACCGATCTAAAATTTCACTTCTTTCAAAACAAACGTCGTTAAATTTATTTATATATCTTCATTTATAACATAACTACCCTATCTTGAAAAAAATTTTCTACATCGTCTCGTTTTTGAGGTTTGAAACAACACAAATCTAATTTATTTAAGTGCGATTAAACTTATGGACGGGAGTGTATATATATATATATATATATATATATATATATATATATATATATATATATACATATATATATATATATATATATATATATATATATATATATATATATATATATATATATATATGTATATATACGCGCTCCAACCTAAATTTCTTATGGAAATAACATGGGAAAAAATCCATTTCTTTTTTAGAATTTTATAACTCAGCGACAAATGAATCAAAAGTAATAATTCGCTTCATGTTTTATTGCCGTTGGCCAGATAGTTAAAAAATGACACGAGTAAACCAGCACTTCCGGTTGAAATATCCTTTTCAAAATAGGACGTATTCTACTTTGGGGCACACAAATCTTAAATCCAAAACATTATATTTTTACGTTGAATGATATATGGATATTTTCATTAAAATCTCGAGTTTGATTTTTTTAGTGATTCCTATACTTATTATTTCGTAAAAGAAAGTAAGTGTTATAGATATAACAAGATTTGGTACGCGTAAAACGCACCAACGCGCAGAGCTCGCCCTTAGGTAAAATATTCGTTGCGAGCAGTGGTTTTTAATTATTATGGCCTTTTGGTGATCAATTTGAAAATATGTTATAGGTGTAAAAAGTCTTACATTTAATTTTAGATTATATTGATAAAAAAATAATTTAGTTCATACTTTAAAATTCAAAATTATAATATTTAATAATTTTTTTCGGGCTTTGGATTAACAAAATGAAAAAATCTTATAGATATAAAATATCTTAGAATTTTTAGTAGAATTTTTAAGTGTTTCAATTATTTTTATAAGGGCAGTATTAAGGGGGGCTCTAAATTTTGAGGCCCTATAACTCGGGAAGTATAGGGGCGATTGGATTTATACTGCGAGCGAATTCAAATGGGATGCCAAATAATATGTGTACCAAATTTAGATTATATTGATAAAAAAATAATTTACTGCATATTTAAAAATTCAAAATTATAATATTTAATAATTTTTTTCGGGCTTTGGGTTAACAAAATGAAAAAATTTTGTAAACAAAAAATATCTTAGAATTTTTAGTAGAATTTTTAAGTGTTTCAATTATTTTTATAAGGGCAGTATTAAGGGTGCTCCAAATTTTGGGGCCCTATAACTCGGGTAGTATACAGGCGATTGTATTAAAATTGCGAGAGGATTGAAATGGAATGCCAAATAATATGTGTACCAAATTTGGTGTGAATCGCTCCGGTACCTTCAGAGGAGTAAAGGTCACAAATTTCGTGCGAGCGACGACTAACATCCAAGTATATAAGTTATATACATTTTTGGATTCAGGGCGACGAGACTAACACTTTTTCTTAATGAAATTTTTGATCCGAGTATGCTACAGACACACGACCGAATGCTTTAGTTTCTTCGGTACTTCATACGGCGAGCTAAAATATATATAATTTAAATTATGCTTCCTTAGATTAAAATATCACGCATCGCCACTGACACTAACAGGATGTTTACAAAACAAAGTGACTTGCGGATTAAATTTAACTTTTACATTTTCTTTGTTCATTTTCTCTGAATACGAAACGTTTTGCGAAACAATTTTAGCCACGCATTATGTCCAATTTTTAATGAACTATTTTTATTTCAAGTGTTTACCTCGAAATTGTATGAGGATATAAGTAAATTTGTATTTATTGTTTTACCTCTCTTTGTTATTATTGTAAATCATTTTGTATTTATAGACGAAATAAAATAAACTAAATCTAATATTTTTACACTAAAATTAAGATAAATAATAATAGTACGTACCAGAATCATTTGTGCGTAAAATAGTTTTCGTATATAGAATAACATCTATTTTTAAATTTGACAAATAGCGTTTGCCAACGGTTTATATTTAAAACTAACAGTGCAGAATTTGTAGATCGTTGTACGTATTATTGAAAGTGCTTAAGTGTTCGGCAATGTAACTGTAACATCGAGGCAAAATTTGTTCATATATTCTAGTTTAAATCAATTTTGTCGACAAAATTACAAAACATCATGTTTTTCTTCCATTGGCAACAGTTAGTATAAATAAAATTCAAACTGATATACCAATATTCATGGTCTTGATTTAGCATCGTTTGAAGCTGTTTATATATTTTCGGAATCAGGAAGACGTGAAACAAAATTCAGTGCTCTGTTGTACAGCACAAGCGACGACTAACATCCAACTATATAACTTCTATACTTGGATGTTAGTTGTCGCTCGCTCGTAAGAACCAAATTTGTGTCGTCTATTCCTCTGAAGGTACCAGAGCGATTTACACCAAATTTGCTACACATATTATTTGGCATCCCATTTGAATCAGCACGCAATTTAAAACCAATCGCACGTATATTTCCCGAGTTATAGGGCCTCAAAACTTGGAGACCCTCTTAATACTGCACTTATAAAAATAATTAAAACGCTCAAAAATTCTACTAACAATTCTAAGATATTTTATGTCTACAAGATTTTTTCATATTGTTAACCCAAAGCCCGAAAAAAATTATTAAATATTGTAATTTTGAATTTAAAAATAAACATTAATTATTATTTTTTTATAAAATAATCTATAAAAACTTATAACACTTTTTATAGCTATAACATATTTTCAAATTGTTAACCAAAAGGCCATAACAATTATTTTTTAATTTAAAAACTCCACTGCTCGCATCGTATATATTACGTATAAGGCGAGCTGGACGCATAGATGCGTTGTATAACTTCTATACTTGGATGTTAGTTGTCGCTCGCTCGTAAGACCAAATTTGTGCCGTCTATTCCTCTGAAGGTACCAGAGCGATTTACACCAAATTTGCTACACATATTATTTGGCATCCCATTTGAATCAGCACGCAATTTAAAACCAATCGCACGTATATTTCCCGAGTTATAGGGCCTCAAAACTTGGAGACCCTCTTAATACTGCACTTATAAAAATAATTAAAACGCTCAAAAATTCTACTAACAATTCTAAGATATTTTATGTCTACAAGATTTTTTCATATTGTTAACCCAAAACCCGAAAAAAATTATTAAAAATTGTAATTTTGAATTTAAAAATATACACTAATTATGATTTTTTTTATAAAATAAACACTTTTTATAGCTATAACATATTTTCAAATTGTTAACCAAAAGGCCATAACAATTAAGAACAATTATTTTTTAATTTAAAAACTCCACTGCTCGCATCGTATATATTACGTATAAGGCGAGCTGGACGCATAGATGCGTTGTATTTAAGCTTGTTTTAATGAATATTTAAAATTACAATTATTAATTCTTCTTTTGGTTCACAATTTGCAAACATTTTGTAGACCTAAAATAATTTAGAATTATGTAGTTTGTATTAAGTGGGGCTCCAAGTGTCACTTAACAACTGCCTGAAGTTGCGAAACGTCGCACTTTTCGTCACTAATTAGGAAATGAAAATATCTATCTCCTTACACATAATGGAGGATTTCTTAACTGGTTACATATTCATCCATAACTTAATATGTATATTTCTTAAATATATATTCCATTCGAAGTTTCAGCCTCGGTTTTAACTACCTTTTAATTCCGCTACAATTCTGTTTAACAGAAACAAACTTTACCGGAACTAACATCCGGTATGGTCTAGTGGTTAGGATTCCTGGCTCTCACCCAGGCGGCTCGGGTTCGATTCCCGGTACCGGAATTTCTTTTTTCGATCATCTATATAGTTCATCTTTACTTTCTTTTACAAAGTCATCAAAAAATATATTCTAATTTTAAACAACTGGTACATTCTCTAAAGAATTACAATTTAATGATTTTTTTTTTTTTTTTATAATCCAAGTTAACTATTACTGATATAAAATTGTTTTTAACTCGCCGTACGTAAGTACCGAAAAAGCTAAAGCATTCGGTCGTGTGTCTGTAGCATTCTCGGATAAAAAAAAAATCACTAACAAAAAGTGTTTGTCTCGTCGCCCTGAATCCAAAAATATTTATAACTTATATACTTGGATGTTAGTCGTTGCTCGCTCGGTCGTTCGTAAGACCAAATGCCCTCTGATCCGGTACCTTCCGAGGATTAGAGGGCACAAATTTGGTACCGGAGCGATTCACACCAAATTTGGTTCACATATTATTTAGCATCCCATTTGAATCCACTCGCAGTTTAAATCCAATCGCCCGTATACTTCCCGAGTTATAGGGCCCCAAAATTTCGAGCCCCCCTGAATACTGCCCTTATAAAAATAAATAAAACACTCAAAAATTCTACTGGAGATTCTAAGATATTTTATGTCTACAAGATTTTTTCATATTGTTAACCCAAAGCCCGAAAAAAAATATTGAATATTATTATTTTGAATTTTAAAATATGCACTAACATTCTTTTATCAAAATAATCTACAAAAAATTGTAAGACTTTTTTTATATCTTTAACATATTTTCAAATTGTTAACCAAAAGGCCATAATAATTAAAAAGCACTGCTCGCAACGCATATCTTACCTACTCGTATAGGCGAGCTCTACGCATTGGTGCGTTTTACGCGTACCAAATCTTGTTGAAATTTTTATTTGACATATAAATATAGTTTGGGAATTGTGGATTTCTTTAGCACAAATTAATATAATAAGTAATTTCATTTTTCATATAATACTATAACAAATACATAAATAAAAATAGTTTTGAAATTTCGTGATGCTAAATTTGAATAATGAAACGAAAACACATTCCGTATATCGATGCTCGATATCGAGAAATTACGTTACATGTTCAAAAATATATGTTTATGAATCAGCTATTATTCAATATGATTTATTTTAGGAAGTATAAAAAAAAAACAAAACAATAATAAATAAAACGTAAAGGAAAGTTCTGTGTTGACCACAACCGATTTTCTTAAGAGTTCTGTAACTAGAACACTGATTTTCAAAGTGACAAACGATCAATGTATTTCAAGTTCTGTTGCTAAATTTAAATATGATATTAAATAAAAACGTAAATGTATATTAATTATTAATATAAAATTGGTTATTCACTAATTACTAAATAAATTTCAAATTATCATAACTAAATGAAGATTTAACAGGGAGAACTTGTTTAAATCCTAATAAAATTAAATACAATTATTAACTCGTCGTACAGCATGTACATAAGAGCTATAGTGATCAATCGTGTATCTGTAACATACTTGGATCAAAAAATATCCTTAAAGATAAATTCATAATATCCAAAAATAGATATAACTCATATACTTGGATATACTTTGTATCTCGCTCGGTCGTAAGACTTGAGTTTATGACCGCAACTAAATTTGGCATACATATAATTTAGCTGGCCAAGAAATTTCCGTCGTATTTTAAATCTAATCGTCTGTACATGTCCGGCGGAATAGGACCTAAAAATTTTGCCCTTAGAAAAATATTGAAAGTTTCAAAAATTCCACAAGATATTATAAGATATTTTATATTGTGATTTTGGAAGCTAAAAAAAATTACAATAAATAAACATTTTGAAATAAAATTAATTAATTCTTTATATCTATAAAACTTTACATTCTTTTACATCACCAAAAAAATAGAATTCGAAATTTGAACGTATATTATACACTTTTTGTCTATTTACGCAGTGACGTCTGTGTGTCTGCCTGTCTGTGTGTATGCATATCTGTGAACGCTCTAGGGGCAAAACTGTCGAACGTAAAATTGGGAAACTTCAAACTTAAGACTTGTATATGATCTAGATGTACACCTTATATTTTTGAAATGAATATTCAAACTGGTAGCGCATTTTTTGTTCTATCTCCAATATCATTAGAGCGGCTGCACTTATGGCAAAAATAGTTAGGTTTACAATGAATGATATTAATATTTCGCACAACTTTTGTTTCGTTGCTGAGATACAGTTAATGTTAGGTGCATTTGAATGTAGCCTTGAAAAGGTCACACTCTTCAATTAGTCATAACTCTGGTTTAGAAAAACTTTTCAACATGTACTTTGAACCAAATTAAAGCTAATTACAGTAACTTAAAATAGCTTTTTGGAAAATTTTGATATCTGCAAAATCAAAAATGATACAAGAAAAATATAGATAATAGCCGTATTCTTTTTACAGGCAATCTCAGCTTGTTTCGGTTAAAACTCATCTTCTCACTCTGTCTTTACACATGATACCTCATGTGTAGACAGAGCAAAAACATAATATTTAAGTGAGCCTATCTGAGATTTTGAGGAAAAAGAATACAGCTAATAGTTTATATTATTTAATATATTAAATATTGTGGGATTTTACCGCTAAAACGAGGCGCGCTCCTTATTTCGGTCGTATCTCCTTTGCAATTAACGCTAAATACATCCAAAAACAGCATTTTGAAGGTCATTTAATCATCTTTAAGGTCAGGTAAATTAAAACAGTACAAATTCGTCGTTTTTTTAAGAAAAAATCTTTAAAAGTTAACTTCAAACTCTTCTATCTCTTTGATTTTTTTTCTTAAAAAAATGACGAATTTGTACTGTATTAATTTACCTGACCTTAAAGATGATTAAAAGGGAGTAGCATGCTATAATTTCAATTTTTAAGTATATAATATGAAATAAGTGCATATTATTGCCTAATTAGCATATATTTTAAGCAAATACGTGTTTCTGTACATTTATTTTAATTCATAGTTAATATTTTTCACTTCAAAATGGCCAAGAAGCAGTGATTTTTGAAAATATGAGTTGCGGTAAGATTTTATAGTTCGTCAAATTATAATAACTGCAAGTAAGTAAATTTATAATTCTGATTATTAGAGTAATAAAATCTTGAAGAGATAATACAAACATATTTAGAAACATGTTTGGTTGGCAATTTTATTCTTTTATTTTTGATGGCACAATCCATTGTATTTTAGCATATAACTAATTATCATATTTTAAAACTGCCGTTGTGACACTGCAGCAGTTTAATACTGCAAAATTCAGAATCTAGCTTGATTATTTAATTCAAAAACAATAATGAATCAAATGTCAAATCATTAAAAATGTTGTGTAAAAAGGATTTGTTACTATTTGAATAATCAATTCAAATAATAAACAGCAATCGTAAGTAAATTTATAATCCTGTTTTTTATATACAATCATAGAAACTGTCTAAATGATACAACACATACCAACTGTATACCATATGGGCACATGGTGCCCACGGGTGACCCTAGTATATAAAATAAAATTCCGAAACAGGTATAAAATTAGTTTGTAATTTGGCCTCATTTTGATACCAAATGACTTCTAATATAATTAGGGATATGAGTATTATTATAATGTATATATATTTTTTAGATTCAATCTTAATTCAGTCTGACATCAAAAAAGCATTTTCCATTGTGACTTTAATTACATTTTCCTGTTTTTGTACTATAAATACCCAAAAATAATTAGTTTGTTAGTTTAGTTTCACAATGTATCTGTATACATTCATACAAATAGCTGTTTGTTTGACGTCCGCCAGTGCAATTTTCGATATAAACTTTAATAAATGGCGTATGTGTGACGACAAAGAATACCCATCCAAACATTTCGCGACGTTCACGAAAATTAATTCTACGATTACCCTTATAAGTGCAAACGCCACAGTATCGACAGATTTAGATGCAAGCGTGACAGTAACCAAGCAATTCGATATATTTCGCAATGGCACCTGGAAACATATTTATTACACGAAAACTAACGATTGGTGTGCGCATCTGGTTGCAATGAACAATGACTTCGTCAATGGTATTCTCTCCGGATTCAAAATCGGGCAAAAGTGCCCGTTTAAAAAAGGGTTTTATGAAGGGCACAACATTGTACTCGACTTTTCTAAGCATGCCAAGGAAACACTTCCTGTGGGGCTGATTAGGAATACGTTTAAGGTTATCAAAAATGATGAAGAACTATTTTGTCTGAAATATGAAATTGATATTTTGCAAAATGATAATGCTAAGAAATTTGATTAAAACAGTTTTTTTGTATCGTATATTATACATGTAGTCTAGTGTGTTATAAATATATATATATATGTTTTCTTGCAATGTACAAGATTTATTTTTTATTTCCTACACTGTTATGAATTTGTGTACATTTAAATCCCTTCTAATGCTCCTAAATAATAATTTCAACAACTGTAAGGGCCAAATATCTATATGAGCATCCAGACTATGGTCCTTAAAGGATATTGATCACAGAGGGAAAGTCGTAACTAAAACCAGCTATAAAACTAACCAATACTCTACAGAAATATCCTGAAATGTCATTTATCTAATTGTGTCTATTTTGTTTTCCTGTCAAAATAGCAGATGATCCGATTTTATTAGCTACATGCGAATCCATGGCAACGTAAACAACATATTTATAATGTTTCGTAGCATTTTTCTCGCAACTGGTACAATTTTTGAAGAAATGTTTCAAACAAAAGTTGTGCGAAATATTAATCTCTTTCATTATGAACATAACTATTTTCGCCGTCAGTGCAGCCGTTCTAGTGATATTGGAGATAGAACAAAAAATGCATAGAGTAAACATGCACTTCTGGTTTGAATATTCTTTTCAAAAATAGGGCATATACAAGTCTTAAGTTTGAAGTTTCATAATTTTACGTTCGAAAGTTTTGGCTCTAGAGCATTCACAGACACACACACACATGTCATTCCGAAAATAGTCACATTCGGTTCAGGGAAGCTCAAAACATGTATATCCGTTGAAAACTCGAGTTCGAAATTTTTCATGATTACAATACTTACTAATTACTTCGTAAAAGAAAGTAAAAAGGGACATGGTGTAGTTTTTAAAGGATAAAAGTGAAATATGTGACTGAAAAAGGATAAAAAAGTGAATAATAGTGAATAAAATATTCATTTTGTAGACGCCATTTTGTTTTAGACCGATTTTGAGGCCAGATTCGTAATCTGCGACCATAAAAACCTTGCGTTATCAAATTTCAGGCAATTAATTAAATAAATAAAAGAGTTGTAGATATTATAATTAAGAATGTATTAAAAAAAGCTAGAGTGGCCTGCACTCGACTTGCTTTTACGTAGTTTTTACTAGAAAAAAACAAAATATTAACAGGCACAAATATGATAAACTATATGAAAATACATGGCAACATAAATAAGATATTTCGTAGCAGTTTTCTCGTAACTGGTAGATTTTTTGAAGAAACTTTTCAAACAAAAATTGTGTGAAACATTAATATCTATCATTATGAATATAACTAATTTTACCATAAGTGCAGCCGTTCTAGTGATATTGGAAATAGAACAAAAACATGCACTTCCGGTTTCTTAAGTTTGAAGTTTCACAATTTAACGTGTTTCGACAGTATTTGCTCAAGAGCGTTCACAGACAGACACACACACAGACGTCATTCCGAAAATAGTCACATTCGATTCAGGGAAGGTCAAAACGTGTATATCCGTTGAAATCTCGAGTTCGAAATTTTTCATGATTACAAGACTTACTTATTACTTTGTAAAAGAAAGTAGATACACATATTTGCTAATTGACAATGGAAAAAATAAAAAAGCACACATCTTCTTACCTATGGGGAACTTTTCTATAAACTTTTGCCGAAAAAAAAAAAGTTTAAAATGGGTTTAGAGTCAACGAAGTTAGAACATTGACGAATTTTTAGTGTTTTTAATACTTTTCATACATTTATGACATGAATATAGTGAATTAAATTTTAAAATAGTGACCGTTTTCGGAAAAAGGACCCTCAATACGAACATTTCCATTTGAATTTCGAGGTCGACTTTTTTATGATCACAATATGGAACTTTTAATTCAATATAAATATTTATTATTTATATAATCCGCATTCGCAATACAAAATAATATATACAACAATTTACAACCTAAGATAACTTATTAGTTATTATAAAGCACAACCCAAGAAAACAAAATGATTGAAAAGTAGTAAGAATGTTCCTGGGATCAATCAATCCGTGTCATTTTCACTGTCATATTCCGACATTTTCATCAACAATTCCGCCATTGCTTTCCTCTGTCGCTTCTTATCTTTAATACTGGTTAACATATAGGCAATTGTCCGTCCGAACGCCAGAAACTGGTCATCATTGGTAGGTATTGATTTCTCGAGCTGTTGATTTGTAATAAAATCATCGATGTTTTGCATCGTATTGATCAGTTGTGTGAAATTATCACTGTTGGCAGTGCTCGGCTGCTCCGAACGTATTGATTCGGGAACAATGGTGATAGTTGATTGTGCCGTTTGTTCTGTGCTTGAAATGTGGCTGGATGCGTTGTCTGAGCTGGCTAATGTAAAATGAAATTCGGTTTTTGGCTCGAGTGGGAAGTCGCTTTCGTTTGTAATCTGCAGAGGATCTTGAAGAGGATCCGACGGAATGAGCGATCTGAAAATTTTAGATCATGTTTTACTTTTTTTTTTTTTAAATAAGCACCAATGCCTTCAGCTTGCCGTATAAGTCGAGTGACGACCATTCCACATTTTTTTAAGCCTTTCAAAAAAAATCTATTTAAGGAGGACTATAACTCCCTATTGGATATAAAATGAGACGGGCATTTCGTGAGTACAGAAATTATATTTATATTTAATTTCATTAAAATCGGGCCGGTACCTTCGGAAGAGATACGTGCACAAATTTATATTTCAATGGTGCCTTACCTTACTTTAATATATGGATCGAGGAAACGCATTTCGTCAAATAATTTCCAATGTCCGTTATATTCGCCTAGATTAGTTCTTTGTAGTAATAACGGCTTCCTCTCTTTGCAATATTTATTTCGTAAGTTTATGAACCTTGTCTCACATTCCCTCCCTAAAAATATTCATAAATTTCGCAAAAAAAAAAAACAATCTTGAAATATTCCAATATTTTAGATTTTAATATAATAATTTTTAATGGCTATTTTAACTATCAAAATTTAAAATCTACATTGATAAATAAACAAAAACGAATCAAACGTCAAAGTTTTTGTGAACAATGTATTCATATATTAATTTGTGTATTTAGTGTGTTGTGTAGTTTATAGATTGTGGCATCTAATTATATTGATATTCTCACATTCCTTCCCTAAAAATATTCATAAATTTCGCAAATTATACATATAAATATATATAAATACTCAGATGTATAAATAAATTAAAATTATATGCTAAGGAAAATGTATTTTAGTTAATAATGTTAATTGTTGTTCTATTTATATTTTATTTTCTGTCAATATTTGTATTATATTTAATTATTAATTGTTCTATAAATAAGTTTCCTTATACCATGTAAATGTTTAGAGCTTAAATAAAACAACATTTGGTACGAGTAAAACGCACCAACGCGCAGAGATCGCCCTTAGGTAAAATATGCGTTGCGAGCAGTGCTTTTTAATTATTATGGCCTTTTGGTTAACAATTTGAAAATATGTTATAGACATAAAAAGTCTTACATTTAATTTTAGATTATATTGATAAAAAAAAAATTTAGTTCATACTTTAAAATTCAAAATTATAATATTTAATCATTTTTTTCGGGCTTTGGATTAACAAAATGAAAAAATCTTATAGATATAAAATATCTTAGAATTTTTAGTAGAATTTTTAAGTGTATTAATTATTTTTATAAGGGCAGTATTAAGGGGGGCTCTAAATTTTGGGGCCCTATAACTCGGGAAGTATACGGGCGATTGGATTTATACTGCGAGCGGATTCAAATGGGATGCCAAATAATATGTGTACCAAATTTAGATTATATTGATAAAAAAATAATTTAGTGCATATTTTAAAATTCAAAATTATAATATTTAATAATTTTTTTCGGACTTTGGGTTAACAAAATGAAAAAATCTTGTAGACAAAAAATATCTTAGAATTTTTAGTAAAATTTTTAAGTGTTTCAATTATTTTTATAAGGGCAGTATTAAGGGGGGCTCTAAATTTTGGGGCCCTATAACTCGGGAAGTATACGGGCGATTGGATTTAAACTGCGAGCGGATTCAAATGGGATGCCAAATAATATGTGTACCAAATTTGGAGTGAATCGCTCCGGTACCTTCAGAGGAGTAGAGGGCACAAATTTGGTCTTACGAGCGAGCGACGACTAACATCCAAGTATATAAGTTATATACATTTTCGGAATCAGGGCGACGAGACGAACACTTTTTCTTAATGACATTTTTTGATCCAAGAATGCTACAGACACACGACCGAATGCTTTAGCCTCTTCGGTACTACGTACGGCGAGCTAAAAATTATGCCACAGCATAATTGATTTTCTGTGTTTACTCAAGAAAACTGTCCAACAATCTTGAAATATTCCCAAATTTTAGATTTTAAAATATTTTTTAATGGTTGTAGCAATTTTAACATATAGTCGTTTATTAAAATTAAAAATCTACATTGATAAATAAACAAAAACGAATCATATGTCAGACATTTTGTGAAAAATATATTAATTTGAAGTGTATTTAGTGTCTCACATTGTTTATTTCGTAAACTATGCGACAACATAATTGATTTTCTGTGTTTCCTCAAGAAAATTGTCCAACAAACTTGAAATACTCCAATATTTTAGATTTTAAAATAATATTTGTTAATGGCTTTAGCAATTGAATTTTAACATATAGTCATTTATCAAAATATAAAATCTACATTGATAAATAAACAAAAACGAATCAATCAATTTATTAACATATTAATTTGAAGTGTATTTAGTGTGTTGTGTAGTTTATAGATAGTGGCATCTAATATATATTATATTGCTATTGTATGCCAATGACTAATAGCAAATCTTGTATTTGCTTATTTATATAATACAAACGACTTACGGAGAAAATAAAATACAAATCGGAGCACACAAGGAAAAATCGTGAACAGCAATTAATGAAATATCGATATGGGTTAACGTAGCAGCTAGATAATTGATATTAGCAAATACCTGTCAGATTTACTGCTTCACCAATTTGACGCCAAGCTCTACATTTTTCATGTTTGAGTTTAAAACGGGGATCTGTACTGTCATATACAAATGGGAACTTTTTCACTAATGCCAGAACAGTTCTGTCGTCTTTCAATGCATCACAATACATATGACATGATTTCATAATCGAATGTTAAATTTTAATTAACTTGATGAAAACGATATAAAACTGTTTTTTTGTGTTAAAGAATGCACTCACTAGCCGTATTCTTTTTACACAAAATCTCAGCTAAGCGCAATGAAATGTCATGTTCTTGCTCTGTCTGCCTCATGTGTAGACAGAGCGAGAAGATGAGTTTTAACCAAAACAAGCTGAGATTGTCTATAAAAAGAATGCGGCTAATTACAGAAAAGTTTGATAACACCAAATCACCAAATGTTTAAGGCTACATCCCCATGGATGCGCATTTACGTATCTATGATACTGTGTTGCCAACCTCGGCGCAAGTACCCAGATTTAATCGTCGAGTTTCGGAGATATGCATTTTTAAACGTAAACATTGTTAAAAGGGAAGCGATAAATTCAAAAATTAGAGTCAAATATATACATATAAAAATTACTTACACAATTATTTGTAGACTACATACATATCACAGACATTGAATATATAAAATGAAATGTACAAAATGTTTGCGATTTTTAGCAATAGCGACAATACATTTAATAAATATCTGGAGTGGCCTGCACTCAACTTTCTTTTACGTAGTTTTCAATAGATAGATATTAATATACATATATATATATATATATATATATATATATATATATATATATATATATATATATATATATAATATAATGAAAATAACTGGATAGTTATACCAATTTATAATGGATCTGAATTTAAAGTACTTATCGTATTCAATCTTAAACAGTAAAATTTCACAGTAACACTCTGAAATTGTTAATTAATTATGTCAGCAAATATATAATATAAATTGATTCTATAAGAATTTAACTGATACAATTTATTCTAATAAGAAATCAATATTTTAAATATTAATTCATACAGATAACTGTCAAAGTAATGCTTGTTTGTTTTCAATAAACAAGAAACAAATGATGTAACTCATGGTTGATCCGATTTAAAAATAATAAAATTTGTCACAATTGTAGGTATCACCATGGCAACGTAAATAAGATATTTGAGTTTTTTCGTAGCAGTTTTCTCATAACTGGTACAATTTATGAGAAAACTTTTCAAACAAAAGTTGTGCGAAATATTATTATCTTTCATTATGAATATTACTATTTTTGCCGTAAGTGTAGCCGTTCTAGTGATATTGGAGATAGAACAAATAATGTATAGAGTAAACATGAACTACCGGTTTGAATATTCTTTTCAAAAATAGGAGGTGCACATCTAGGGCATATGCAAAGCTTAAGTTTGAAGTTTCATCATTTTTCGTTCGACAGTTTTGGCTCTAGAGCGTTCACAGGCACACACACACACACAGACAGACAGACGTCTTTCCGAAAATAGTCACATTCGATTCAGAAAAGGTCAAAACGTGTATATCCGTTGAAATCTCGAGTTCGAAATTTTTCATGATTACAATACTTACTTATTACTCTGTAAAAGAAAGTAAAAAGCGAGATAAATTTAGAAATATCGAAGTACCCATCTCAGTTTTCCCACTACGATTACCCAATAAAATAATCGACTGTGTAATGCCCTTTTCACATTTTATCATTTATTTCATTTACATTATTTCGTTTATTTACAACCACAATAATGTTTCTTACACAAAAAAAGGCGAGATAAAGAGAATTAAATTGCAAAGTTCACCAATTTTTATTGAAGAATAAAGTAGATTTTTAAATTATGTTAAAACAAAACAAAATTATGTACAAATTGTCATATAATTAAATATATACTGTATATACACACATATATATATATGTATATATATATATATATATATATATATATATATATATATATATATATATATATATATATATATATATATATATATTTAATTTGATCATCACACAACATATTTATTTTGACATTTAAGACGTATTCCGAATTTGGATCACAGTAACCGGTTACACATTTATTTCGTTTCTAATTGACTTTAAAGAGCTAAAATAATATTATTTCGATAGTATTAGCGATTATAAACCATTTTACTGCTAATTTATCCTAAAAATGCTTTTCAAGTTCGCGAAATTCGATATCTTATTCGTTAGCGGTTACAGTGGTCCAATTTCGGAATATACTAATATATATGTATATCATTAATATAATAACCCAGAAATGTATGTATGTATGTGTAGAACGCTTCTTTGTAAAAATACAAATTGGCATAGACGGGGATCGAACTCACGACCTCCAGGGTGAAAGGCATGACACTTAGCCACTGCACCATGGCGACTGTTATTAATGTTATAAAAAATAATCAAATAGTTTATACTGAAATAAAACAATCACTACGATTCTGAAGTTCAGTCTGCTTTGAAATAGACAAAAACGAATCAAACGTCAGAATGAAATCATTCAAAATTGGTTTTTGTGTGATAAATCTTCAATTCAAAGTTTAATCTTAAGTTTAAGGGGAGTAGCATGCTATAATTTCAATTTTTAAGTATATAATATGAAATAAGTGCATATTATTGCCTAATTATCATATATTTTTAGCAAATACGTGTTTCTGTACATTTATTTTAATTCATAGTTAATATTTTTCACTTCAAAATGGCCAAGAAGCAGTGATTTTTGAAAATATGAGTTGCGGTAAGATTTTATAGTTCGTCAAATTATAATAACTGCAAGTAAGTAAATTTATAATTCTGATTATTAGAGTAATAAAATCTTGAAGAGATAATACAAACATATTTAGAAACATGTTTGGTTGGCAATTTTATTCTTATATTTTTGATGGCACAATCCATTGTATTTTAGCATATAACTAATTATCATCACTTTTAAAACTGCCGTTGTGACACTGCATCAGATTAATACTGCAAAATTCAGAATCTAGCCTGATTATTTAATTCAAAAACAATAATGAATCAAATGTCAAATCATTAAAAATGTTGTGTAAAAAGGATTTGTAATACATATTATTTGAATAATCGATTCAAATAATAAACAGCAATCGTAAATAAATTTATAATCCTGTTTTTTATATACAATCATAGAAACTGTCTAAATGATACAACACATATGCACCATACAAGGTTAAAATCAAAGTTAAACAAAATTTTGTTTAAATTTATCGGATGTTACACAGTGTGATGCAATAAGCGATCGATTAGTTAATCTCAGCATAGTGATCTAAGAACAAAATAGCGTTCAAAGAAAGAACTCGATTTTTTCTTTATTATTATTTGCGATGTGGAAATTTGTATTACTATTATAGTCAAACGATACAAAATGAAGAAAAACCGTGTTATTATTATTAAATTACATGAAAATTCGCCATCAGTCAAAACTGACCTATGTTCTGTATACTATATGGGCACATGGTGCCCACGGGTGACCCTAGTATATATATATATATATATATATATATATAATCAAGTTGTGTAAAAAATAACGTAGATAGAAAAGTATCTTTTTATACTTTTAATGGGTTCTATAAAGTTAAATTCCGACAGCAGCGGTTTATAGATTATATTTCGCAGGTAAAAAATTGAAATATATTTAAGCGGAATCCGCAAGATTTGAATATGGAAGGCGGGAAATTAGAAACACTTCCTGTATTTTGCAGAATCCGCAAGAATTATAAAAATTATGTGTAATTCACGCAAAATACGTAACAAGCTGCGATGTTTTTATATATTTATATATATATATATATATTTATATATATATATATATTTATATATATATATATATATATATATATATACACTCGTACCTCGCCTAGTGCACGGCATTAAATTCAGAAATCCCCGCCTAGTTCACCGGCTCAGGAGAGGCCGGTCTATCCCCACCACGCGCAACGAGCTAGGATATTGATTATATCCAAATAATGCAGAGATAAGAGTTTAATGTTTGAGTCGGTTCAAATGGACGTAAAAAATAGTTCTATTCAAATATAAATTAATGGTCCATCATAACTATTCGTAAAACACGAAAGAAATACTCGGAATACCGTTTGTAACATTGCGCGCGACACTACGGTCGGAGTGGGGGAACTGGGAGGGGTGACGTGACGCCGGTGTACTAGGCGAGGATTAGCTCGTGTTCTAGGAGGTACGAGTGTATATATATATATATATATATATATATATATATATATATATATATATATATATATATATATATATATATACATATATATTGATTAACCAGGTACATCATGAAGATTTCTTAAATTATTAACTATTCAAATTCATAAGTAATGCCAAAACGTTGAGCAGATAATATTAATTTTATAAAACGACTTCATATCCCAAGATAGATAGTTTTTTCTATCATTATTAATATTGTTTATAATATTTAGTTTTATAAAATTGTACATTATTATACCGATATAGAATGTACTGTATATGATATGGACACATGATGCCAACGTGTTAACCTAGTTACTTACTAAAATGAGGTACACAAACGCAGTCAGACCTCAGATATGTTTTCGCAAATGATAAGTTAAACTACTATTTTTTTTAAATGATTGACCACAAATGGATTGTCGGCATTATGAATGTTGTAATGTTCCTGTAAGCAATCATTATTTTTGAATGTCTCGTTGCACCGTGTACACGAATACGGCATTTTCCCCGTGTGTATTCGCATGTGCCTATTGAAAAGCACTTGATAAATAAATGTTCGCTTGCAAATTGTGCAGGTATACTGTTTCCTTTCAGTGTGTCTTCGCATATGAACTTTTAGCTGGGTTGTTTGTTCGTATGAAGTAGGGCACATAGTGCATGAATACGGTTTCTCTCCGGTGTGCAATCGCTTGTGGGCTTCTAATGCGCTGAAGTAGTGAAATGATCGATCACAAAAGTCGCAGTCGTATCTTTGATTCCCAAGTCTGCTTACATGTTGTCTAAGATATGTGGATAATACGAAAGTTGTGCCACAGATTTCGCATTGGAAACCTAAAACTGAAATTGCATTTCATTTTAAAGCGCTAGATTTGTTTATATTGTAGAAACTAGAGTTTTTTGGTTTATTTTTTATATTTGTATGTATATAATTAATTTAATATCGTATCTGTGGGAATGAAACTAATTATCTATGCGTCTGATATCTGTGGAATTTTGGTCATTTTGTGGATTAGAACTAGATTCAGCCTCAGTTTTACGCACATGTTTGAACGTGTCGCTAATGAACTAGGACTTGAGGGGTGATTTAGGTATATTTTCATCCAGTGGGTGGCTCATTTTAGATATAAAAGCAATTTAACGCAGACATAGGGAGTTGGCTCGCGTATCGGGTCCACGCCAGTCGGAAGTTTCGTGTTTTAATTGTTCAGATTTAGTATAGTTGTTAAGTAAATATTTGTGTATTTTATTACTTAAGGGGTTATACGCAGTCAGGATTTTTAAAAACTCGATTTTTATTTTCTTTTAAGAATTTCGAACTCGAGATTTCAACGGATATACATGTTTTGATCTTCCCTGTCTGTGTGTGTGTGTGTCGCTCTAGGGCCAAAACTGTCGAACGAAAAATGATGAAACTTCAAACTTATATGCCCTAGATGTGCACCTTTTATTTTTGAAATGAATATGTTTACTCTATGCATTTTTTGTTCTATTTCCAATATCACTAGAACGGCTACACTTACGGCAAATATAGTTATGTTCATAATGAAAGATATTAATATTTCGCACAACTTTTGTTTGAAAAGTTTCTTCAAAAAATGTGCCAGTTGCGAGAAAAATGCTACGAAACATTATAAATATCTTGTTTATGTTGCTATGGATTCGCATGTAGCGTAATAAGATCGGATCATCTGCGACTTGGACAAGAAAACAAAATAGACCCAATTAGATAAATGACATTTCAAGATATTTCTGTAGAGTATTGGTTATTTTGATAGCTATATATAAATACATATATATATACATATATATATATATATATATATATATATATATATATATAAATATATATATATATATATATATATATATATATATATATATATATATACGAGGGTTGTCAGACAAGTACTTAGCCTCACCGGCCTATGGCGCCACTGTCGCAAGAGACATAACCTATTGTGTAATACATTATCTTAGACGGCTACTGTTAAAATGTCAGCCGAATCGGAGTCGTAGATTTGTTTTGACCGCGTGTGAAAGCGAGAGTATCCGCAGATGTTTTCGTTTTTGGAAGGGAAATCGCGCAGAAACTCTTTCGAATAATACATATATATATATACATACATATATATATATATATATATATATATATATATATATACATATATATATATATATATATATATATATATATATATATATATATATATACATATATATATATATATATATATATATATATATATATATATACATATATATATATATATATATATATATATATATATATATACATATATATATATATATATATATATATATATATATATATATATATATATATATACAATATATACATATATATATATATATATATATATATATATATATATATATATATATATATATATATATATATATATATATATATATATATATATATATATATATATATATATATATATATATATATATATACATATATATATATATATATATATATATATATATAAATATATATATATATACATATATATATATATATATATATATATATATATATATATATATATATACATATATATATATATATATATATATATATATATATATATATATAAATATATATATATGATTATATAAATATATATATATGATTATATATATATATATATATATATATATATATATATATATATATATATATATATATATATATATAAATATATATATATGATTATATATACATATATATATATATATATAAATATATATATATATGATTATATATACATATATATATATATATATATATATATATATATATATATATATATATACATATTTATATATATATATATATATATATATATATATATATATATATATATATATCATTAATATAATAACCCAGAAATGTTTGTATGTGAGTGAGTGTGTATGTGAGTGAGTGTGTATGTGTAGAACGCTTTTTTTGTAAAAATGCAGATTGGCATAGACGGGGATCGAACTCACGACCTCCAGGGTGAAATAATATTATAAAAAATAATCAAATAGTTTATACTGAAATAAAACAATCACTACGATTCTGAAGTTCAGTCTGCTTTGAAATAGACAAAAACGAATCAAACGTCAGAATGAAATCATTCAAAATTGGTTTTTGTGTGATAAATCTTCAATTCAAAGTTTAATCTTAAGTTTAAGGGGAGTAGCATGCTATAATTTCAATTTTTAAGTATATAATATGAAATAAGTGCATATTATTGCCTAATTATCATATATTTTTAGCAAATACGTGTTTCTGTACATTTATTTTAATTCATAGTTAATATATTCACATCAAAATGGGCAAAAAGCAGTGCTTTTTGAAAATATGAGTTGCGGTAAGATTCTATAGTTGGTCAAATTATAACAACTGCAAGTAAGTAAATTTATAATTCTAATTATTAGAGAAATAAAATGTTGAAGAGATAATTCAAACATATTTAGAAACATGTTTGGTTGGCTATTTTATTCTTTTATTTTTGATGGCACAATCCATTGTATTTTAGCATATAACTAATTATCATCACTTTTAAAACTGCCGTTGTGACACTGCATCAGATTAATACTGCAAAATTCAGAATCTAGCCTGATTATTTAATTCAAAAACAATAATGAATCAAATGTCAAATCATTAAAAATGTTGTGTAAAAAGGATTTGTAATACATATTATTTGAATAATCGATTCAAATAAGAAACAGCAATCGTAAGTAAATTTATAATCCTGTTTTTTATATACAATCATAGAAACTGTCTAAATGATACAACACATATGCACCATACAAGGTTAAAATCAAAGTTAAACAAAATTTTGTTTAAATTTATCGGATGTTACACAGTTATAGTCAAACGATACAAAATGAAGAAAAACCGTGTTATTATTATTAAATTACATGAAAATTCGCCATCAGTCAAAACTGACCTATGTTCTGTATACCATATGGGCACATGGTGCCCACGGGTGACCCTAGTATATATATATCTCTATATCTAGTGAAACTGCGCAAAAGAAAATCGAGTGCAGGCCACTCCAGATATTTTTTTACAAATAAAAGATCAATATAAGTTAAAAGCTACCACAATATGTATATAAATTTTTACATTAATAAAGTAAAATATCTAACCAGGAAAAATTCTTGAAAAATCGCTTTTATTTCGACCTCCTGACTGCGTATAACCCCTTAACATAAATTTTGATTGAGACATTTGTGGACTTAGAATTATGTTTGTGTTTGATTTTTGTGATTTGTGTTTGATTTAAATCGTTTTTACATTGAATATTTTTGCGTTTAGCTTTTAAGTAAATGTTTTGAATGTTTTGTTTTAAATCATTGAATTTCATAATATACTTACGTTTCTTTTTATGTTTTTGTACATGTTCAATTAATTTATTGGTATTTGCTTTAAATGGTTTTTCACAAAGCCCACATTTACTGTGGAATCGGATATGCGTATGCATATAAATAGAATCAAACTCCTTTGAACAAACTATGCAGCTTTCTTTCAAATCTTTGTGTTTTTTCACCCGATAATGTATCAGCAATTGCAAGTAACTAGAAAACACACTATTACAGGCCCTACATTCGTTTTCTTTTGTATTTTCTTCAGCAACTTTAGAAGAATCTAAAATACTATTAGTAGGGACATCTCTTTCGATTAGATCATTTTCTAAATTGAATTGCGATTCATTTTCTAATGGATCCGAATCAATTATTTCAGTTTTAATTACATCTAAATTTCGATTCAAATTTAGTTGAAAATTAGATTCTTTGAATGATTCGTCAGCTCCGAATTGAGTGTCACACATCACTAGTGGGTTTATGTTGTTTTCAGTGCAATCATCAGCAGAATCAGTGTTCATTTCAGGTTTGATCACAACTTGGTCCAATGTGATCATTGCGTTATTTGCACATTTCGTTTCAGTCTTCATTAGTGCGATTTGTCGTCTTTGCCGTCGATTTATTTGTTGCAATTTTCTAATATTGCTTTTATAAACGGACAATTTGTGTTTGTATTGTTTGATCAAAAGTGCTTTTGACTGCAACAGAATGCGATATCTCTTTTTGTTTGATGAGTTTGTAGAAATTGTGCTACTCGTTCGAGATATTGATGCTTCCGGAATTAATGGTAACTGTTCGGATAAGTTACTTTTCTCAACCTTTTCTTCTTCTTCTTTTATTATCTAATTTAAAATAGAAGTATTTTAATAATATCCATAATTATTACTATTAACAAGCTTAGGTACAACGCACCTATGCGTTCTGCCCAACCTTTTTCTCATTTAAAATAGAAATATTTTAATAATATGCACAATTATTACTATTAACAAGCTTAGATACAACGCACCTATGCGTTTAGCTCACCTTATAAGTAATATATGCGATGCGAGCAGTGGTTTTTAATTATTATGGCCTTTTGATTAACAATTTGAAAAAATGTTATAGATATAAAAAATCTTACATTTAATTTTAGATTATATTGATAAACAAATTTTTTTTAGTGTATATTTTAAAATTCAAAATTATAATATTTAATATTTTTTTTCGGGGATTGGGTTAACAATATGAAAAAATCTTGTAGATATAAAATATCTTAGAATTTTCAGTAGAATTTTTAAATGTTTCAATTATTTTTATAAGGGCAGTATTAAGGGGGGCTCCAAATTTTGGGGCCCTATAACTCGGAAAGTATACGGGCGATTGGATTTAAACTGCGAGCGGATTCAAATGGGATGCCAAATAATATGTGTATCAAATTTAGATTATATTGATAAACAAGATTTGGTACGCGTAGAACGCACCAACGCGCAGAGCTCGCCTTTAGGTAAAATATGCGTTGCGAGCAGTGCTTTTTAATTATAATGACCTTTTGGTTAACAATTTAAAAATATGTTATAAATATAAAAAGTCTTACATTTTTTTTAATTATATAGATATAAAAAAAAAATTAGTGCAAATTTCAAAATTATAATATTTAATAATTTTTTTCGGGCTTTGGGTTAACAAAATGAAAAAATCTTGTAGATATAAAATATCTTAGAATTTTTAGTAGAATTTTTAAGTGTTTCAATTATTTTTATAAGGGCAGTATTAAGGGGGGCTTCAAATTTTGGGGCCCTATAACTCGGGAAGTATACGGGCGATTGGAATTAAACTGCGAGCGGATTCAAATGGGATACCAAATAATATGTGTACCAAATTTAGATTATATTGATTAAAAAAAAATTTAGTGCATATTTTAAAATTCAAAATTATATTATTTAATAATTTTCTTCGGGCTTTGGGTTAACAAAATGAAAAAATCTTGTAGATAAAAAATATCTTAGAATTTCTAGTAAAATTTTTAAGTGTTTCAATTATTTTTATAAAGGCAGTATTAAGGGGGGCTCCAAATTTTGGGGCCCTATAACTCGGGAAGTATACGGGCGATTGGATTTAAACTGCGAGCGGATTCAAATGGGATGCCAAATAATATGTGTACCAAATTTGGAGTGAATCGCTCCGGTACCTTCAGAGGAGTTGAGGGCACAAATTTGGTCTTACGAGCGACGACTAATATCCAAGTATATAAGTTATATACATTTTCGGAATCAGGGCGACGAGACGAACACTTTTTCTTAATGAAATGTTTTGATCGATTGATAGAAATATCGAAATATGTATATACCTACCAGTTCCTTTTGAATTTGTGCATGTTCATCAGAGTTCAGATTCCAAAAACTGCAGTTTGGATCATTTATTGTTGGAATCTCCATCTCTTCAGAATTGCCAATACTACAATATTTTAATACTATAAGAATTTTGCATGGTCAAACTTGGATTAGAATCATTAGCTTACCTAATTTCTGATTCTTCAGTTGGCAATTGAAGTGCACTTAACTGATTTTTTTTACTAGTATAGGGAATACGAAGTTTAAGACATCTGTCAAATTCAAAAATAAATAAACATTGTAAAATAATAAGACGCATTTTATATATATATATATATATATATATAAAATAATTCTTATGTTTTTACAAAATTTATTTTATTATTTTAATTTAATTATGTGTTTCACAATAAAAACATTGTTTAACCTGTAATATTCAGCTAAATTGCGTCGATTTTTACCCTTCTTTCTACTCGCATTAAGAGTTAATCTTTTCCTCTTAGTTATAGTTAGATTATCCATCTATGAACATTTATATATATAATTAAACCCGAAACAAAAGAAAAACGAATTCATTCTACCTGATCTATAATATTTCATGTAATTTCACTTCGATATTAAACAGGTTTTATTAATTATTGTTATGAAACTAACCGATTATTAAAGCAACATTAAACCAAATTGTTGCATTGAAAAACACGAATAAAATGATTAACACGAAATAACAAATAACTTGTATGTCGGTAAAGTTATCCACAGTTTTCTACAGCATACAATTTTTGTTGCCAACATAAAAAAACTAAAAATCCCCTAGATTTTTATTTCGCTTAATACGTGGTATTAAGATCTCAAATGTGTTTCATTTTGTGTAGAATATCAATAATTAGCTATATATAATCAAAAACTGTAGAAATATGTCCAGGAATTATGAATTATCTTTAAAAACCCCCGGCTCATACGAACAAACAGAACGTCGTCCGACGTTTCCCCAATTTACAAAAAATCTAAATGTCTAAGAAACAATTGAGAACTGTTTTTGTAATCTACACACTGACACCTTTCAGAAAATGTATAAAACATATAAATTCACGCAGTGCACGAATTAAAAAAGTAACATTTTAAAATAGAATTGGCTATATCATCTTAATTTAAAGAAAAACTAAGCGTTCCCTACGTAAATGTTTGCTTTATTCGTAAAGAACTATATGTTTTATATGTGTAATGAATGTTCTTTACGAATAAAGCAAACATTTACGAAGGGAACGGTTAGTTTTTCTTTAAATTAAGATGATATAGCCAATTCTATTTTAAAATGTTACTTTTTTAATTCGTGCACTGCGTGAATTTATATGTTTTATACATTTTCTGAAAGGTGTCAGTGTGTAGATTACAAAAACAGTTCTCAATTGTTTCTTAGACATTTAGATTTTTTGTAAATCAGGGAAACGTCGGAAGACGTTCTGTTTGTTCGTATGTGCCGGGGGTTTTTAAAGATAATTCATAATTCCTATGTCAGTAAAGTTATCCATAGTTTTCTGCAGCCACGATTTCTGTTACCAACCTAAATATAACAAAATCTTCTTGATTGTTTTTGGCGCTACTATTAAAACCAAAATTACTTCCCATCACTTAAAAATGAGACAACCACAACGTAACCACAATCCTTGATTTTGTATACAAACGGATTATTTACATTTTCGCTGTTTGTAGTTACGTTGTGGTTGTCTAATTTTTAAGTAATGGGAAGTAATTTTGGTTTAATCGTTGCGCCAAAACAAATCAAGGGGATTTTGTTATTTTTTGGTTGGTAACAGAAATCGTGGCTGGAGAAAAGTGTGGATAACTATACTGACATCAGAGCTCGCCCTTAGTTAAAATATGCGTTGCGAGCAGTGGTTTTTAATTATTATGGCCTTTTGGTTAACAATTTGAAAATATGTTATAGGTGTCAAAAGTCTTACATTTAATTTTAGATTATATTGATATATATTTAGTTCATATTTTAAAATTCAAAATTATAATATTTAATTATTTTTTTTCGGGCTTTGGGTTAACAAAATGAAAAAACCTTGTAGACAAAAAATATCTTATAATTTTTAGTAAAATTTTTAAGTGTTTCAATTATTTTTATAAGGGCAGTATTAAGGGGGCTCTAAATTTTGGGGCCCTATAACTCGGGAAGTATACGGGAGATTGGATTTATACTGCGAGCGGATTCAAATGGGATACCAAATAATATGTGTACCAAATTTGGTGTGAATCGCTCCGGTACCTTCAGAGGAGTAGAGGCCACAAATTTGATCTTACGAGATACCAAGCGACGACTTACATCCAGTTATATATTTTTTGGATTTAGGGCGACGAGACAAACACTTTTTGCTAAGGACATTTTTAGCTCGCCGTACGTAGTACCGAAGAGGCTAAAGCATTCGGTCGTGTGTCTGTAGCATTCTCGGATCAAAAAATTTCATTAAGAAAAAGTGTTCGTCTCGTCGCCCTGATTCCGAAAATGTATATAACTTATATACTTGGATGTTAGTCGTCGCTCGTAAGACCAAATTTGTGCCCTCTACTCCTCTGAAGGTACCGGAGCGATTCACTCCAAATTTGGTACACATATTATTTGGCATCCCATTTGAATCCGTTCGCAGTTTAAATCCAATCGCCCGTATACTTCCCGAGATATAGGGCCCCAAAATTTGGACCCCCCCTTAATACTGCCCTTATAAAAATAATTGAAACACTTAAAAATTCTACTAAAAATTCTAAGATATTTTTTATTTACAAGATTTTTTCATTTTGTTAACCCAAAGCCCGAAAAAAATTATTAAATATTATAATTTTGAATTTCAAAATTTGATTTTTTTTTTTTTTTTAATATAATCTTAAATTAAATGTAAGACTTTTTATATCTATAACATTTTTTCAATTAGTTAACCAAAAGGCCAAAATTATTAAAAACTGCTAGCATCGCATATATTACTTATAAGGCGAGCTGGACGCATAGGTGCGTTGTACCTAAGCTTGTTTGATTCGAGAATGCTACAGATACACGACCGATTGCTTTAGGTTCTTCGGTACTTCGTACGGCGTGCTAATAAATACGACTTTGGATACAAACTGATAATAAAAGGTAGAATCTTTGAAAGAATCACAACGAAAATCGTATAAAATAATAAACAACTTGACCACTTTATATCACCGATACCGTTGAGTGATCATCTTATCTTTTAGATAATTATTATTACCAATTATCTACATTTGTAAAAATGATTAAATTTTTAAATTTAATCATTTATTAATCAAGTGTCGTCTAATAAGTAATCATGGCGAATTTAATTTGGGCAATTCTTCTGCTATTACCTCTTTGCTATGCACATAATACAGGTACAATACATAATTATTAACTTACTTTAAATTTATACTTAACAATATTTATAGAAAAACAAAGATTGGCTTCTTTAATATAACATTGACAAAAATAAAAGGAAAGATTATAATCATGATCATTTACGAACTCGAGATTAGTTTTTTTTTATCATAATCGCATAGCAACGTTCTCAATAGGTTTAAAAATAGCGTCAATGTCTTCTGCACGCCGTATTATATATATATATATATATATATATATATATATATATATATATATATATATATATATATAATTACCCAGAAATGTTTGTGTGTTTGTATGTGAGTGTGTATGTTTGTGTAGAATTTTCTTTAAAAATGCAAATTGGCATAGACGGGGATCGAACTCACGAGTTCCAGGGTGAAAGGCAAGACTCTTAACCACTGCGCCATGGCGACTGCTAAAAATGTTAGAAAAAAATATCTGGAGTGGCCTGCACTCAACTTTCTTTTACGTAGTTTTCAATAGATAGATATTAATATACATATATATATATATATATATATATATATATATATATATATATAATGAAAATAACTGGATAATTATACCAATTTATAATGGATCTGAATTTGAAGTACTTATCGTATTCACTCTTAAACAGTCAAATTTCACAGTAAAACTCTGAAATTGTTAATTAATTATGTCAGCAAATATATAATATAAATTGATCCTATAATAATTTACCTGATTCAATTTATTCTAATAAGAAATCAATATTTTAAATATTAATTCATACAGATAACTGTCAAAGTAATGCTTGTTTGTTTTCAATAAACAAGAAACAAATGATGTAACTCATGGTTGATTCGTTTTAAAAATAATAAAATTTGTCACAATTGTAGGTATCACCATGGCAACGTAAATAAGAAAGAAGAAGGTCAAAACATGTATATCCGTTGAAATCTCGAGTTCGAAATTTTTCATGATTACAATACTTACTTATTACTCTGTAAAAGAAAGTAATAATCAAATAGTTTATACTGAAATAAAACAATCACTACTCTTCTGGAGTTCAGTCTGCTTTGAAATAGACAAAAACGAATCAAACGTCATAATGAAATGTCAATAAAGTTTTTGTGATAAATCTTCAATTAATTTGATGTGCTGTATACTTTACACAGAGTGGCTGATCTGCTATATTATATTGATATTGTATGCGTCAATGAGGCATATAAATAATTATTAGTAAATAAAATGAAGTTTTATTTATTCTAATTTGAAGTTTGTGAATGTCGCTATTTTAAGCATTTATGTTAAAATGAGCGACCAAAGAACAAATATAAATAAAAGTGCTACCACGTGTGAGCGTCAAAAACAGTATTTCAATGTGCATTAGTGACGTACGAGTTACGGAAACATTGTTTGAATTGTAAATCTTAAGTTTAAGAGGAGTCACATGTTATTATTCAATTTTTAAGTATTTAATATGAAATAAGTGTACATATTATTGCCTAATTTACATATATTTTTAGCAAATACGTGTTTCCGTAGTTTTAATTAGATTTATTTTAATTCATAGTTCATATTTTCACTTCAAAATGGCCAAAAAGCAGTGATTTTTGAATATATGAGTTGCGGTAAGATTCTATATATAGAAAAAAATTTACTGAATAATAAACTAAAAATACTAAACACTAAAAAAATAACTGATCTCGAGTTGGTAATTCCCAACTCGAGATTAGTAATTTTTTTAATCAAAATCGCATAGCAACGATCTCAATAGGCTTAAAAATAGCGCCAAAGTCTTCAGCTAGCCGTATAATCTATAGTTGAATTATATTAAGATTTTTTTTAAATAAAAAATGATTAATTATAAAGAAAAGTTTAATGTCGTTTTTGTTAACAGCATTAGAATCGCAACGAGATGTGACTGTATCTTACACTTTATGGGTTGGACCTCTACCGACGAACAACATATTTATAACAGCCCCGAGAAATACCACTTTTTACGATGTTATGAAAATTGCAGCCGCAACAAACAACCACTACAAATTCTACGCTAAACAATACGATTTCGGACACTACATTACACAAATTGGAAACTTTCCCGAAATACCAAACATTATGTCCTGGATGATATACAAACTGCCACAGATACCAAATATTCGGGACCCACCAACGGAAGATTTTCTTTCCCCAGTTGGTTAGTAAAATATAGAGTGACTATATTATCCGTGATTGGTCGGCGCCATTTTGTTGCTAGACGAAAAGGAATTTCTACATCCGAATTATTAACATTTTTCAGCATTTATTATGCACTTACAAGGGATCTCTTATAGATAAATTTATTTGAAACTCATTCTTTTGATGCTACACAGTTAATTGGAACATTCCTGAATATGTTCATTAAAGTTTATATACTATAATAATTATTATATTTAAAATATTATGCGCATGCGCGGAGTAGAAGAGGGCATAGATTATTTTGTGAATAACAGTTTTACATTTATAGTAACATTTCTAAAATACAATATTTGTTTTAGGTGTTGATGAAATTAGAATTAACAACGATGAACATTATCTGTTCTGGCTCCAGAAACTCAATGACGCTCATCCTACCCTTCATTAAATACGATTTAAACATAATAACTGTTAAAAAATACCAATTGTACCAATTATCTTATTATTTTATTATGTTATCAAATATTGTATCATCAATATTTATTGATTATAGAAATATAATATTAGGAATGGGTGGAAAATTATACCAATACCAATTTGTAATGGTATTACAGTACTAGCTATCACAACTAACCAATACTCTACAGAAATATTCTGAAATGTCATTTATTTAATTCAGACCATTTTGTTTTCTTGTCGAAATATTGACTGGCGCAGATGATCCGATTAATTAAGCTACATTCGAATCCATGATAACGTAAACAAGATACTTAGGATTTTTAGTAGCAATTTTCTCGTAACTGCTATATTGATTGAAGAAACTTTTCAAACAAAAGTTGTGCGAAATATTAATATCTTTCATTATGAACATAACTATTTTTGCCGTAAGTGCAGCCGTTCTAGTGATATTGGAGATAGAACAAAAAATGCATAGAGTAAACATGCACTGCCGGTTTGAATATTCTTTTCAAAAATAAGAGATGCACATCTAGGGCACATACAAGTCTTAAGTTTGAAGTCTCATAATTTTACGTTGGACAGTTTCGGCTCTAGAGCGTTCACATACACACACACACAGACGTCACTCCGAAAATAGTCACATTCGATTCAGAGAAGGTCAAAACGTGTATATCCGTTGAAATCTCGGGGTCGATTTTTTTGGTGATTCTACTAACACACACACATACACACTCACAGTCATACCAAAACCCCATATTTAACCATTAACCATCCTACGCCAAGTCAAGTAGTCAATAACCTCATACGTAAGCGTTAAGGTTAAGTATGGGCGACACCCGCCTTTTTCCGACTATCGATGGGACCACCTCCTGAAGAACACATATCAATCAAGGGGTTGGGACCTTCGGATAAACCAGACAGGCCACCGTTGGGACCTCCGGACAAACAGACAGACCACCGTTGGGACACCCTAAGATATTTTATATCTATAAAATTTATTCATATTGTTAACCCAAAGGCAATAAAAGAATATATTAAAAGTACATTTTTGAATTTTAAAATATGCTCTAAATAATAAAATTGTAAGATTTTTTATATTTATAACATATGTTCAAATAGTTAACCAAAAGGCCATAATAATTAAAAATATATATAACTCTTATAAGGCAAGTTGGACGCATAAGTGCACTTATGCGCATGCGTTGTACCTAAACTTGTATTTTTTTTCAATCTTTGTTTGAACTAAACATTTAATAATTGTAAGTAACTCTGTATTTTGCGTTAAATGATTTAAATTAAAGATTATATAAATTATAGCAAATTTAATTTCCACTCTGTTATTTTAATAACCCGATTTACCACAGTATAAACATATACATTCAATTCCGGTTAACCAATCAATGCATTTAAATCAATAAATTGAAACTCCATACAGAGTAATTAGTGCAAACATATGGAGTGGCCTGCAATCGACTTTCTAATACGAAAAGTTCACTAGAAATATATTTCCCAAACACTAACACAAACTGTCAAGCCAACCAATACTCCACAGTGTAATACTCTGGAATTGTACCATTTAGCTTATTATTTTATTACGTTATCAATTACTGTTTCTCCAATATGAAATATAGATTGTTCCTTTAATATTCTCATCAATATATTCAAATATAATATTTAACACGTTCTAAGTCGAACAGAATTTGATAACGTAATAAAATTATAAGGTAAATGATACAATTTCAGGGACTGTGGAGTATTTGAGATATGCATTTCTAATGAAAACTCGACTGCAGGCCACTCTTCATTTTTATTGTCTTGGGAAGAATTGTTATATATATATATATATATATATATATATATATATATTATATATATATATATATATATATATATATATATATATATATATATATATATATATATATAATATAATGAAAATAACTGGATAATTATACCAATTTATAATGGATCTGAATTTGAAGTACTTGTCGTATTCACTCTTAAACAGTCAAATTTCACAGTAAAACTCTGAAATTGTTAATTAATTATGTCAGCAAATATATAATATAAATTGATTATATAATAATTTACCTGATACAATTTATTCTAATAAGAAATCAATATTTTAAATATTAATTCATACAGATAACTGTCAATGTAATGCTTGTTTGTTTTCAATAAACAAGAAACAAATGATGTAACTCATGGTTGATTCGTTTTAAAAATAATAAAATTTGTCACAAGTGTAGGTATCACTATGGCAACGTAAATAAGATATTTGAGTTTTTTCGTAGCAGTTATCTCATAACTGGTACAAATTATGAAGAAATGTTTCAAACAAAAGTTGTGCGAAATATTATTATCTTTCATTATGAACCTAACTATTTTTGCCGTAAGTGTAACCGTTCTAGTGATATTGGAGATAGAACAAAAAATGTATAGAGTAAACATGCACTACCGGTTTGAATATTCTTTTCAAAAATAGGAGGTGCACATCTAGGGCATATACAAGTCTTAAGTTTGAAGTTTCATAATTTTTCGTTCGACAGTTTTGGCTCTAGAGCGTTCACAGACACACACACACACAGACAGACAGACGTCATTCCGAAAATAGTCACATTCGATTCAGGGAAGGTCAAAACATGTATATCCGTTGAAATCTCGAGTTCGAAATTTTTCATGATTCTGTTCGACTTAGAACGTGTTAAATATTATATTTGAATATATTGATGAGATTATTAAAGGAACAATCTATATTTCATATTGGAGAAACAGAATTTGATAACGTAATAAAATTATAAGGTAAATGACACAATTTCAGGGACTGTGGAGTATTTGAGATATGCATTTCTAATGAAAACTCGAGTGCAGGCCACTCTTCATTTTTATTGTATTGGGAAGAATTGTTATTAATTTATGTAGTTTTTTAATATTATCAAAAAACATCTTAGGGTGGCATTAACTATAGAACACATATTTTATAAATAAATAAAATATAGCGTAACAACGTTCTTTGAAAATAACCTTAAACATAGGGCCTTTTTAAATATTACCGCGTAACGGCGATGTAGTGACTTTACAATGGACTACAAAAGTGATGACGCGTATTTGTGCGGCAAATTTAGATGCGGTCGCGGTCATTTTCGTTTCTTATGGGATTTAACATAGAGGTGAAGTTTGCATGTTTGTACCGTTCTTATTGTAAAGCTGGTGGGTGTATGAGTTATTTTTTTTCAAATAGGCTCAAGCTTCAACTATAGATTCATGTATTTAAACTAGGGCGACCATAACTAATTAGTTTGTAATTAAAGAATAGCGACATTATGAGAAAATAGCATTTAGTGTTGCCGAAAAGTGCTAGCATATTCACGATAGATGGCACGCGTGAAACCCGTGAATCCGACCTTGTGATTGGCTGCCTTTAACTGTCATTTCATTTTAATTTACAAAATTAATTAAAACACGGTTTTTAGCCATATCTATCAACATTATTCAACATATATTTTAATATAATATAATATGTAAATACCCAAAAGGTTATTTATTGAAATCAGGGAAATTATGTCAATAATCATAATTTTTGACATAATTTCCCTGATTTCAATAAAATATCTTAAATAACCTTTTGGGTCTTTACATATTATATTGTATTAAAATATATGTTGAATAATGTTGATAGATATGGCTAAAAAGCGTGTTTGAATTAATTTTGTAAATTAAAATGAACTGACAGTTAAAGGCAGCCAATCACAAGGCCGGATAAGGGTTTCACGCGTGCCATCTATCGCGAATATGCTAGCACTTTTCGGCAACACTAAATGCTATTTTCCCATAATGTCGCTATTCTTTAATTACAAACTAATTAGTTATGGTCGCCCTAGTTTAAATACATGAATCTATAGTTGAAGCTTGAGCCTATTTGAAAAAAAATAACTCATACACCCACCAGCTTTACAATAAGAACGGTACAAACATGCAAACTTCACCTCTATGTTAAATCCCATAAGAAACGAAAATGGCGGCGACCGCATCTAAATTTGCCGCACAATTACGCGTCATCACTTTTGTAGTCCATTTGGTAGTAGCAACTTTTAACATTGACCCGTTGGCAACACTGTTGTTTGTTCGAAAATGTTCTTATCAGCTGTTCGCCGTTGTCGTTCTGCAAACTACTGTTCAGCAAGTACTTTAAAATCCGTCAAAAATATGTCGAACTCTAATTGGAAAACGGCGAAAGAAGAGTATTTAAATATGGGGTTGGATGAGAAACGAGATTTATATAGTAGTGGTTACAAAATTATTAAAGACATTCCAACATGGGAAGCGTATTTTAAAATAAAGAACTCGACGGCGGACAAGATTGATATTGATGGCGGGTTCGAGATAGATGCATCGAAGAACAAACATTTGGCACAGAAAATATCCATTTTCACTGGTGATATTTGTAGTTTAGAGGTAACATATTTATTTTTACTTAAATATACTTTCTATGTTTTGTAATATTGTTATTTTTGTTTTGTACTATTATTATTAACTAAGGTAACCGGTGGGCACCATGTGCCCATATTGTATACAAAATATTGTTCATTTTTGACGGGTTTTTTTTTTTTTGTAATTCTTAGTTACAATGTATAAATAAGGCATTTCCCTTACACGGTTTTTCCTAATGGGCACTGTTTTGTATTTTCTCCGTACAATATCGTCCACATAAGATTAGTGTGGTTGCAAACAACACACTAAATACACATCAAATCACCAAATTCATATTAGATTTATCACAAAAATTCATGGACGTTTGATTCGTTTTTGTTTATTTGTCAATGTAGACTTTAAATTTTGATAAATGGCCATATGTTAAAATACAATTGCTCAAGCCATAAAAAATAATTATTATGAAATATAAACAAGATTTGGTACGCGTAAAACGCACCAACGCGTAGAGCTCGCCCTTAGGTAAAATATGCGTTGCGAGCAGTGGTTTTTAATTATTATGGCCTTATGGTTACCAATTTGAAAATATGTTATAGGTGTAAAAAGTCTTACATTTAATTTTAGATTATATTGATAAAAAAAAAATTTAGTTCATACTTTAAAATTCAAAGTTATAATATTTAATAATTTTTTTCGGGCTTTGGATGAACAAAATGAAAAAATCTTGTAGATATAAAATATCTTAGAATTTTTAGTAGAATTTTTAAGTGTATTAATTATTTTTATAAGGGCAGAATTAAGGGGGGCTCTAAATTTTGGGGCCCTATAACTCGGGAAGTATACGGGCGATTGGATTTAAACTGCGAGCGGATTCAAATGGGATGCCAAATAATATGTGTACCAAATTTGGAGTGAATCGCTCCGGTACCTTCAGAGGAGTAGAGGGCACAAATTTGGTCTTACGAGCGAGCGACGACTAACATCCAAGTATATAAGTTATATACATTTTCGGAATCAGGGCGACGAGACGAACACTTTTTCTTAATGAAATTTTTTGATCCGATAATGCTACAGACACACGACCGAATGCTTTAGCTTCTTCGGTACTACGTACGGCGAGCTAAAAAAATGTAATCCGGCACTAAAATGTATACAAATGTATCGAATAACTCAAAACTGCTGGACAGTTTTCTTGAGTAAACACAGAAAATCAAATAATATGACATGGCATAATGGTTATGACTCTCGTCCTTCACTCTGGAGGTCGTGGGTTCGATTCCCGTCTATGCTAGTTTGCATTTTTACAAAAATAAAAGCTTTCTACACATTTAAACTCACAAATACATCTGGGTGTATATATATATAATTGTTTTTAACTCGCCGTACGAAGTACCGAAGAAGCTAAAGCATTCGGTCGTGTGTCTGTAGCATTCTCGGATCAAAATATTTCATTAACAAAAAGTCTCGTTCCCTGAATCCAAAAATATATATAACTGGATGTTAGTCATCCGTTCGTAAGACCAAATTTGTGCCCTCTACTCCTCTGAAGGTACCAGTGCGATTTACACCAAATTTGGTACACGTATTATTTGGCATCCCATATTTTGAATGTTTGTAACTTCATATAAAATTTAAAGAATATGTATATTGGTTAGGTAGATGCCATTGTAAATGCGGCGAATTCAGGTTTATTAGGCGGTGGTGGTGTCGATGGAGCCATTCATCGCGCAGCCGGGAAATTTCTTAAGGAGGAATGCCGTACTTTGAATGGATGCAAAACCGGCGACGCGAAGATCAGCGGCGCTTACAAACTACCCGCGAAATGTGAGTTAGGTTTTATATATATATATATATATGTATACGAGGGCTGTCCGACAAGTACTTAGCCTCACCGGCCTATGGCGCCACTGTCGCAAGAGACATAACCTATTGCTCTTTTTCCATTTGTCTAAAATCTGCGGATACACCCGCTTTCACACGCGGTCAAAACAAAACTACGAGTCCGATTCGGCTGACATTTTAATAGTAGCCGTCTAAGAGAATGTACTACACAATAGGTTATGTCTCTTGCGACAGTGGCGCCATAAGCCGGTGAGGCTAAGTACTTGTCGGACAACCCTCGTATATATACTTATAATTTGATTGTTATTGATCAGATGTCATCCACACGGTTGGGCCACAAGAGGTGAAACCGCAGTTATTAGCCGCTTGCTACAAAAACTGTCTGGACATCGTGTTGAAGGAAGGTTTCAAGAGTGTGGCATTTTCATGCATTTCCACCGGTGTCTACAATTATCCACTTGATAAGGCCGCCCAGATCGCATGCAGGGAAGTGCGAACGTTCTTAGAGGCGCATCCCGATCAGCTACAACGCATTATTTTCTGTCTCTTTAACGCTGAAAATGTGGCAGTCTACGAAGGAACATTACAGTCTTATTTCCCCGTATCCTAATCATTTCGTATGTATGTATGTATGTATGTATATTGCCATATTATTTAGATCTATCTAATATAATTATTGTCATTTATCCTTTTTAAATAAACAATTATTCATATGTTTTCTTCTTTTTACTTTCTTTTACAAAGTAATAAATAAGTCTTGTAATCATGAAAAATTTCGAACTCGAGATTTCAACGGATATACATGTTTTGACCTTCCCTGAATCGATTGTGACTATTTTCGGAATGACGTCTGTCTGTCTGTGTGTCTGTATGTGTGTGTGTGTGTGTGTGTGTGTCTGTGAACGCTCTAGAGCTAAAACTGTCGAACGAAAAATTATGAAACTTCAAACTTAAGACTTGTATATGCCCTAGATGTGCACCTCGTATTTTTGAAAAGAATATTCAAACCGGTAGTGCATGTTTACTCTATACATTTTTTGTTCTATCTCCAATATCACTAGAACGGCTACACTTACGGCAAAAATAGTTAGGTTCATAATGAAAGATATTAATATTTCGCACAACTTTTGTTTGAAAAGTTTCTTCATAATTTGTACCAGTTATGAGAAAACTGCTACGAAAAAACTCAAATATCTTATTTACGTTGCCATAGTGATAGCTACACTTGTGACAAATGTTATTATTTTTAAATCGGATCAACCATGAGTTACATCATTTGTTTCTTGTTTATTGAAAACAAACAAGCATTACATTGACAGTTATCTGTATGAATTATTATTTAAAATATTGATTTCTTATTAGAATAAATTGTATCAGGTAAATTATTATAGAATCAATTTATATTATATATTTGCTAACATAATTAATTAACAATTTCAGAGTTTTACTGTGAAATTTGACTGTTTAAGAGTGAATACGATAAGTACTTCAAATTCAGATCCATTATAAATTGGTATAATTATCCAGTTATTTTCATTATATTATATATATATATATATATATATATATATATGTATATATTTATATATATATATATATATATATATATATATATATATATATATATATGTATATGTATATTAATATCTATCTATTGAAAACTACGTAAAAGAAAGTTGAGTGCAGGCCACTCCAGATATTTTGTATACAACATTGCTGTGGAAGCCCTGAAAAAGCCACACCCGTCGGATTTTATTAAAATGTGACCCTGTGTTAGATCCCAAATTGCCGCCAATTTTTAGTCTGATATCCAACCTTAACAAATCAAACAGTAGGGACTTATTGGGAATTTTATGTCAGTAAAGTTATCCACAGTTTTCTCCAGTCACGATTTCTGTTACCAACCTAAAAATAACAAAATCCCCTTGATTGATTTTGGCGCTACTATTAAAACAATATTACTTCCCATCACTTAAAAATTAGACAACTACAAACAGCAAAAATGTAAATAATCGCTGTTTGTGGTTACGTTATGGTTGTCTAATTTTTAAGTAATGGGAAGTAATTTTGATGTCTTAACAATAGCACTAAAATAAATCAAGGGGATTTTGTTATTTTTAGGTTGGTAACAGAAATCGTGGCCGGAGAAAACTGTGGATAACTTTATTGACATGGATTTTTAATGGAGCTGGTAGGGGATTTTGATTTAAAATGGTTGGCAACACTGATACCACTTCCATTTAGGAAATTGTTATTTTGAGTTATTTACACATGCTGCTTTCGAGTGAGTTGTTGTTGTGATTTTTGTGTCGTCTTGTTTCTGAATTTACTGTTGTAGTGAAGGTAAGTTAGTTTGTATAATATTTTAGATAAATTATTGTATAATTGCAATTATTACTATTATAAAATGCATTTGTTTGTGGACCAAATTCTTTATATTGGTTGTTTTTTCGATGATTCCTCATAGATTTTAATAAATGCACAGATCTAATCGAATGTGAACGCTGTAGAGCCAAAACGGTAGAATATAAATTTGTGAAAGTTCAAACTTAAGACTTGAATATGGTGTAGATGTACACTTCCTATTTTTGAAATGAATATTCAAACCGGAAGTGCATGTTTACTCTATGTCTATGCATTTTTTGTTCTATTAGCTATATCACTGCACTTATGGCAAAAAGATTTTGCACAAATTTTGTTTAAAAAGTTTCTTTTTAAAAAATGCACCAGTAACGAGAAAAAAATCATATTTATGAGAATTTTCTTTCTTTAATCGTTTAAACAAATAGATCGACTGGAAACGGGTTAAATATTGAAATATATTTTGAAAAACAGTACTTATTAATGTGCAAAATTATATTTAAATATATTGATAATGTGAATATTAAGGAAACTATATTTTAATATGAAGAAACAGTATTTGATAACATAATAAAATATTAAGCTGAATAAGTGTTACTGTGGAGTATTGGTTGGTTCGACAGTTTGGGCTATATATATCTAATAAAAGAAAGTCGAGTACATGCCACTCCACATTTTTCATGAAATTAACATGCACAATGTATTTATTAGAGAATGGATTACCATTACAAACGTTGTTTTGTTGCTGATTGCACTGCGAACAGCAGACAGAATCCTGAGCGGAGTTTCTTTTCTCTGCCGGTGCAAATGGATATGTTGGAACAATGGGCGACAAACATGAGCTGCCCTGACTTAATGGCGAAGTCACTTTCGGCACGAAAACATTATCGTGTCTGCGATTTACATTTCGAAAAGAAATGTTTCCGAACTGTAGATCGGAAACATTTACTCTGTAAAGTTCTTCCAACAATATTTGGTGGTAAGTTAAACTTAAATGCGTTGTTAAAAATAGTAAGACTATAACATTTTTACAAATTGTTAACCAAAAGGCCACCTCTGCTCGTAACGCATATCTTACCTAAAGGCGAGCTGTACGCATTGGTGCGTTTTACGCGTATCAAATCTTATTGTATCAAAGTAATCTACAAATTGTATATATATAATATTTTTTTAAATTGTTAACCAAAAGGCCATTTTAATTAAAAATCGCTTATAGGGCGAGCTGGATCCATTGGTGCGTTGTACGTACCGAATCTTGTTGTTCTCTCTGCTGCGCTTCGTTTCGCAAACTTCTAACTCGAAATAAAATGATTTTTAATCGCACTAGGTTAACTCGTGGGCACCATGTGCCCATATCATATAAAGAATACAAGTTCACTCCACTGATCCACCTGTCTAATTGATTAATTAGACAGGTGGCGAATTTACACGGTTTTTAGCTCGCCGTACGTAGTACCGAAGAGGCTAAAGCATTCGGTCGTGTGTCTGTAGCATTCTCGGATCAAAAAATGTCATTAAGAAAAAGTGTTCGTCTCGTCGCCCTGATTCCGAAAATGTATATAACTTATATACTTGGATGTTAGTCGTCGCTCGTAAGACCAAATTTGTGCCCTCTACTCCTCTGAAGGTACCGGAGCGATTCACTCCAAATTTGGTACACATAATATTTGGCATCCCATTTGAATCCACTCGCAGTTTAAATCCAATCGTCCGTATACTTCCCGAGTTATAGGGCCCCAAAATTTGGAGCCCCCCTTAATACTGCCCTTATAAAAATAATTGAAACACTTAAAAATTCTACTAAAAATTCTAAGATATTTTTTGTCTACAAGATTTTTTCATTTTGTTAACCCAAAACCCGAAAAAAATGATTAAATATTATAATTTTGAATTTTAAAATATGCACTAAATTATTTTTTTATCAATATAATCTAAATTTGGTACACATATTATTTGGCATCCCATTTGAATCCGCACGCAGTATAAATCCAATCGCCCGTATACTTTCCGAGTTATAGGGCCCCAAAATTTAGACCCCCCCTTAATACTGCCCTTATAAAAATAATTAAAACACTTAAAAATTCTACTAAAAATTCTAAGATATTTTATATCTACAAGATTTTTTCATTTTGTTAATCCAAAGCCCGAAAAAAATTATTAAATACTATAATTTTGAATTTTAAAGTATGAACTAAAACTTTTTTTTATCAATATAATCTAAAATTAAATGTAAGACTTTTTACACCTATAACATATTTTCAAATTGTTAACCAAAAGGCCATTATAATTAAAAACCAATGCTCGCAACGCATATTTTACCTAAGGGCGAGCTCTGCGCGTTGGTGCGTTTTACGCGTACCAAATCTTGTTCCTTATGAGCACAGTTTTTCGTTTGTATTGTATAAGTACATGAAAGATTTGCTATTATATTTGTCATTGGTATACAACACTATCTACAAACTACACAACACACAAAATACATATCAAATATTCAAATTAATATATGAATAGATTTTTCACAATTATAATAATATTTACTTTCATTATAAACTCGTTTTTGTCTATTTATCAATGTAGATTTTAAATTTTACTGTCATAGCTTTTTAAAAGTGAGAAATGGCCATATGTTAAAATACAATTGCTCAACCCAATAAAATATATTTTAAAATAGATAATATTTAAAATGTTTACATATGTTTGGAATATCTGCACACAAATTTAATTATTACTGTGCGACTTTCACTGTGGTTCCTACCCCCAAAAAGAAGCGTTCTACACATAACCATTATCTAATTGCTATGTATGGCTTTTTGTTTAGAAAATTTGATTACGAACGCTTCTATGCAAAAGATTTCTGGTATTTCCCCAACAACCAATAAGAAAGATTCCTCGGGTGGATTATCTCCGGTGATATCTGACATGGCATTAGATACACCTCAAATATCAACCCTGTTTTCGTCTGGATTCAGAAGGTCTGCTGATACAGGTAAATAATGTATGTACAATACAATTTCTTTTATACTAGGGTCACCCGTGGGCACCATATGCCCATATGGTATACAGAATATAGGTCAGTTTTGACTAATGGCGAATATTCATGTAATTTAATAATAATAACACGGTTTTTCTTCATTTTGTATCGTTTGACTATAATAGTAATACAAATGTCCACATCGCAAATAATAATAAAGAAAAAATCGAGTCCTTTTTTTGAACGCTATTTTGTTCTTAGATCACTATGCTGAGATTAACTAATCGATCGCTTATCATCCACTGTGTAACATCCGATTAATTTAAACTAAATTTTGTTTAACTTTGATTTTAACCTTGTATGGTGCATATGTGTTGTATCTTTTAGACAGTTTCCATGATTGTATATAAAAAACAGGATTATTAATTTACCTACGATTGCTGTTTCTTATTTGAATCGATTATTCAAAAAATATGTATTACAAACCCTATTTACACAGTATTTTTAATGATTTGACATTTGATTCACTATTGTTTTTGAATTAAATAATCAGGCTAGATTCTGAATTTTGCAGTATTAAACTGATGCAGTGTCACAACGGCAGTTTTAAAAGTGATGATAATTAGTTATATGCTAAAATACAATGGATTGTGCCATCAAAAATAATAGAATAAAATTGCCAACCAAACATGTTTCTAAATATGTTTGAATTATCTCTTCAACATTTTATTTCTCTAATAATCAGAATTATAAATTTACTTTCTTGCAGTTATTATAATTTGACGAACTATAGAATCTTACCGCAACTCATATTTTCAAAAATCTCTGCTTTTTGGCCATTTTGAAGTGAAAATATAAACTATGAATTAAAATAAATGGACGGAATTTCACGTATTTGCTTAAAATTATATGCAAATTAGGCAATAATATGTACACTTATTTCATATTAAATACTTAAAAATTGAATAATAACATGTTACTCCCTTTAAATTTAAGATTTACTAATTCAAACAATGTTTCCGTAACTCGTACGTCACTAATGCACATTGAAATACTGTTTTTGACGCTCACGTGTGGTAGCACTTTTATTTCAATTTGTTCTTTGGTCGGTCATTTTAACATAAATGCTTAAAATAGCGACATTCACAAACTTCAAATTAGAATAAATAAAACTTAATTTTATTAACTAACTAAATTATTTATATTTCTCATTGACATACAATATTAATATAATATAGCAGATTAGCCACTCTGTGTAAAGTACACAACACACTAAATACACTTCAAATCATCAAATTAATTGAAGATTTATTACAAAACCTTTTTTAACATTTCATTCTGACGTTTGATTCGTTTTTGTCTATTTCAAAGCAGACTGAACTTCAGAATCGTAGTGATTGTTTTATTTCAGTATAGACTATTTGATTATTTTATATAACATTATTAACAGTCGCCATAGCGCAGTGGTTAAGGGTCTTGCCTTTCACCCTGGAGGCCCAGTCTATGCCAATTTGCATTTTTTACAAAACACACACTCACATACAAACATTTCAGGGTAATTATATGAATAATAGTTAGTTTTATAAACCCCATTTTCAATATTTCCAATAATTGAGCAAAGAGCAATTGAAATGTAATGTTGTTATTCACTGACTACGCAGAAGACGCTACAGCTTTATGTTATCCTTTATGATACCTTTCTGACCATTAGTTGCACATCTGCAAGTTGGGTTGAAAAGATCTCCAACTTTTACGATGGTTTCAGAAATGTAGGAGGAGTTGAACACAAAATTCTTTGAGGTTTAATACCGTTCTATAAATACGGTTTATAGTTTTACAGTTATATTTAAGATTATGATCTGCAATACAATATCCAAATGGTTTATTGTTTAGAAAATCCGACTGCGAACACCATTGTGCTTGCTTCTCTGCAGGGGATTTCTGATATTGCGCCAACAACCAATAAGGGATTACCTTTCGGAACTGCTGAACATTCCTCGGGATTATCTCCGATGGTATTAGATATACCTCAAACATCAACCCTGTTTACGTCTAGAACTAGAAGGCCCAGTGATACAGGTAAATTTCTTTTTCTCGCCGTAGAACATGTACAAAAGAGCTATAGTGATCGGTCGTGTGTCTGTAACTTGCTCGGGTCGAAAAAAAATCTTAACAAAAAGCTCTTGTATTTTCGCCATGAATCCAAATATATATATATATAACTCATATACTTTGATGTATGTATCTCGCTCGCTCATAAGAGCTGAATTTGTGGACGTATCTCCTCTGAAGGTACCTGGTCGATTTTAATGAAATTACACATATAAATTCCACGTCCGTGAAGTTCCCGTCGCATTTTAAATGCAATCGTTTGTACAGGTCCGGAGTTATAGGGCCCCAAAATTTGGAACCCTATTAAATACAGGCCTTAGTCAACTTTTAAAAAAGTTAGAATTTTCTACTAGAAATTCTAAGATACTTTATGTCTTTAAAGTTTTTTCAAATTATGAGCCCATAGGCTTCAAAAATATTATAAAAATATCTGGAGTGGCCTGCACTCAACTTTCTTTTACGTAGTTTTCAATAGATAGATATTAATATACATAAAAATCCCAAACAAACTGTCTACATATATATATATAATCTCAAACAAAGGGTCAAACTAACCAATACTCTATAGGAATACTCTGAAATGTCTATTTTGTTTTCCTGGCAAAAACAGGCGCAGATAATAATTATTATTATTAAGTGATAACAAAATCTTTTGCTGACCAATATAAAATGAAAATGCAAATTAAATTACTATAACTTAATAATAACTAGATAATTATACCAATTTATAATGGATCTGTATTTGAAGTACTCACTCTTAAACTGTCAAACTCCACTGTAAAATGTTATTTAATTATATTAGCAAATATATAATATAAATTGATTCTATAATAATTTACCTGATACAATTTATTCTAATAAGAAATCAATATTTTAAATATTAATTCATACAGATAACTGTCAAAGTAATGCTTTTTACTTTTTGTTTTCTATAAACAAGAAACAAATGATGTAACTCATGGTTGATCCAATTTAAAAATAATAAAATTTGTCACAAGTGTAGGTATAACTATGGCAACGTAAATAAGATATTTGAGTTTTTTCGTAGCAGTTATCTCATAACTGGTACAAAATATGAAGAAACTTTTCAAACAAAAGTTGTGCGAAATATGAATATCTTTCATTATGAACATAACTATTTTTGCCATAAGTGCAGCCGTTCAAGTGTTACTGGAGATAGAACAAAAAATGCATAGAGTAAACATACACTACCGGTTTGAATAATCTTTTCAAAATAGGAGGTGCACATCTAGGGCATATACAAGTCTTAAGTTTGAAGTTTCATAATTTTACGTTCGACAGTTCGGAATATACTATTCTTCCAAAATTCTCCTAGCTGGATTATATTACTTCCAGCTCCCCTACCAGAGAGTAGGGAGAAACAAAAAGTAATATAACCCCGCTCGGAGGGAATTTGGGGTGGAGCTTTTATATATATACATGCATTTTAATGGAATTTTATTTATTTATTTTATCCCTGAACAAAAAGAGAGTAGAAATTAGAAGGGAAAGACTAAACCCTACACTTAACAGTAAAAGGGTTACGTTTTTATTTATTTTATTGAAGGAAATACCACATTCTTGGAGGTGAAGACGACCGACCATCTTGCTAGAGAAACTATTTTGGAACACACTCCGGGTATGTCTATATGTATACATAAATAAATAATTACTATATATTGTTATGCGCTCAAAATTTTATCAATGAAAGGTGCGAAAACAGGGAATTTAAAATTCATATTGAATTGAAATTTCTTTCCAGTTGTTCCAGTGCCAGAAGTCATATCTCTGCCTCCGACATACAATAACCCTCGATTTTTGAAATCTTCAACACGAAACGGTAGTTTTTATATTTATATAATAATTATTTTACGTTTTACTCACTATTTTTTCTATTTTAGTTAACCGGGCATCAACTATCCAACGACGGAGTACAATAGGTTCATCAAGAGCTTCTGGTAATTGTATTTGATATTTAAGTGCCACCATATATTATAATTTTTTTTGGCATATATATATATATATATATATATATATATATATATACTAGGGTCACCCGTGGGCACCATGTGCCCATATGGTATACAGTACATAGGTCAGTTTTGACTGATGGCGAATTTTCATGTAATTTAATAATAATTACATGGTTGTATGGTGCAACTGGCCATTGTGTATTATTACACAAAAAACAGGATTATACATTTACTTACGATTGCTGTTTATTATTGGAATCGATCATTCAAAAAATATGTATTAATTATTTGTTTGATTAATTATTGTTTTTGAATTTAATAATCAGGCTAGATTCTGAATTTTGCAGTATTAAACTGCTGCAGTGTCACGAAGTTTTAAAACTGATAATTAATTATATGCTAAAATACAATGGATTGTGCCATCAAAAATAAAAGAATAAAATTGCCAACCAATCATGTTTCTAAATATGTTTGAATTATTTCTTCCAGATTTTATTTCTCTAATAATTAGAAATATAAATTTACTTACATGCAGTTATTATAATTTGACCAACTATAGAATCTTACCGCAACTCATATTTTCAAAAATCACTGCTTTTTGGCCATTTTGTAGTGAAAATATTTACTATAAATTAAAATAAATGGACGGAAACACGTATTTGCTAAAAAATATATGCAAATTAGGCAAAAATATGCACTTATTTCATATAAAATACTTAAAAATTGAATAATAACATGTTACTCTCCTTAAACTAAAGATTTACAATTCAAACAATGTTTCCGTTACTCGTACGTCACTAATTCACATTGAAATACTGTTTTTGACGCTCACGTGTGGTAGCACTTTTATTTCAATTTGTTCTTTGGTCGGTCATTTTAACATAAATGCATAAAATAGCGACATTCACAAACTTCAAATTAGAATAAATAAAACTGCATTTTATTAATTAACTAAATTATTTATATTTCTCATTGACATACAATATTAATATAATATAGCAGATGCCACTCTGTGTAAAGTACACAACACACTAAATACACTTCAAATCATCAAATTAATTGAAGATTTATCACAAAAACTTTTTTGACATTTCATTCTGACGTTTGATTCGTTTTTGTCTATTTCAAAGCAGACTGAACTTCAGTATAAACTATTTGGTTTTTTGTGTAACATTGTTAACAGTCGCCATGACGCAGTGGTTAAGAGCCTTGCCTTTCACCCTGGAGGTCGTAAATTCGATCCCCGTCTATGCCAATTTATATTTTTACAAAAAAGCGTTCTACACACACACACCCACTTACACACATATATTTCTGGGTAATTATATTAATGATATATATATATATATATATATATATATATATATATATATATATATATATATATATATTTCATTCGCACTTTATGTTAAACATACTTCATTTTGAAAATTTGCGAAATGTGTAACTTGGCACCGAGTATTGCTCATTCAAAATAAGAAATTAAATACATATAAATTTTTGCCGGCCGCTGTGGTCAATAAAAGATTATATTCTTCATCCGAGTGACACGTCTTCATTTTTATAAATTACACTAAAATTTGTTTCTAGGTTCTCGGTCATTGCGTAATTTACACACCACACGTGCGTGTAATCTCGGACCAAGAGCCAGACGGCTATACGAATCCAACAAGTTGTGCAAGAAGTTTGTGTCTCACTCCAAGCAGGTGAAACGTATCCAGCAGTCCTTAAAGGTAATCGCTGCCGAAAAGAATTCTTGTTTATTTAAAAAAACACTCGGCCCCCTTGACAACCAAACGAAAGATTTCTTGCTTTGGAATATAAGAAAATCGGGCAAAGCGAATAAAAAGCGGCGTTTCACACATGACGAAAAGGTTATAGCTTTGACATTGTTGAAAAAATTACGAGGGTCATACAGATATTTAGCAAAAGATTTTGTTGTACCAACTGTCAAAACATTAAAGACGTTATTGCAGAAAACAGCATTTTATCCTGGCATCAATGTCCCTTTGATGAATCATCTAAAATTCGTCAGGGAGCCTAACCACCCTGCTTGCGTTTTACTCTTCAATAAGGTGCATCTTCAAATGCATTTGGCGCATGACGAAAAGGAAGACATTATTAGGGGCTTTGAACATTTTGGCACGGTACAAAGGCCTGTGTTTGCAGAGCATGCATTAGTTTTCATGCTCCGTGGTCTACATTCAAACTGGAAGCAGCCTATTGCCTATATGTTTGTCGGCAGTGTCCTTCAGGAAGCCGATTTACTACGTTGTATTAACGAGGTACTTGAGGCGGCATTTTCAGCAAACTTTCAGGTGGTTGCTACCGTTTGCAATCAGAACTCTGTGAACGTGAAAACAATTGCAACGCTCAAGAAACAATATCAGGCAGACTGTATACGTGCAGGGAGGGATTTTAGGCCAGAAATTTTCACTTTCCAGGGGCGGGAAATCGTCCATCTCTTTGATCCTCCTCACTTACTAAGAGGACTACGAAACCACCTACTAGACAAGGACTTGGTCTTTGATAATGACAAGTATAGGGCAACTTGGCAAGACATTATAAACTTTTACGAATATGACTCTACGACTTGTGTCCGTTGCTGGAGGCTGTCAGATCAGCATGTATACCCAAAGCAAATCCCAAAGGCGAGCTTTGACCACTGTGCTCAAGCGTTAAGTCGATCTGTTTATGTAGGTATTGCTCTTCTGCTCCGTGAAGCCAGGGAAGGGGTCCACAACTTTGCACCAACCGCTGAAGGTACGGCAAAGTTAATAGGTTTTGTTGATTCACTTTTTGATAGTGTTAATGGTACTCTTATATTCGAAGAAGGACGTTGTCGTGAACTCAGGCGCGCATTGAGAAAAAATTCGAAGCATTTAGAATTTTGGCATGAAGCGAAACAAATGTTGAAGGGTATGAAATTTATCAAGAAGACAGGAGGTAGTGTGAGACCTCCTACTCTTGCACATTGGGTGGTTACCCTCGAAGGATTCGAATATTTATGGCAATCTCTACAGCGAATTGGTTTCATTGCTCTTTCGTTAAGAAGATGCAACCAAGATGTATTAGAACATTTCATTGGCGGTATTCGTAGTCATTTGGGGGCTAACCGAAAACCTAGTTCTTCTTCATTTATTACGTCGTACCAAACCCTAAATATTAATAATTTTATGTTTGTACACCCACTGTATACTACTCAGGAGAAAGAATTTCCATTAACAACTTTCAAAAAATTTCTAACGCAATCTCTATTAACATTGCCGAATCTTCCGCCGCACGACGATACTGATACTGAACTAGACACGACCGCCAGGCGTTGGGATCGGAAAGTTACCGCCTACATTGCTGGTTTTGTTGCCAAACGTGTAATACACATGACAAAGGCATGTGAACGCTGCAAAATACAATTACTAACCACGGACAACTCGCAGATGAATGCAAGACAATTTACTCGCAACGGACTGACCAGACCGAATACTAATTTCATGAACGCATTCGATCGCGTCATGAAAGTCATCTACGACGTATTGCCCAGACACTGCCACCAGAAGGGGATCAAAGCTAGGATAATAAAATGTGTATTTGATAATAATGTTCTCTCCTTTCTGTCGTGTGAAGGCCATAATATTTCGAAGGCGTTTGTCGATGTCACTGTGCAATTTGCAATTCATGTATATTGCAGATATACAAACAGATTGCTCAAAGGCAAAGGTACGCGGCTTCATCATATTGTGGATCCAATACAGCGACTTGCATTTGAGAGGCACCAAACATTGCGGGGGAAGAATCGTAAATAGTTTTTTTTCTGTTTTCTGATTTCTTGTACTGTTACATATACTTTGACTTTGATTGTGTAGTTTCAATTTTATTATTTATTCCATTTACTAAACCAAATAGGATTTTTTAGCTCGCCGTACGTAGTACCGAAGAGGCTAAAGCATTCGGTCGTGTGTCTGTAGCATTCTCGGATCAAAAAATTTCATTAAGAAAAAGTGTTAGTCTCGTCGCCCTGATTCCGAAAATGTATATAACTTCTATACTTGGATGTTAGTCGTCGCTCGCTCGGTATCTCGTAAGACCAAATTTGTGCCCTCTACTCCTCTGAAAGTACCGGAGCGATTCACTCCAAATTTGGTACACATATTATTTGGCATCCCATTTGAATCCGCTCGCAGTTTAAATCCAATCGCCCGTATACTTCCCGAGTTATAGGGCCCCAAAATTTAGAGCCCCCCTTAATACTGCCCTTATAAAAATAATTGAAACACTTAAAAATTCTACTAAAAATTCTAAGATATTTTTTGTCTACAACATTTTTTCATTTTGTTAACCCAAAGCCCGAAAAAAATTATTAAATATTATAATTTTGAATTTTAAAATATGCACTAAATTATTTTTTTATCAATATAATCTAAATTTGGTACACATATTATTTGGCATCCCATTTGAATCCGCTCGCAGTATAAATCCAATCGCCCGTATACTTCCCGAGTTATAGGGCCCCAAAATTTAGAGCCCCCCTTAATACTGCCCTTATAAAAATAATTAATACACTTAAAAATTCTACTAAACATTCTAAGATATTTTATATCTATAAGATTTTTTCATTTTGTTAATCCAAAGCCCGAAAAAAATTATTAAATATTGTAATTTTGAATTTTAAAGTATGAACTAAATTATTTTTTTATCAATATAATCTAAAATTAAATGTAAGACGTTTTACACCTATAACATATTTTCAAATTGTTAACCAAAAGGCCATAATAATTAAAAAGCACTGCTCGCAACGCATATTTTACCTAAGGGCGAGCTCTGCGCGTTGGTGCGTTTTACGCGTACCAAATCTTGTTTGTTTTTGATTATTTGGATGGTTATCTAATGATTGAAATAGTCGAATTCTAATTATATTTGGAGTATTATTTACTATATATCCCAAACAATACCTTATTTGAATTATTTTATTTTAGTCACAAAAGCACTTTATTTTAGTGGCTAACTCCGCTACAACCTAATCAAAATGATTTAGCTTCGAATATGTAACAGAGTTTTTCTTTTAATAAGTGCTTCAGTGTTTTGCTGTTGGTACTTTAACCATCCAAGCAACAATTATTGACGATTGTCGATATTTTCGTGATGGCGTTTTTATTGTCACGTTTGTACGTTATAATTGAGTTCGCACTTTTAACACTACTTAAAATTTAGGCGTACATACGTATGTGGCATTTGAAAATTTGTAAATATGTTGCTTGGGTATCTTTGGTAGTTATTTTTAAACATATTGCTTATCGCAATAATTTCACATATTTAAAACATACATCTAACAACCGTCGGAGTTGTTTCTATGATTAATTATGTTTAATTCACTTCGATCTTAAAACAAATGTTATTAATACAATTTCTAAAAACACAATGTAGCAATAATCGTGTATGTATTATATTTTTCTAGGGCACAATATTGCATTTAATAAGATTGAGTTAATATTTAATTCAATCAAATTAATCAATTATTCTAAAATTTAAAGCAAAAACGATTCGTGAGTATTACACTCTAATATCTTGCGATTATAAGCACATGTTATCCACATTTATATAATTTTATTAAAACGTAATGAGTATTTAGAGTGGGATTCTGCAACTCGTATTCTACAAGAGTATTCTACTCTCACTCATAGTGTAATAAGCTATTAGGTTAATGTTAAAAATAGAAAATATTGATTATGAGTAACATACTTATTGTATATATGTAAATAATGTTAATAAACTCGACTTTCTTATACGATGTCACCATTTATGTATAACTAAGTTAACCCGTGGATACTACGTGCCCATATCATATATAGAATACTGTTCACTCCTCGCCGATCCATCTGTCTAATTGTATTTGCGGGTGGTGAATTTTCTTGTTTTTTTTTTTTTTTTGTAAATTGTAGATCTAATGATGTTTACAATATATAAGTAAGGTATTTCCCTTACACGGTTTTTCTTATACGCTGTCACAATTTATGTATAACTAAGTTAACCCGTGGGTACTATGTGCCCATATCATATATAGAATAATGTTCACTCCTCGCCGATCCATCTGTCTAATTGTATTTGCGGGTGGTGAATTTTCTTGTTTTTTTTTTTTTTGTAAATTGTAGATCTAATGATGTTTACAATATATAAGTAAGGTATTTCCCTTATACGGTTTTTCTTTGTGAGTGTTTGTATTGTATAAAATAATCACATGAAAGATTTGTTATTGGCATAGAGCATGTTTCTTTATTCAGCAGATATACAACCTATATGCATAGCTGCGCAGTAAAGGCCGATTTCCAATTGACGCAGACGCAATATTCTGCGTCTGCGTCCAAATATAGAAGATAGGAAATACATGTTACGGTTTCCAATAGCACTTACGTTCAGAAACCGCAGACGCAGAATATCGATATTTTCATATTCTGCGTTTACGTTTCTACTTCCAACCAATAGGAACACTTAATTAATGAACTGATAAGTAAACCACTGATGTATTTTAGATAACTATTCTAAAAACTCGTAAAATATGTGAAAATTATAAGATGAATTTCGATCGAAAATTAATATTTGCGATGTACAAACAGTATCTTATTTTGTAATATTTTTACAGTTCTTGCAAGAAATATTGTTAATAAGACAAAATCCTCATCAACAATATTAATTTCAGATATATTAATAATGACATAAAATATCAATTCCTGCGTCTATTGGAAACCAAACTATATATTTCTACGTTACTGCGTTACTTTTCTCGCTCTGCGTTCTGCGTCAATTGGAGAGCGGCCTTAAGGCGTTTTTTTTTTAAATATTACATCATTTGGGTGCTTTGCTTTTTTCTGATGACAATAAATTTGTCGAAATATATGAGTACGTTTCATTGAACAATTTCCTACTGTTCCTTCTACTTTGACTTTTATGATCAATAACTACTTATTAAAAGTAATATAAAAATAAAATATTTTAGCCCGCCAATAAAATGTTTACATATGTTTAGAATATCTCAAGTTTGTTTGAGAGTTTTCTTCAGTAAATACAGAAAATCAAGTCTGACTTTCACGGTTGTGGTTCGATTCCTGCCCATGCCAGTTTGCATTTTTTATAAAAATAGCGTTCTACACTTATAAACTCACATATAACCATCCAAACATAGAACCAAACATAAACAAGTTATTCACAGACACATAATAAATGTCTCATCATAGCCTTATGGTGCGATTCTGTGTCAGTCTATAAATCTATAAGGAGAATTTGAGAAGATTCTGAAAAAGCTGTAGTTCTCTAATGGATACATATTTTAGTATTATTAATTACACATATCTTGTATTATGTTCGAAATATATTATAGAATCAGTTTATAAATAATTTGCAATTCAATTAAAATACATTTTAAACTATCAATATTTTACAGATGTATAAATTTGCTCAGAATTGCACCATTAGTCTGCAAAATGTAAGCAGAATAGTAAGAAATAAGAAAATCGCTGTAAATGTAAATATGTCTGTCAAGAATACTTTAGTCTTTGTAGATGTAACATACGAATTATATTTAAATACAAATAATTTTGAAGAAAGCAACATTATATTTTACATCTGTGTATATATATATATATATATATATATATATATATATATATATATATATATATATATATATATATATATATATATATCCCAAACAAACTGTCAAACTAACCAATACTTTTCAGGAATACTCTGAAATGTCATTTATCTAATTGAGTCTATTTTGTTTTCCTGTCAAGATATTGACAGGCGCAGATGATCCGATTTATTAAGCTACATGCGAATTCATGGCAACATAAACAAGATATTTATCATTTTTCGTAGCAGTTTTCTCGTGATTGGTACATTTTTCGAAGAAACATTTCAAACAAAAGTTACGCAAAATATGAATATCTTTCATTATGAACATAACTATTTTTGCCATAAGTGCAGCCGTTCTAGTGATATTGGAGATAGAACAAGTTTGAAGTTTCACAATTTTACTTTCGACAGTTTTGGCTCTAGAGCCACACAGACATTCCGAAAATAATCACATTCGATTCAGAGAAGGTCAAAACGTGTATATCCGTTGAAATCTCGAGTTCGAAAATACTTACTTATTAAATTAAAATTAAAAGATAGTAAAAAACTGTAATTTTAGAATGTTGTAATCTTGCATAAAAATATTAAAAACGACTCTTGTATCATGTCAATGCGATGTTTAGTATTTTTCCTAGACAAGGTCATCCATTATTTCGGAATATTTTGTACAAAGGAATATTGTTGTATGCATGCTTGCTGTGTGCTGTGTAAAAAGAAATTTGGAATGACCTGCACTCAACTTTCTTATGTGTAGTTTTCACTGGAAATATCCTAAACAAACTGCCAAACCAAACATTACTACACACAGTAATACTCTGAAATTGTATCATTTAGCTTATTTTTTTATTACGTTATCAAATACAGTTTCTTCAATATAAAATATAGATGGTTACTTTTATATTCACCTTATCAATATATTCAAAGATTATATTGAATATGTACTGTTTCTTTCTATGTATTTTCAGATGTCAAATGACAAATATTAAATTATTTGAGTCTATTTTGTTATAGTTATAAGATTTATGTAAAAAACGTGTATTTTCGTTTAAATCTCGAGTTCCAAATTTTTCATGATTACAAGACTTACTTATTACTGCGTATAAGAATGTAATATACAAAAAATAACCTTCACTTTTTAAATCTCAACGTTTTTACAGCTATTTTTTTTGTATATGAATTAGGACACAATTAATTTGGATAATTAAAATTGTTTAACAATTTTCTGTGTTGATTTAAAAAAAGATATTTATTTGTGTATACGCAATAATAAGTAAGTAATCATGAAATATTTCGAACTCGAGATTGCAACGGATAAAAATATTAATGATTATAATATTTTACAGAACTGTTATATGAAAAGTTCAAATGAGTAAAAAACAAGCTTAGGTACAAGGCACTTATGCATAAATAAGATATTTAAGATTTTCTGTAGCAATTGTCTCGTAACTAGTACATTTTTTGCAGAAACTGTTCAAACAAAAGTAGTGTGAAATATATCACATTCGGTGAGTATATTTGGAATGACGTCAGTGTGTCTGTGATCGCTTTACAGCCAAAACTGTCGATTCAGGAAAGGTCAAAACGTGTATATCCGTTGAAATCTCGAGTTCGAAATTTTCCATGATCACAAGATTTACTAATTCGTAGTCTCGTGAAGGAAATTTTTTGATCGAATGCTACAGGTGCCCGATCGATTGCTTTAGCTCTTTTGTCCTTCGTAAGGCGAGCTACAAAATAAAATAAAAATCGTTTATCTGTTCACATATAGATACTAGTTTTTTACCTAGTTGGTATACGCCTCAAATTTATATTAGAATGATACAAGGACTTTTGAATATATAAATATTTGACACTCTGTTGTATATTTCAATATTACATTCAAGTGATCAACAGTGAACAAGTCAAACACAAATAATGTGGCGATTATTTTTGTTTGTTACTGCGATTAGTGCACAAAAATTACGTATGTATCTTTTTATTTTCTTATATGAATGTATATATAAGGAAGCAGAGTTGAGAAGTACTTCAAGTACAAATACTTAAAAAAGTACTTATAAAGTATTTCTTGTACTTTAAGTACAGTACTTATAATAATTGTGCAGCAAGTACTTAATAGTTAAGAAAGGAGCTTTTAAATTATTTTAATATTTAAATCAAAACCATGTATTAAATAGCACTTTTTTCTCGTTAGGAATATAAAAAACAAATTCTCCATTATTTCTTTGATATTAGCCGCGTGCTCAAAAATTATCAAAAAAAAAAGCGCTCTATGGTGGCTACGATTGCTTCTCGTTGGTTCACCTAAAACAAAGAAACCAAACGGCATTTGAAAATATATACTTATATCTTCTTCGTCCTCTACGGAAAAGTTTTAAAAGCAAAAATTAGAAAAATTACAGTTATTCGAAAAATGTGTTTAAGAAACCGCTATTTTTCTCAAAATTCAAAATTGGATGTAAGGAAATCTATGCCGTTTCAAGAAGCGATTCTAGAAGACGAAGTTGGTATTCAATTGGAAAACAATCCTAAAAATAATTCAGCCTGATCAGTCATATACTTTTTCTGAAATCTTGGACACCGGCCGATGAAATCTCATTTTGAGAATATATATATATATATATATATATATATATATATATATATATATATATATATATATATATATATATATATATATATATATATTTATATATGAGATGGGCTTATGGTATCCAGGGGTATCAGTATATATATATATATATATATATATATATATATATATATATAAGATGGGCTCATGGTATGTATATATATATATATATATACATACTAGGGACACCCCTGGATACCATGAGCCATCTCATATATATATATACATATATATATATATATATATATATATATATATATATATATATATATATATATATATATATATATATATATTTATATATATATATATATATATATATATATATATATATATATCTCGGGCTAGAAATAATATTCTTCAAAAAATCCTTCAATTCTAGAGATGTGGGATCCATATTATATGAAAAATCTATGTTTTGACCCCAAAAAAACCAGAAAGACGCCTTAAAGTACATTAGTTACTTTAAGTACATTTTCTAATTATTCATTTATAAAATCGTACTTATAAAATTAGCGCAAGCTTGGTGCCAAATTTACGGTTTCAATATTGATTCAATGCAAATTTCTAGAACTGTTTCAGAAAGGATGTCTAACATATATATATATATTTTTTATAATTCATTGTTTTTTCTTGTTATACAAAATCCGATTTTCTATATATTTGAACTTCATTTACAAGCGGTAATGACCTTAGATGTCGATCCGCAATTCAATTAAAAAAAAATATGTCAAATACAGAATACAGTTTACTCTTCACCGATCCATCTGTCTAATTGAATAATTTGACCGGTGGCGAATTTTCTTGTAATTTTTTTTTGTAAATGTAGACCTAATCATGGTTACACTATATAAATATGGCCCATGCCAGTTTGCATTTAAAAAAATCGTTCTACGGATATAAACTCAGGCACATACACATACATCTATATATATATACACACATATTTTATTATTATTCGGTTATTTGGTTTTTGTTAGTCGATGTGTATAAATGCATAAACCTTGTATTAATGTTCATAAAATTGAATGTTGCAATATTTGGGGCATCATAATTAGTTTGTCTTTATATCAAAGCCGGGTCCAAATGTAGACATTTCGTGGCGACCAGTCCAACACAAGGTCACTCCGACATTCGTTTAAAGGTCGTTTAGCTGTCATCGTGTTTTATTGAGCCAGTGTTTATCAAAATTTAAATATTTTGCTGGATGCAACAAAAAAAAAACCTATTAAAATAATCACCGCGAAATATATATGTCAATAACATATACCGGATGTCTACTTCTTATTTTCTTATACGAATGTATTGTAACGTTTTTACGTACTCGGTGGGGAATTAAGCATGTATTCCGAATTTGGATCACAATAACCGGTTAAACATTTATTTCGTTTCTAATTAACTTTGAAGAGTCATTATAACATTATATCGATAGTATTAGCGTTTATAATAAAATTTACTGTCTATTTATTCTCAAACTACTTTTCAAATACGAGAAATTCAATATTTTATACGTTACCGGTTTCAGTGGTACAATTACGGAATATACTATAAGTACACTTATTTCGAACTTAAACGCTACGAAATTTATTTATTTATACACTTATCCTACAATTATAGTCACATTCGATTCAGGACCATAACGTGTATTTCCGTTGATATCTCGAGTTTGAATTTTTTCATGATTACAAGACATACTACTGCATATTAAGTAATAATTTATTTTATTTTAAATAATTTAAGTTATTATTTCTGAACAATTTTTCTCCTCATACTTTTGCTCTAAAACTAATATTTTTTTCAACAGACACATTTTTCTTTTCACAGCTTCATATATACATAGTTGTAGCCAATCAGAAGCAGATTTCAACAAATGTTTTTTAAAAAATGCCAATGAAGCCATACCTTCTATTGTAAAGGGTAAGTACTCAAAAACCACTATTATATAACATATTAAGGGAGGTAGAGAAATGCATGATTTCTCCTACTATCGTAGAAAAAATGGTATTTCTCGCCCTTCATTGCAATAATGAAAAAATTAAATATAGGAGAGAGTTGCTGAATGCGCACTGGTCAACTAAATCGTACCAAACCTTTTTACACAACACATTCAATGATTTGACATTTGATTCGTTATTATTTTTGTATCAAATAATCAGGCTAGATTCTGAATGTTGCAGTGCCACGGCAGTTTTAAAAGTGACAATGGGTCCTATGCTAAAACACAATGTAGACAACTCAATATGCATTTTGAAGATTCGAAATATATTTAAAATTTACATTTGAATTATTTTGACGTGTAACCTTTTATTTTTACGTAGGGCAGATTACTTGATTAGAAATTTATTCATTGCTGTTGTGTAGTCTTTTATTTCAGTATAAACTATTTGATATTATATATATAACATTTTTATCTGTCGTCATGGCATGGTGGCTAAGGCTCTCGCCTCTTACCCTGGACGTGAGTTCGATCCCCGTCTATGCCAATTCGCATTTTTACAAAATAGCATTCTACACATACATACATATATACATACATTTCTGGGTAATTATATTAATGATTCATTGTCATAGAATGTAAGGCTAAGACTCTTTTGTTCGGTCTTAATACATATTAATAAGTAAATCACCTGAAATTCCAATTTTCTTAAGGGGTACTATTTCAGCAACTCTCTCCTATGTTTTCCTGGATAAAGAAACACACGCATCTAATTTGACTATATAAAGCAAATGATTAAATGTTTACTTTTTAAGGATGCCATCGAAGTAATGGGGGTTGCATAAATATTACCGTGATGGGAATGTCAGCGTTACTTAAAAGAGTAAACAATTAATTTTAAGCTCGCCATACGATATACAAAAAAGCTATGGCAATCGGTAGTGTGTCTGTAGCATTCTCGGATCAATAATATATATATATATATATATATATATATATATATATATATATATATTTATATATATATATATATATATATATATATATATATATATATATATATATATATATATCCTTAATAAAATGTTCTTGCTTCGATGCCCTGAATCCATATATATATATATATATATATATATATATATATATATATATATATATATATATATATATATATATATATATATATATATTTGGATTTAGGGCGTCGACGAAAGAACATTTTATTAAGGATATTTGTTGATCCAAGAATGTTACAGACATACGAAAGGCTAAAGACTGACTGCTTTTCCTGAAAATAAGCAGCCCTTATATAACTAATAATATCTATTATTTCAGGTGATAAAGCATTCCGGATTCCAAATCTATCACCACTGTATATTGATAAAATTATAGTTAAGCCAAGTCCAACATTTGAAATGGGTTTAACAAATATATTGTAATGTACAGCACACCAGCTTAATAATAATTCGTAAGTACATCAACGGTAGGTCACCCGCAACACAGGAGAGTATTCGTGTAAACGACGCAACGAGATCAGCTAACTTATAATTCTTAAGTACATCAACGGTAGGTCACCCGCAATACAGGAGAGTATTCGTGTAAACGACGCAACAAGATCAGCTAACTTATAATTCTTAAGTACGCCAACGGTAGGTCACCCACAACACAGGAAAGTATTCGTGTAAACGACGCAGCAAGATAGCCGAATTCAGATAACAACTCAGAATAGTCGACTCAGCAGAATCAACCGCGCACGTGCGATGACGTCATTTTATAAACAAACTATGCTTTCTTTCTGTTGCACTCCCGGGTGCACGATAGTTGTCTTTTAGTCGCTATCCGTATAAAAGCCCTGATCCCGATACGAAGAGCATTCAGTCCCTGGATCACCAGCCAACCAGCCAGCCAAGCAGAACCAACCAGCCAAGCAGCCGATCGATCCACCAGCAGTCAGTCAGCCAAACCGGGACCGAAGGGCCAACCGACCAGAGACAGAGTCCGTCGAGCAGAGCCAGAGTCAGAGTCCGTGGGATCGACAGCCAAAGCAGAGAGGGACCGAGGGCCGATCCGCCAGAACCAGAGTCCGCAAAGCAGAGCCAGAGACAGAGTCCGTGGGATCGAGGGCCAAGCAGAGAGGGATCGCACGTTGGGAACCAGAGGACGTTTCCACCAGTAAAGATAGACAACACTTGGAAGCCGGAGACAACACTCGCAGAGGCCAGAAGACGAAAGAAGCAGAAGGCGACACTCTAAGATTCCCAGACGACCCACGGCGAATCGCTGCCCAAATTCCCAGCGGAGGATACGCTGTTAGAAGCGGCTCGCGCCGCTGAAGTAATCGTTGGCCTACAGTGCCGCTGCACTTGCCGCCAGACGCACGCCGTACTGCCGGTAACCGTCGTCCGATACCTGGGAACTATCCACGTCGTCACTCATGATTTTTACACTCTAGCTCCACGTAACTTACTACAAACATGTAACTTCTAACCTACATATTAAAATATGAATTTAACGTCCAGAAATAATATATATTTAATAACTGAACAATAATATGAAACAACAATGATAAAATTAACTTCAAAATAATGAACAAAAGTAATAATAAAATTGAACCACTTTACGAAAGAAAGGAACGTTGTATGCGCATCGGATCCCGATCTCAAAGTACACTCTCGCTGATAATACAGAATAAATAAATATTACCAAAGTTGACTTATATCGAGTACAACGCAAACACTCTGATGCCAAGATGCTACCAGCCCCAATCACACCTATCTAATTATCGTCGATGTGTTCCAACTAGTAGTATATTTTCTCCCATGGCCGAAACGGGTCGAGATCGTGTACAAAACTTGGACACTAACCCTGGGGTAGCATTATTCAGAGATTAAATGTGATGTTGGTTATTTTTGGTATAGAAAACCCAGTAACTTAACTATCAGAGACAATGTTCTGGGGGAGCGAGCTACCGATGCTATTAAATCGTTTCCAAACTTATCAAACAAATTTACACAATAATCATTGTTGTTAAATGCACCTACATAAATGAGTTCGACTGGAAATAAAATGATAATGAAAGATATTTAGTTGTTTATGATTTATAATATAACCCATTCCTTCCAATTTTGTGGTGACTTCGTAACGAGACCGTAAGGGGTTAACATACACAACAGGGGTTCTTTTCACTAGATTCGATCACGCCAATACACATACCACCCACATTACATGTACGCATTTACACGGACAGACATTACACTACAGACAAACACAGGACGCGTTACAAAATTTGGTGCCGTGACCAGGATACGAAGTTTTTCGAAACCACAAATTGGAGGGGAAGGCGTTGTATTTATGTTTAGTTATAATATTAATCAGTATTTCTTATTTTAACAGCAGGACCATTGACATTTTATATAGGTTAACAAACAGTTTGACATGCGACCTAAACGAGCGGTAGTAACTACGATGACTTCACCGAGTAAGAGCACAGACCTGGGGGACAACAACGATATTCCGGCAACAAGAAACCTCACAGACAACCTACAAGAATGGCGGAATGAACAACTAGAGAACCAGAGAATACACCAGGAAACCATACAGAAAGTTTTGGGGGAGTTGAACAAATCAATGCAAGAAATGACTGATCGCGTCACCACAGCTTTGACTCAGAGACCACCCGAGACCCATGCACTAGGTCCCGTGGAAGTCACACCGAGGGAGAATGAGACACCTTCTTCTGAGACTTCGTCACTTCCAAACCTTGTGGAGACTGTCCAAACAACTCAGCATACCGTAAACCCAAATTTAGCACTCCACCAGCTCCCAGCACCACCTGCAGCTATGCCATGGACGTGGACAACAACGCCGGAGCGTAACCAACCGGTGCTACCTAAATTCAGTGGCAATTCAAGCGACTTACACCCGGTACGATTCTTGGACACATTGGAGCGATATTGTCGTAGACTACATGTTCCACCAGAGCATCACCTGGAGGTCGTCAGAGACTGTTTGACCGGAGAAGCTACCAACTGGGCTGAGATTTACGCAGGGTATTGGAACAGTTATGAGGATTTTAAGGTTGATTTCCTCCACACATATTGGTCTGACACCATGCAAAACCGCCTAAGACATCAAATCAGCACGTCACGATGGGATTCTCGACGGTACCCGCGTATGATGGACCACCTCGCATACTATGCCAGCCAGGCCAAACTATTGAAGACTCCGATACCAGAGACAGTTTTCACTTCAGAAATGATTCGACACTTCCCAGTGCATTTACAATCATTATGGAACGCTAGCGATAAAACCACCATCACCGAGCTCGCTGACTTCGTTCGGAAGCAAGAAATCACCACTAAAATTATTCAGGATCGTAAGAAAACTTCACAGGCAGGTAACCAACGAATGAGCGCACACATGAGCGTTGAACAGGGTCAGGATACGGAACCGTCACCAGCGAAACGACCGAGGCCAGAGCCTCCTTCACGTCAGAACTACGTACATGACACGGACCGTTCGTACCGGACAGTACCACCAGCTCAACCGAGAATACCATCCCTTACGGAAAACGTCCAACCAGAGAATTGAGAGGCCGACAATTCTCACCAGAAGGTTCTGCGGCCGTAACTAGGTTCCTACACATTTCACCGACAGCAGTAAAGATATTATTCAATATGGGTTGGCGATTGGGGTTAGGTTTAGGCAGGATACACCAAGGTATCATCGAACCTGTACGTACATATTTACAAGAGCACCACGTCAAGGAACTCAACTACCACGCCAGCGAAGATGAGGGACAATTGTACCCCTTTCAACTAGATATTACCTCCATGTACCAAGATCTATCTGACGAAGAGGAAGGTCCACCATCTTCACAAACAACAATTCTACCGGAAGTATTGCTGGAAGTACCAACAGGTGCAGTACAAGCCCTCATTGACACCGGAAGTGAGGTAACGTGCTTGTCAGAGAACTTATGGCTCACCATGAAATCACAGGGTCACCACCAGCTAGAATTACCAGTCACCGCAATCCAACTACGTGGAGCAATGGGACAACGTAGCCAACGGATCACCAGGCAGGTATATTTAAAAGTGAAACTAGGTCAACAAGAGGTACACTTCTGTTGTCTAGTAGTGAGACAACTGATTCGACCAATCATCATCGGTGCCGATTGGTTACAACAACACAACGCCAAATTAGACTTTAGTAATAATACTATGGTCTTCACGAACAAAAATATTAGCGAAACCATACAGTTTCAGCCCCGAGTCTTGGTAAATAAACCAGACGTCACCACCAAGACATGTCAGCACCTCTCCCAAGGAGACGGTCAACTCCAACCCCAACTCACCTTAAACGCACCGGAATCATTAGAAAGTCTGTTGGCGAAAACCAAAGAGACAAATTTAAACGAAAAAGATAGAAACCAATTATTCGACATTTTAAAATCATATCGTGAAGTGTTTTCTACTCGACCGGGGTTAACCACATCGTACGAGCACCGAATCAAACTGCACGATTACACACCATTCGTCCGAAGGTCGTATCCAATCCCATTTGCCCTCCGAGAAGCCGTGGAGGCCCAGATACAAGAAATGGTTGCCGATGGCGTCATCAAGCGAGAAGCGTCTGCATTTTCTAGCCCGATGACGGTAACTAAAAAGAAAGATGGTTCCGTACGTATTTGTCTAGATGCTAGAATGTTAAACGAACACATGATCGCCGACTGCGAAGCTCCACCAAGTCCACAAGATATTTTACAGCGCTTCCACAACGCACGCTTTCTAACTTCCATAGATTTACGTTCTTCCTACTGGCAAATACCACTACACCAAGACAGTCGACAATACACCGCGTTCCTCCACAACGGTAGAAGTTACACTTACCAAGTGTTACCTTTTGGACTTAAAACCGCCGTGGCCAGCTTCTCCAGATGCATGGACCAGATATTGGGGCCAGAAGTAAGAGAATATACGGTAAATTATATTGACGACCTATTGATAGCATCGCCAGACCTGGAGACCCACTTCCAACACCTGGTGCAAGTCCTGGAGCGCCTCCGGCAGGCCAAATTTACGATCAATCTTAACAAGACCAACTTCATACGGAAACAGGTAAAGTTCCTAGGCCACGTATTGTCCGCCGATGGAATATCTCCGGACCCAGATAAACTTGTAGCCATTCAGAAGTTCCCCACACCCACGAAAGTGAAACATCTGCGAGCTTTTCTAGGATTATGCAACTTTTACCGTCGCTTCCATGGGAAATACAGTGAGAACACACGCCCTCTGCTACATTTATTACAGAAACAGACGAAATGGCAATGGGGAGCAACGGAAGAACAAAGTTTCCACGCCGTAAAGAAACTATTCTTAGACCTAGTGATACTGAAACATCCTCGCGCCGACAAACCGTTCATCCTACAGACAGACAGCTCCGGTTATGGTATCGGCGGTGTGCTCGCACAGAGAGATGACAATGGAGAGATGCAACCAATCGGATTCGTCAGTCGCTCACTTCGGGGACCGGAACTCAATTATACAACCACAGAGAAAGAACTATTGGGAGTCATCTTCAGCTTGCAGAAATTTCGGACAAATATACAAGGAACGCAACTTTTGATACGGACAGATCACCAAGCTCTCACATTCTTGAATCAATGTCGTCTTCTGAGCGAACGGCTTACCAGATGGATTCTGTTCATCCAACAATTCAACTTTACCATCGAGCATGTACCGGGACGGGATAACATCGTCGCGGACACACTGTCACGGTATCCAGCTGACGCACCGACTGCGGGCGAATACGGTACTAAGAGTCCGATCGTGGCTACATTTAAAGTGGAGGGGACTGCAGAGACACGGCGCGAACTATGTTTGATTCAAGAAAAACAAGAAGAAGACGAAGAACTTAGTATCATCATCAAAGTTCTCAAGAATGAACTACCACCAGAAGAAATACCCAACAAGTTAAGAAGAAATATAAATTTATTTAAAATAGACAACAATATCTTACTACATCACAATAAATTCCACCATAGAACAACTATTGCCGTACCTCAATGTTTAATAACTCGATTAATCCTCCATTACCACCACGAACTTGGACATTTCGGACCAGCGAAAGTATACGCCGTGATGAAAAACCTCTTTCATTTTTCCAGCATGGACCGTACTATCCGACGTACTTTGAGCTACTGCGATATTTGTCAGAGAACAAAATGGCCCAATAAACACACCGACGGCCCCATGCGCCCTATTTTAGCTACACGAACAGGAGAGCTAGTGGCCGTAGACCTCTACGGACCGCTGCCAGCTGGACGAGCCGGCGTACAATACGTATTTGTCGTGATAGATATTTTCTCCAAATTTGTCAAACTTTACCCCTTAAAGAAGGCAACCGCAGTAACATGCGTGCATCGTATTCTAAAGGACTACCATACGACTATCCCTATCAGCACGATCTTAAGTGACCACGGAACACAATTTACGGCCAAAATCTGGAAGAGTCGATTGCAAGAAGCGGGTATCAGAGTTATTTATTCAACAATACGGCATCCGAAATCAAATCCATCCGAACGCGTTATGCGAGAGTTGGGAAGAATGTTCCGAACATACTGCCACCAGCAACACCCCAAGTGGGCTGAAAATTTAAATAACATCGAAGAATGTTTTAATACCATCCCTCACTTGAGTACAGGATACACGCCGTATGAACTACTGACAGGGAAAACACCACCACGTCTTCTAGAGAAAGAAATTATTCAACATATACCTAGAACTGCAGGTATTAGTCACAAAGAAAAACTAGAAGCCGCACTGGCTAACCTACGCCGTCAAGCTGAACAGCGAGTACAAGGACAACGGCGACGCCATGGAGAAGGTACAGTTTACCAGGTGGGAGACCAAGTCTTACTTAAAACAAACCCTGTGGCGAACCCAGCGAACAAAAGAACGCCCAAATTTGAACTTCTCTTCGAGGGACCCTATGTGATTAAAAACATCCCATACTTAAATGCTTACGAGATCTACGACGAACCTAAACGTTTAACGAAGGGTCTATACAACGCCGCTAATCTACGTAAATATATTAATAAAAAAGTGTTAATATAAACAAACTCAGAAGAAAAAAAAATGCTACATCAGCCGAAATACAGAAATATCGTAAACGTTATCACCGAAAAACGGTCCACAAGACATCGCGACGGAGCTACGCGACATAATCGGGATCGTTCCACAAAACCCCGGCAAAAGTGAAAAAAAATTTTATAACGATAATCAAATTAATAACCTCTAACTATAATTATATTAGTAAAATAAACAGTAAATTAAGTACTCATAATTTTAAGTCCATATAATCGTTTAAGTTTAATTATTCTTTCTAGATTTCTACGTTAAGTATTTGAGATTTTTACATAAATAAATATTATAATGGAGTTGAGGCAGTGTGCTTTATTTCAAGGAATTTTGTCTTTGTTTCTCTATTTAGTTCAACCAACACAAAAGGGGGAGATTGTAATGTACAGCACACCAGCTTAATAATAATTCGTAAGTACATCAACGGTAGGTCACCCGCAACACAGGAGAGTATTCGTGTAAACGACGCAACGAGATCAGCTAACTTATAATTCTTAAGTACATCAACGGTAGGTCACCCGCAATACAGGAGAGTATTCGTGTAAACGACGCAACAAGATCAGCTAACTTATAATTCTTAAGTACGCCAACGGTAGGTCACCCACAACACAGGAAAGTATTCGTGTAAACGACGCAGCAAGATAGCCGAATTCAGATAACAACTCAGAATAGTCGACTCAGCAGAATCAACCGCGCACGTGCGATGACGTCATTTTATAAACAAACTATGCTTTCTTTCTGTTGCACTCCCGGGTGCACGATAGTTGTCTTTTAGTCGCTATCCGTATAAAAGCCCTGATCCCGATACGAAGAGCATTCAGTCCCTGGATCACCAGCCAACCAGCCAGCCAAGCAGAACCAACCAGCCAAGCAGCCGATCGATCCACCAGCAGTCAGTCAGCCAAACCGGGACCGAAGGGCCAACCGACCAGAGACAGAGTCCGTCGAGCAGAGCCAGAGTCAGAGTCCGTGGGATCGACAGCCAAAGCAGAGAGGGACCGAGGGCCGATCCGCCAGAACCAGAGTCCGCAAAGCAGAGCCAGAGACAGAGTCCGTGGGATCGAGGGCCAAGCAGAGAGGGATCGCACGTTGGGAACCAGAGGACGTTTCCACCAGTAAAGATAGACAACACTTGGAAGCCGGAGACAACACTCGCAGAGGCCAGAAGACGAAAGAAGCAGAAGGCGACACTCTAAGATTCCCAGACGACCCACGGCGAATCGCTGCCCAAATTCCCAGCGGAGGATACGCTGTTAGAAGCGGCTCGCGCCGCTGAAGTAATCGTTGGCCTACAGTGCCGCTGCACTTGCCGCCAGACGCACGCCGTACTGCCGGTAACCGTCGTCCGATACCTGGGAACTATCCACGTCGTCACTCATGATTTTTACACTCTAGCTCCACGTAACTTACTACAAACATGTAACTTCTAACCTACATATTAAAATATGAATTTAACGTCCAGAAATAATATATATTTAATAACTGAACAATAATATGAAACAACAATGATAAAATTAACTTCAAAATAATGAACAAAAGTAATAATAAAATTGAACCACTTTACGAAAGAAAGGAACGTTGTATGCGCATCGGATCCCGATCTCAAAGTACACTCTCGCTGATAATACAGAATAAATAAATATTACCAAAGTTGACTTATATCGAGTACAACGCAAACACTCTGATGCCAAGATGCTACCAGCCCCAATCACACCTATCTAATTATCGTCGATGTGTTCCAACTAGTAGTATATTTTCTCCCATGGCCGAAACGGGTCGAGATCGTGTACAAAACTTGGACACTAACCCTGGGGTAGCATTATTCAGAGATTAAATGTGATGTTGGTTATTTTTGGTATAGAAAACCCAGTAACTTAACTATCAGAGACAATGTTCTGGGGGAGCGAGCTACCGATGCTATTAAATCGTTTCCAAACTTATCAAACAAATTTACACAATAATCATTGTTGTTAAATGCACCTACATAAATGAGTTCGACTGGAAATAAAATGATAATGAAAGATATTTAGTTGTTTATGATTTATAATATAACCCATTCCTTCCAATTTTGTGGTGACTTCGTAACGAGACCGTAAGGGGTTAACATACACAACAGGGGTTCTTTTCACTAGATTCGATCACGCCAATACACATACCACCCACATTACATGTACGCATTTACACGGACAGACATTACACTACAGACAAACACAGGACGCGTTACAATATCAATATATGGATTTGAAAACACGGTTATTAAAACGGCAGAGTATGATATTTTTTAGGCATTATATATATATATATATATATATATATATATATATATATATATATATATATATATATATATATAATTCTTTAAAATTCACTTATTATTAATTATGTACGGTTTTTCAAAATATATTTCTATATTTATTTGCAATAACCATAACAAACACGTTTTCAGTCGATCTATATATGTTAACTAGTGGAAAATTACATAAATTATTTCTATTTTGCTTCTATCAAAACACACAGACATCATTCCGAAAATAGCCACATTCGATTCAGGGAAGGTCAAAACGTGTATATCTGTTGAAATCTCGAGTTTGAAATTTTTCATGATTACAATACTTACTTATTACTTCGTAAAAAGAAAGTAAAAACAGTGAAAATTAAAAATAATAATTTGGAAATTTAAAATACTATTTGAGAGTGTAGGACAGTTAATTTGATTAAATATGAATATAGCTACGATGGCCATGTGTTAAACTGCTTGCGTGGCATGCTTGCAGTTAGTGGTTCGATCCCGGCCCATACCAGGTTGCATTTTTATAAAGCGTTCTACACATAAATACATACATACATCTGGGTGTATATAATAATTTTAGTATATACATATATATATATTTTGTTTCAGTATACAACTTGATAAAAATCAATTTGCAGTTCATTTCCATATTCCGGTGCTCGAACTTAAAGCGAAATATACGACTTCTGGGAAAGTGTTAATTCTGCCCATTGTAGGAACGGGTCCGGCGACAATCAAAGCACGTAAGTATTAAATGAAATGCAATCCTAAAATGCTAATACTACCATTACCAATAAATATTAGGAATTGTTAACCCAATTTGGGGGGCGAATGGGATAAACAGTTCAACAAATTATAAAAACAATAAGCATTGAATCCATTCTACAACAGGACCCCTATTCTGAGTATCTCAACTCAATATATTGAAGTGAGATTTGAGATAACGATGACGTACCACTAGTGAGACGCGCATGTGAGATCTTTAGGGATTTTTCTGACTTTAAGTTTACAACACTTGTTACAATTATTATTTTAAAAAGATTTAAAACTACAGTAAATACAAATATTATATATATATAATAGCCCGGAAATGTTTGTAAGTGAGTTTTAAACAACACAAAACAAGGAAAACACAAAATACAAAAAACACAAAGAGACCAGCAAAAGATTTCACAAGTAATAAATGGGTAACAGTCAGTTCAAGCGATTTCATTAATCTCTGCGCTTGTACAAATATGTCATGGCACACAACTAATAATCTGTCAATTTTCTCACTAGTAACTTTTCTGGTCCCACTACCTACCGAGGTAGTGAGAGAAATTTACGAATTGATTGAGATCCATGACGTCATATCATGTGTACGCAATGAATCCAATAGATGGCAACAGCGTTTTTAAGTGAGATCTCACTTCAATATATTGAGTTGAGACACTCAGAATAGGTACCCAGGTGGATGAACACATTTTTTGGCACATTGTACAAACCATCTTAAAAATAAAAAATAAAGTTAAAAATTAAAAATCTTAAGGCTTGTATATGACCAAGACCTCAACCGGAAGTAACTATTGCAATTTTTTCAATATCTCGAAAACGGCACGAGAGAAGCCCACACCAGCTCTATTTTTGATTACTATAGTTTATTTTATAGTAGCGTTTGCCACTATTTAATAAAATAAACTTTTCTATCATAGTTGGAGGCGAATATAAATATTCCGTGGAGATGGAACATTATAACAGGAAAGGCCAAGATCATATTAAAATAAAGATGTCAGAAGTTGATTACGACTTGGAGAGAATGGAATACAAATTAGAAAATTTATTCAATGGAAACCAAGAACTAAGTATTATTATTATATATATCTTACATTTTGAGTTATTTATTTATATATATATATATATATATATATATATATATATATATATATATATATATATATATATATATATATATATATATATAATTTCAGTGAGTACATCTCACTTATGAAACAGCTCAAGTCATAATTGCAGTTAGATAAATCAAATAAATAATAATAATAATAAAGTAGTATATTTTTATGCGAAAATGAATGACGTGAGCGACGTCATAATGCTGTATACCAATACACGTTTTGGATACAATAAGGACGTTAAACTATTTCTATTGTAGGTGATCATATGAACAAATTTATGAATGAGAATTGGAACGTTGTCCACTCCGAATTTAAACCAACTATACGAGCGATCGTAAAAGAAATTGGTGGGAATATTATGTCTAATGTTATAAAAAACACTCCATACAATGAAATATTCAGACCTTAAATTATTTTTATATATATATATATATATATATATATATATATATATATATATATATATATTTAAAATAAATGTGTACCACTTCATTAGTTATATAAGCGTTCATAATAAATACATAAATATTGTTAATTTAAACTGTACTTTCCTTTTTAATTTTGTTACCAATTCTATTCCACGAAAAGAATATATCCAATTTTTTGTAAAGAAATATATAAGCAGCGGACTACGCCTTTCCATTCTGCGCATAAAGTTTTAATTTAAAAAATAATGCTTTTTATTTATTATTGCCCTTGGGTTCTCGATTTGAACAAAATATATAAATATAATTTATTTCTTATATGCTATAAAAAGAAAATGGTTGTGGCCTACACAGAATTAATTAGTTTGTTTAGATGCGATTGAAAAATATAAATGTTTAAATTTGACATTTCTCGAGCATTGATGTATGTGTTTTCGTTCCGTTAATCATATTGTGCATCACGATATTTCGATTTTGTCAAAGTTTGTCATTTCTAAGCTAGAATCAATAAAAATATCAAATTGCTTAGACTATTTTTATCGATTTGTAACAATAACAAATTATAATTAATACTGTACCAGGCTGCTAGTGATCTATGCAATTAAAGTACCCATCATTAATATAATTACCCAGAAATGTATGTGTGTAAGTGTGTGTGTGTGTGTGTGTGTGTATAGAACGCTTTTTTTTTGTAAAAACACAAATTGGCATAGACGGGGATCGAACTCCCGACCTCCAGGGTGAAAGGCAAGGCTCCTAACCCATGCGTCAAGGCATCTGCTAATAATGTTATAAAAAATATCTGGAGTGGCCTGCACTCAACTTTCTTTTACCCAGTTTTCACTAGATATAAATATATGTATATATATATATATCCAAAACCTGCTGTCAAACTAACCAATACTCTACTGAAATATTCTGAAATGTCATTTATCTAATAGAGACTTTTGTTTTCCTGACAAAAAAGCAGATGATCCGATTTTATAAGCTACATGCGAATCCATGGCAACGTAAACAAGATATTTATAATGTTTCGTAGCATTTTTCTCGCAACTGGTACATTTTTTGAAGAAATGTTTCAAACAAAAGTTTTGCAAAATATTAATATCTTTCATTATGAGTATAACTATATTTGTCGTAAGTGTAGCCGTTCTAGTGATATTGGAGATAGAACAAAAAATGCATAGAGTAAACATGCACTACCGGTTTGAATATTCTTTTCAAAAATAGGAGGTGCACAACTAGACCATATACAAGTCTTAAGTTTGAAGTCTCATAATTTTACGTTGGACCGTTTCGGCTCTAGAGCGTTCACATACACACACACACACACACGCATATACACACAGATGTCACTCCGAAAATAGTCACATTCGATTCAGGGAAGCTCAAAACGTGTATATCCGTTGAAATCTCGAGTTCGATTTTTTTGGTGATCCCTATACTTACTTATTACTCTGTAAAAGAAAGTAAAAATGGGTTGTGGCCAACGCGGGACTTTCTTTTACGTAGTTTTCATCAATATTTATTGATTATAAAAATATAATATTAAGAAATAATAATCCAACAGAAACAATATAAACAAGCTTAGGTACAACTTTTGGTTAATAAATTGAGAAAATGTTATAGATATAAAAACTCTTACAATTTTTTATAGATTATTGTAATACATTTAATTTTAGATTATATTGATAAAAAACAAGATTTGGTACGCGTAAAACGCACCAACGCGCAGATCTTAGGTAAAATATGCGTTGCGAGCAGTGGTTTTTAATTATTATTGCCTTTTGGTTAACAATTTGAAAATATGTTATAGGTGTAAAAAGTCTTACATTTAATTTTAGATTATACTGATAAAAAGAAATTTTAGTTCATACTTTAAAATTCAAAATTATAATATTTAATAATTTTTTTCGGGCTTTGGATTAACAAAATGAAAAAATCTTATAGATATAAAATACCTTAGAATTTTTAGTAGAATTTTTAAGTGTATTAATTATTTTTATAAGGGTAGTATTAAGGGGGGCTCTAAATTTTGGGGCCCTATAACTCGGGAAGTATACGGGCGATTGGATTTATACTGCGAGCGGATTCAAATGGGATGCCAAATAATATGTGTACCAAATTTAGATTATATTGATAAAAAATAATTTAGTGCTTATTTTAAAATTCAAAATTATAATATTTAATAATTTTTTTCCTATATTCTAATAAATTAACTAAAATAATAAAGGTATCTGTATTACCCAGGCTAGGCTGGCCATCTGTGTTCCTATGTTATAAGCTTTGACCATGCGCTATGCCAGAAAGTTGAAATGTTCATGTACGGCTATGCGTCGGCAATTTACGTAGCATGGTGGAAAAGTAAGCGTAGATAGGTTTTCTGTATATCCATCTCTTGACGGCCGAGCGCATATGCGCGCATATTCGTTACTTGGCATGGAACAGCCATGCGTAAACGAAGCATTATGGCCAGTTGCACCATACAACCGTGTAATTATTATTAAATTACATGAAAATTCGCCATCAGTCAAAACTGACCTATGTACTGTATACCATATGGGCACATGGTGCCCACGGTTGACCCTAGTAAATATATAAATGAACAAGATTTGGTACGCGTAAAACGCACCAACGCGCAGAGCTCGCCCTTAGGTAAAATATGCGTTGCGAGCAGTGCTTTTTAATTATTATGGCCTTTTGGTTAACAATTTGAAAATATGTTATAGGTGTAAAAAGTCTTACATTTAATTTTAGATTATATTGATAAAAAAAAATTTTAGTTCGTACTTTAAAATTCAAAATTATAATATTTAATAATTTTTTTCGGGCCTTGGACTAACAAAATGAAAAAATCTTACAGATATAAAATATCTTAGAATTTTTAGTAGAATTTTTAAGTGTATTAATTATTATTATAAGGGCAGTATTAAGGGGGGCTCAAAAATTTTGGGGCCCTATAACTCGGGAAGTATACGGGCGATTGGATTTATACTGCGAGCGGATTCAAATGGGATGCCAAATAATATGTGTACCAAATTTAGATTATATTGATAAAAAAAAAAAATTTAGTGCATATTTTAAAATTCAAAATTATAATATTTAGTAATTTTTTTCGGGCTTTGGGTTAACAAAATGAAAAAATCTTGTAGATAAAAAATATCTTAGAATTTTTAGTAGAATTTTTAAGTGTATTAATTATTTTTATAAGGGCAGTATTAAGGAAGGCTCCAAATTTCGGGGCCCTATAACTCGGGAAGTATACGGGCGATTGGATTTAAACTGCGACCGGATTCAAATGGGATGCCAAATAATATGTGTACCAAATTTGGAGTGAATCGCTCCGGTACCTTCAGAGGAGTAGAGGGCACAAATTTGGTCTTACGAGCGACGACTAACATCCAAGTATATAAGTTATATACATTTTTGGATTCAGGGCGACGAGACGAACACTTTTCCTTAATGAAATTTTTTGATCCGAGAATGCTACAGACACACGACCGAATGCTTTAGCTTCTTCGGTACTACGTACGGCGAGCTAAAAATAGAAATTGCAGTCATTTGCAGTCATGTTGTTACAGCCGTACATGGACCAATGTAGTTCATAATTCATAATTTAATTTAAACCATTTTGGTATCTTTGCCTATATTTATTTCTAATAGTGATATTTTATTCTCTATTAGTTTAATAGTAAAAGAACAAGACTTGTTCAGAGTAAACAAAATGTATATTGTACGATTTAAATGAGTAGTCTATAATTGTGCTACAAGATTGATTAAGAATAACATAAGTTAGTTCTCATAAAAAATCCCCATTTTTCCGATGGGTTTGTCTTAGAATTAAAATTATATAGTACGAATATCACAGCATCGATTAAAATTTATATTTCAGATAATTACATGAACTATTCGTCGCTGTCAAATTAAGTGTATAATTTAAAGTTTTACAAACAAAACTTTTCTATTTTTAATTATCTAACTTCTTGGACGTTGTCTAAAAAGAAGTATTAAAATCATTAAAAATTATGAAAACGAAATTTGTGTGTCTGAATACGCTTTACAATAAAAACTTTTGAAGAAAAAAAAACACTAACACTCTCAAAAATCGTACTATTTAATAAAAGGCCCTTTCGCAATTAATGAATTTTTATGTTGTGTTCATGAATATTTTCTAAATTAAATAAAGGATGGCTCGTCGGAAATTGGATAAAGTCGGATAGTAAAATAAAATTCCCAAATATCGCTAACGTTTCGGTCAATCCTTCTGTTAATCCACATGTGACTGTTAATTAAGTCGACTTAATTAACAGTCACATGTGTCTTAGTGATTTGCGTTTTTAGCTCGCCGTACGTAGTACCGAAGAGGCTAAAGCATTCGGTCGTGTGTCTGTAGCATTCTCGGATCAAAAAATTTCATTAAGAAAAAGTATTCGTCTCATCGCCCTGATTCCGAAAATGTATATAACTTATATACTTGGATGTTAGTCGTCGCTCGCTCGCTCGTAAGACCAAATTTGTGCCCTCTACTCCTCTGAAGGTACCGGGGCGATTCACTCCAAATTTGGTACACATATTATTTGGCATCCCATTTGAATCCGCTCGCAGTTTAAATCCAATCGCCCGTATACTTCCCGAGTTATAGGGCCCCAAAATTTGGAGCCCCCCTTAATACTGCCCTTATAAAAATAATTGAAACACTTAAAAATTCTACTAAAAATTCTAAGATATTTTTTGTCTACAAGAATTTTTCATTTTGTTAACCCAAAGCCCGAAAAAAATTATTAAATATTATAATTTTGAATTTCAAAATTTGAACAATTTTATTTTTTTTAAATATAATCTAAAATTAAATGTAAGACTTTTTATATCTATAACATTTTTTCAATTAGTTAACCAAAAGGCCATAATTATTAAAAACTGCTCGCATCGCATATATTACTTATAAGGCGAGCTGGACGCATAGGTGCGTTGTACCTAAGCTTGTTACTATACAAATAATGTCAACGATTTTTCAACATGTTTCAAATTTTTTATTCTACAAAAGACATTCAAAATTGTTATTTTACAATGTCACTGGACTAAATATAAACCTTACGCTCTGATAAAGGTCAGAAAGATTGACCGAAACATTAGCGATATTTGGCAATTTTATTTTATCATCCCACTATATACAATTTCCGAGGAGCCATCCTTTATTTACACATTTTTGGATACGATTAAGAGGAATCCCCATGGTTGCTCGTCCTTACAGGTCGGTGTAAAGGGGGAAGCGCACGAATATCGTAGCGCCATAAGAGCCAATGCTATTTACTACTTGAAGCGTTCTAGTTGGAGCGTTCGTTTGACCCTTAAAATACTTGCTAATACATTTTTTTTAACAAAACTTTTAGAATATTCCGGTAGAAAAATAGTCAATGTATGCCTGTCTAGTTTTGAATTTTTAAATTTGTCATCTCAATAAAAACTATGGACATTTGAAAATAGGGTAAATATAGAACAATATAAAAAAAAATCTAAGCAAAATATTGAAAATCGAAAACTAGAGAGGCATAGAGCAAAGTTTAGGCTATCTGAAAAATAAAAATTTCATTCATTTTAATGTTGTAATAAAGGAGTTTTAAGGGTTCGACGAAACCTTGTTTTGCTATGTTTGCAGCGGGTATGGGGATTCCTCTTAACTCAACTAATTTTCTAAATTGTACATGATAATCGCAGTATTATCGAATGACAAATATACAAATACAAATGTAAAACAATATTACAAGTTTTCTCGAAATGACCGTACAGTCTCTTGTTGCCACGAAATAATATAAATAAAACACAAATAACTATAAATTTAGTTTGATTTTACGTACAAGAAAGTCCAGTGTAGAGCACTGCAGATCTTGTTTTATTTATTCATTAACTTGGCTTACAAATAAATGATATATCTGTTAAAGAAGAGTGATATTTATTATATCTGCAAAAGCATTCCGATGAGCAAGAATCAATTCAAGATGGATAAGGTGAGTCTACTTACGCATAAAAATTTCAATCAAATAAACAGTTCACAATTGATACAAAATGTTTTACATGCAAATATCATTATTATTTACCATAATTAAACAAGCATGAATAATAATATAGAACAAACCCAAAACTCAAATATGACAATAAAGTTTAAACAAATCACTTTACATTTTTACTTTCTTTTAACGAAGTAATAAATAAGTATAGGGATCACCCAAAAAATTGAAATCGAGATTTAAACAGATATACACGTTTTGAGCTTCCCTGAATCGAATGTGACTATTTTTGGAGTGACTTCAGTGTGTGTGTATGTGTGAACGCTCTAGAGCCAAAACTGTCGAACGTAAAATTATGAGACTTCAAACTTAAGACTTGTATATGGACACCATACAACGCGCTGAAGAGGGAACATTCCCTAAAGCAGCGCATACGATAATACATAAAACATACTAGAACGGCTGCACTTACGGCAAAAATGGTTGTTCATAATGATAGATATTAATATATCGCACAACTTTTGTTTGAAAAGTTTCTTCATGAAATGTACCAGTTACGAGAAAATTGCTACTAAAAATCATAAGTAACTTTGTTTACGTTGTCATGGATTCGACTGTAGCTTAATTAATCGGATCATCTGCGCCTATCAATATTTCGACAAAAAAACAAAATAGACTGAATTAGAGAAATGACATTTCTGAATATTTCTGTAGAGTATTGGTTAGTTGTGATAGCTAGTACTTCAAAACCATTACAAATTGGTATTGGTATAATTTTGCACCCATTCATTTATATAAGCTAAGCTTGGTTTTCATATTGTTTCTGTTGGATTATTATTTCCTAATATTATATTTTTATAATCAATAAATATTGATGATACAATATTTGATAACATAATAAAATAATAAGATAATTTGTACAATTTCAGTGTATTACTGTGAATTATTGGTATTTTTTTACAGTTTGTTTGGAATATATATATATATATATATATATATATATATATATATATATATATATATATATATATATATATATATATATAAATAATGAAAAGTACGTAAATGAAAGTCCTGCAAAATTCAGCCAATGCGACCGGGAACCAATTTTTATAAGGATTCTGCGGGGTCCTATTTTTAAAATAGGCACGGTACCTTCTGATGAGTGGCGGTCAGAAACAGAATTAAGGAGGTTGAGAGAATAAAACAGTAATTTGGACAGACATGAATTTTATGTAAAATAATAATACTCCAACCCTTTGACAACCTATATCGTAAAATATGATTTTTAACGACCTCTTATCATTATAGTATAATCCGTACGAAGTGATGCAACGACGATTACAATGGATGAATTACGTTGGCGTAAATCCAAAGAATCAAACAATATATCGTATTTGTATTGCACGTTTTTGGATGGTTGCAACTTTCGCATCGTTTGTCCTACAAACCCTATTTCTGTTTACGACAACGTACCAAAATTTGGCCATCTTTAATATTAATATCGTAATATTGGTTGGAGTATTACAGGTAAGTTAGTTGCTAACGTGAATCACAACATCATATACCTAAATATGCAAATCTCTTCTGCCTTTATCCTACTACACACTTTACAATAATGCCTTGTTGAAAGTTTCATTTGCTGACTAGACACAACGGTAGATTAGATTTCTGCGCTAATTAATAAATCATCGATCATCATTTACAGCCTAAATGCATGTGGGTCAAGGCTAGCGTAAGTACGCTATTCACAACCATAAGGAATTTCTCTATTCGAACATGAAATTTAAACATTTGAATAATTGTTAAGGAAATGTTTTTATTTACGTCGGACGTTCTAACAAAATATAATTTAATTTACAAAACATAAATTTAAAACAAACAAGGTATAAATGAATAATCACGAATTTATAATAATTATTTTAAAACAAGACTTAAGCAAAAATATTCAAGGTTAATACGATTTAAAACAAGATTTGGTACGCGTAAAACGCACCAACGCGCAGAGCTCGCCCTTAGGTAAAATATGCGTTGCGAGCAGTGCTTTTTAATTATTATGGCCTTTTGGTTAACAATTTGAAAATATGTTATAGGTGTAAAAAGTCTTACATTTAATTTTAGATTATATTGATAAAAAAATAATTTAGTTCATACTTTAAAATTCAAAATTATAATATTTAATCATTTTTTTCGGGCTTTAGATTAAAACAAAATGAAAAAATCTTAGAATTTTTAGTAGAATTTCTAAGTGTATTAATTATTTTTATAAGGTCAGTATTAAGGGGGGCTCTAAAATTTGGGGCCCTATAACTCGGGAAGTATACGGGCGATTGGATTTATACTGAGAGCGGATTCAAATGGGATGCCAAATAATATGTGTACCAAATTTAGATTATATTGATAAAAAAATAATTTAGTGCATATCTTAAAATTCAAAATTATAATATTTAATAATTTTTTTCGGGCTTTTGGTTAACAAAATGAAAAAATCTTGTAGACAAAAAATATCTTAGAATTTGTAGTAGAATTTTTAAGTGTTTCAATTATTTTTATAAGGGCAGTATTAAGGGGGGCTCCAAATTTTGGGGCCCTATAACTCGGGAAGTATACGGGCGATTGGATTTAAACTGCGAGCGGATTCAAATGGGATGCCAAATAATATGTGTACCAAATTTGGAGTGACTCGCTCCGGTACCTTCAGAGGAGTAGAGGGCACAAATTTGGTCTTACGAGCGAGCGACGACTAACATCCAAGTATATAAGTTATATACATTTTCGGAATCAGGGCGACGAGACGAACACTTTTTCTTGATGAAATTTTTTGATCCGAGAATGCTACAGACACACGACCGAATGCTTTAGCCTCTTCGGTACTACGTACGGCGAGCTAGAAACAAAAATTACTTCCAAGAATAAACCAACAAAACAATTATAATTCGCAAACGTTTAAAAAAAATAAAATCATAAAAGTTTACTTAATAAGCTTAGGTACAAGGCACCAAAATCTTCAGCTCAGTAATACGATATATTCGTATATGCGACACGAACAGCGGGATTTTCCCATCCTATATATACACACAATTTAAGTATAATTGTTTTTAATTATTATGTCAAAATAAATGTTATATTTATATATATATATATATATATATATATATATATATATATATATATATAAATTGTAAGGCCATCTATTGCTTGGTTAATACACTATTTATTATTTTTAAAATTTTTTATTGTTTCTGAGCTTAAAATCTTAAAATTTGAAAAAAAGACGATAGCGATAGCAATTCATTATTGAAACATATTCAAATTTTCGTTTTATACAATAATGTATTAATATAAGACGAGTCTTTAAAAATTGGTTTATGTTGTCTTGAATGTTTGATGACATTTCTTCTGCATTTAATATAAAATAAATGCATATCTGAATTTACGTATATAATTCTAAATCATCGACATTATACTCACAGAGCCGACTGAACCAATCCAACCAATTATGATCCCGTGATTTATTTATTCTTGTACCATAACAGTATTAATTTCTATAACCCTACATTTGAATATTCACACATGGTAACATTCATATCGTTCGTTTCGTGATTAGACAAGGATTTTGAAAATTATTGGATGAACATTTTCTAATTTTATTAATTAAATTACAGAAGCAAATATATAATGGAAAATATAACAAAAAAAAAATAACTTCTTCGTTTCACTTATAGATGGCGTTCAATGTCTGATTTACTTCAAAATATATATTTTTTATGCTTTTATGATATAAAATATTTCTAATAAAAACTCAAAGACTTTTAAAAGATAACTAAGGGAAGTATTTAGAATGGGTCCAAATTTTGTGTCTGTACTGACGATTGGATTTAAAATACGACGGGAATTTCACGGGCGTGAAAATTATATGTATATTAAATCTCATTAAAAGCGAGCGAGCGAGATACATACTCGTACATCCAAGTATATGATATATATATATATATATATATATATATATATATATATATATATATATATATATATATACATATATATATATATATATATATATATATATATATATATATATATATATTTATATATATATATATATATATATATATATATATATATATTTATATATATATATATATATATATATATATATATATATATATATATATATATTTGGACTCAGGGCGAAAATACATGAACTTCTTGTTAAGATTTTTTTCGATCCGAGCCTGTTACAGACACACGATTGATCACTATAGCTCTTTGGTACATATTGTACGGTGAGCTAAAAACCAAGAACTGAATGATCAAAAACATATGGATTAACTTTTACATTATTACATAACTTCATTTTTAAATAATTGTTCAAATACTAAATTTTATGACCTAATTGATGACATTTTGATATACGAGTATACAATTTTCAGACGCGACAGTGATAGTTTAGAAGATCTTTACGTCCTCTTTTGCCCAGATAAACCTTTTCATATGTTCATATATTTTGATATTTCATTGTAATGAATCTTTTCATTTGCTCATATATTTATAAATTTCATTGTAAATTGCAATATTGGCTGTAATAAAAAAAAAGGAATATTTATAATTATCCATCAGTGCAATTTATCAAATAATTTTAATAATGATTTATTTTCAGATCTTCTTTAAACTATATACCTGCCATGTTAAACGAGACACACTCCTGTTTCTGATAGATACTATGTTTAACAAATTCTGGTCAGCTGATTCGCTAACTGTTGAGCAAAATAAAAAAATTAAACGATTATATCGCATTATAACAACTTGTGCATCTATGTACAAATATGCGATGTATGTCACTCTTTCATTACATTTTATATCGTCGTATTTCAGAGGTGATTATAATATGATCTTAAATATTTGGCTTCCTGATAGGAGTATTATAGAAAGGTCACCAAATTATGAAATAATAATGGTTATCGAAGTGATATTTTTGGGATTGCCTACCTGGGCTTGTTACACAGAAATAGATATAATATTTTTGATGATCATTGGTATGGTATTTGCACAATTGGAAATCTTAAAATACAATCTAAGAAGAATTGGATCTTCGGACAACGATATTGGAGATTTCGAAATAATTCGAAAATGTGTGGAACAGCACAATCTAATACTTGAGTAAGTTATATTTTGTTGCATGAAAAATAAATGTTAACCAGTGTAATGCCGCAATTGCGGAAAGCAGTTAAGAAAAGAGTTACATTATTAGGGCTGTAAAAACCCGTCAATTCAAGAATCGGGTACCCGTTTTTCTGAAAAACCGGGTACCTGAAAAACCCGGAACTGGGTATCCGTATTCGAAAACCCGGATCTGCAGGCAAACATTTTCTTGTCCCCTATCGTATTAGAATTTCTTATAATTGTTACAAAACATTTCTCTCATTGTCAGTGTAGTTACATGATTGCGATTTCTGCTATTCACTGCGACTCACTTTTACGTGATCCCGGTATTATTCACATTCGCAATTCTAGTTTATTATTTTCCATTTGCAGTTATTTAACAACAGTTGAAGACTTCAACTCGAATTTGATGTTCTTTTTGGCAGGAACGAATATGATAGTGTCCGCCATGAGTATGTTTTCTTTTTTAGATGAAACAGACTTGTAAGTAATGAAACTAGGGCTGTCAATAACCGCCGAAAACATAAACCGGTTATTAAAACAATTGTTATCTGAAAAACCGAATAGCTGGTTACTTATTTACCTGCTAGTCAAAATCTCATAAATTTTAGTAAATCTGACCCATACTTAGGGATCCCCTGGCCGGATGAAAAAAGAAAAAGAATTTTTGACCGAATTATACTATTTTTATAAAACGACCTCAATTAATGTAAATTTCGATTGTTCTTTCAGTCCCTAAAATCAGAAAATAAAAAATTGGCCCAGGGGATCCTTAAGTTATGCAATTTTAAATATATAAATCGCGAAATTGCAAGCAAATCGGATGAAAAATGGGAACTGTAGGTTAATGCGGTTAAAAAACATAGTTTCGAGAAAAATGCATTTAAAGTTTGAAGGTAGCAATAACATCTTCTTCAGTTTGAACGTAAAAAGGGCCCGGGCGCTCACTAGAAAATGCTTATTACACAGTTAATATTATAAATTCCCACTATTTATCTTATGAACAACATTCTAGAATGTTCTAATACTATATTTTTGAAAATTTCATTGTGTTACCCTCCCTAATGCTGCGAAAAGACCGTGTTATATCGAATCAATTTTATTATTTAATATATATATATATATATATATATATATATATATATATATATATATATATATATATATATATATATTAACCGGTGTAACGCATAGCTTTGACAGTCCTAAATGAGACTGTGTTGCAGTAAAATCAAATAATGAAGGTTATTAAACATGAAAGTTAAACGCACTATGTCTTATTTTCAGGACTAGTATTATAACATTAATAAGTATATTCTATTCAGTTAATCTACAGCTATTTATATACTGCTTTGGGGGCCAATTAATCGATGATCAGGTAAATTATTTTAATCGTCAAGACGTCAAATTATTGTTTCACTTTTGTTAAGCATCCATTGCATTATACTATTTATATCTAATAATTTACGTTATAAATTATTGGAATAAAATTGTAAATACAAAATATTTAATGATATAGAACGATAGAACTTTTATTTGTCAGTATTGTTACAGCATAAAACGTTATCAATTTATAAAACAATTGTATCATTTATTTATGTATATAAAAGAGCATCTAATATATCATTAATATAATAACCCAGAAATGTTTGTATGTGAGTGTGTATGTGTGGAACGCTTTTTTGTAAAAATGCAGATTGGCATAGACGGGGATCGAACTCACGACCTCCAGGGTGAAAGGCATGACACTTAGCCACTGCACCATGGCGACTGTTAATAATGTTATAAAAAATAATCAAATAGTTTATACTGAAATAAAACAATCACTACGATTCTGAAGTTCAGTCTGCTTTGAAATAGACAAAAACGAATCAAACGTCAGAATGAAATCAGTCAAAATTGGTTTTTGTGTGATAAATCTTCAATTCAAAGTTTAATCTTAAGTTTAAGGGGAGTAGCATGCTATAATTTCAATTTTTAAGTATATAATATGAAATAAGTGCATATTATTGCCTAATTAGCATATATTTTTAGCAAATACGTGTTTCTGTACATTTATTTTAATTCATAGTTAATATTTTTCACTTCAAAATGGCCAAGAAGCAGTGATTTTTGAAAATATGAGTTGCGGTAAGATTTTATAGTTCGTCAAATTATAATAACTGCAAGTAAGTAAATTTATAATTCTGATTATTAGAGTAATAAAATGTTGAAGAGATAATTCAAACATATTTAGAAACATGTTTGGTTGGCAATTTTATTCTTTTATTTTTGATGGCACAATCCATTGTATTTTAGCATATAACTAATTATCATTACTTTTAAAACTGCCGTTGTGACACTGCATCAGATTAATACTGCAAAATTCAGAATCTAGCCTGATTATTTAATTCAAAAACAATAATGAATCAAATGTCAAATCATTAAAAATGTTGTGTAAAAAGGATTTGTAATACATATTATTTGAATAATCGATTCAAATAATAAACAGCAATCGTAAATAAATTTATAATCCTGTTTTTTATATACAATCATAGAAACTGTCTAAATGATACAACACATATGCACCATACAAGATTAAAATCAAAGTTAAACAAAATTTTGTTTGAATTTATCGGATGTTACACAGTGCATGATAAGCGATCGATTAGTTAATCTCAGCATAGTGATCTAAGAACAAAATAGCGTTCAAAGAAAGAACTCGATTATTTCTTTATTATTATTTGCGATGTGGAAATTTGTATTACTATTATAGTCAAACGATACAAATTGAAGAAAAACCGTGTTATTATTATTAAATTACATGAAAATTCGCCATCAGTCAAAACTGACCTATGTTCTGTATACCATATGGGCACATGGTGCCCACGGGTGACCCTAGTACATTTATAAAAAGTATCATATATATATATATATATATATATATATATATATATATATATATATATATATATATATATATATATATATATATTAGGTGAAGCTCTCTTAATTTTCCCTAACTTGGAGCCATTCATACGTTATTCTTGATGGAATAAAGAAAATAAATCAAAAGAATAAACATGAATGCAAACACCAAAGCACACATACCAAGTTTATAAACTGTAAAAACAATACACGTTTTGTTTAGCACTGAATTATATCTGACAATTTTCGAAACGATGTCTGTATGTATATCTGAGTGTCTGTGATTGCTCTTGATCAAAAACTGTTGATGATAAAATTATAAGACTATAAACTAAAGACCTGTATTTTCATTATAGTACACCGAGGATAATTATATTTTATTACCTTCAGTCAAACATATTATAACTTGCATCTAATGATGATTTCTATTAACTGAATTTAATTACAGACTCAATCTATTGGTGCCACTGCTTATAATTGTAACTGGGAAAATACTCCAGATCGTAACGTTCGAATGGGTTTACTATTGATAGTAAGACGATCACAAAAACCAGTCCATCTAACCATGGCTGGCATCTTTATCTTGTGTTTGGAGAGTTTCACAAAGGTACGAGTATCATTCACAAAAGATAAGTTTAGTTGCAATGTTTGTGAAATGATAAGTCCTGATCGCATTCGCTTTAGAATTGGGAGCATTCAAACCCAAAAGATAAGAGCTTCGTCCTTCGTATTAGTAAAATTAAATCTCATTTGAAGTATCACATTAAATAAAATTGAAGTTAAATAAATCACCGAAAATGTCACTTTAAATGTAACCATATTGTGAAAGATTTTCTTTAAATTCTAGCTTTTAAAAATAAAATAATGTATATGTGTGCGTTGCCATGTGCTGTATCATCTCTTCCATGTTATTATTTGTTACTAAACAAGTATCACATACAAATATTTATTTTGCACACATTTTATTGCATGAAACACAAACGAACCTTCTCAATATACAATTATCTGACATGAAGATATGTATTATATATGTAACACCCAGATGTTTGTGTTTGTATGCATGCGTGTATGTTAATATGTATAAATTAATTTATGTACATTAATTTTTTTTTTAACAGATTGCAAAGTTGACGTATACTTGTTTGACGTTCATGGTGAATCTCAAAAGTAAACAATATCCATGAATTTTTCATTGGTACAGCGGGATCTATTTAAAGATACGTACTAGAAATCTTCGTCTTATACGTAGACTGAGGTATAATTGATCTTATTGTGATTAGTATTTTCAACTGTTTGCTCGTACACTTTTAGGTATTGAAGTAATTTTTTTGTTCTAATACATTTATGTTAAGATATTATACTATTCGCTTGTTCACATTTCTGTATTATTTCTATAGTTATATAATAAAGTACACTACACGACAGGTTCCATGAATTGTATTGTTTCATTATATTCTGTATTGTTTGTCAATGTCAATGAATAAATAACATTATCATTTTATCTCTTCAAAAATCAGAATTATAAATATACTCAAAGTAAAGAGAAAAAATGGGTTGTGGCCAACGCGGGACTTTCTTTTACGTAGTTTTCATCAATATTTATTGATTATAAAAATATAATATTAAGAAATAATAATCCAACAGAGACAATATAAAAAACTTAGCTTACCTTATATAAATGAATGGGTTGAAAATTATACCAATACCAATTTGTAATGGTTTTGAACTAACTAACTATCAAAACTAAACAATTCTCTACAGAAATATTCTGAAATGTCATTTATCTAATTCAGACCATTTTGTTTTCTTGTCGAAATATTGACAGGCGCAGATGATCCGATTAATTAAGCTACATTCGAATCCATGACAACGTAAACAAGATTCTCATAATTTTCGGTAGCGGTTTTCTCGTAACTGGTACATTTATTGAAGAAATTTTTCAAACAAAAGTTGTGCGAAATATTAATATCTTTCATTATGAACACAACTATTTTTGCCGTAAGTGCAGCCGTTCTAGTGATATTGGAGATAGAACAAAAAATGCATAGAGTAAACATGCACTGCCGGTTAGAATATTCTTTTCAAAAATAGGAGGTGCGATTTATGTTATAAAAAAATATCGATTTTATGAAAAAATTATAAAAGGACCCCCCCCCTTAAGGATGACATTGTAGTAAAGCGGGTTGTATAAATATTACAGTGACCGGAATGTTGGAGTTCTTTTTACTTTCTTTTACAGAGTAATAAGTAAGTATTGTAATCATGAAAAATTTCGAACTCGAGATTTCAACGGATATACATGTTTTGACCTTCCCTGAATCGAATGTGACTATTTTCGGCATGACGTCTGTGTGTGTGTGTGTGTGTGTGTGTGTGTGTGTGTGTGTGTGTGTGTGTGTGTGTGTGTGTGTGTCTGTGAACGCTCTAGGGCCAAAACTGTCGAACGAAAAATTATGAAACTTCAAACTTAAGACTTGTATATACCCTAGATGTGCACCTCCTATTTTTGAAAAGAATATTCAAACCGGTAGTTCATGTTTACTCTATACATTTTTTGTTCTATCTCCAATATCACTAGAACGGCTACACTTACGGCAAAAATAGCAATATTCATAATGAAAGATATTAATATTTCACACAACTTTTGTTTGAAAAGTTTCTTCATAAATTGTACCAGTTATGAGAAAACTGCTACGAAAAAACTCAAATATCTTATTTACGTTGCCATGGTGATACCTACAATTGTGACAAATTTTATTATTTTTAAATTGGATCAACCATGAGTTACATCATTTGTTTCTTGTTTATTGAGAACAAACAAACATTCCTTTGACAGTTATCTGTATGAATTAATATTTAAAATATTGATTTCTTATTAGAATACATTGTATCAGGTAAATTATTATAGAATCAATTTATATTATATATTTGCTGACATAATTAATTAACAATTTCAGAGTTTAACTGTGAAATTTGACTGTTTAAGAGTGAATACGATAAGTACTTCAAATTCAGATCCATTATAAATTGGTATAATTATCCAGTTATTTTCATTATATATTAATATCTATCTATTGAAAACTACGTAAAAGAAAGTTGAGTGCAGGCCACTCCAGATATTTTTACTTTCTTTTACAGAGTAATAAGTAAGTATAGGGATCACCAAAAAAATCGAACTCGAGATTTCAATGGATATACACGTTTTGAGCTTCTCTGAATCGAATGTGACTATTTTCGGAGTGACGTCTGTGTGTGTATGTGTGTGTGTGTGTGTGCGTGTGTGAGTGTGTGTGTATGTGAACGCTCTAAAGCCGAAACTGTCCAACGTAAAATTATGAGACTTCAAACTTAAGACTTGTATATGGTCTAGTTGTGCACCTCCTATTTTTGAAAAGAATATTCAAACCGGCAGTGCATGTTTACTCTATGCATTTTTTGTTCTATCTCCAATATCACTAGAACGGCTGCACTTACGGCAAAAATAGTTATGTTCATAATGAAAGATATTAATATTTCGCACAACTTTTGTTTGAAAAATTTCTTCAATAAATGTATCAGTTACGAGAAAACCGCTACCAAAGATTATGAGAATCTTGTTTACGTTGTCATGGATTCGCATGTAGCTTAATTAATCGGATCATCTGCGCCTGTCAATATTTGGACAAGAAAACAAAATGGTCTGAATTAGATAAATGACATTTCTGAATATTTCTGTAGAGAATTGGTTAGTTGTGATTGTTAGTACTTCAAAACCATTACAAATTGATATTGGTATAATTTTCAACGCATTCATTTATATAAGGTAAGCTTGGTTTTCATATTGTTTTTGTTGGATTAATATTTCCTAATATTATATTTTTATAATCAATAAATATTGATGAAAACTACGTAAAAGAAAGTTCCGCGTTGGCCACAACCCATTTTTTATTTATTACATAAATCGAATGCTACAAGTGTGTAGCATATTTGGTTAAAATTATTTGGCGATCCGTCAATTAGTTCCGTCGCTACACGGCTTTCAATGGACCATTGTCCTGAGCGCGGATGGGCGCTCAGGTAGGAAGTTCGCTGTGTTGTCCAAACTTCAAACGCGTTTTTCTCGAAACAAGATTTTTTGAATCTGCGGGAATTGTAAATTTTGAATCGTTCAACCAATCGAATTCAATTATGAAGAAACTTTTCAAACAAAAGTTGTGCGAAATATTAATATCTTTCATTATGAATATTGCTATTTTTGCCGTAAGTGTAGCCGTTCTAGTGATATTGGAGATAGAACAAAAAATGCATAGAGTAAACATGCACTTCCGGTTTGAATATTCTTTTCAAAAATAGGAGGTGCACATCTAGGGCATATACAAGTCTTAAGTTTGAAGTTTCATAATTTTTCGTTCGACAGTTTTGGCTCTAGAGCGTTCACAGACACACACACAGACACACACACAAACACACAGACGTCATTCCGAAAATAGTCACATTCGATTCAGAAAAGGTCAAAACGTGTATATCCGTTGAAATCTCGAGTTCGAAATTTTTCATGATTACAATACTTATTACTCTGTAAAAGAAAGTAAAAAGCATTACATTGACAGTTATCTGTATGAATTAATATTTAAAATATTGATTTCTTATTAGAATAAATTGTATCAGGTAAATTTATTATAGAATCAATTTATATTATATATTTGCTAATATAATTAAATAACAATTTCAGAGTTTTACAGTGGAGTTTGACAGTTTTAGAGTGAATACGATAAGTACTTCAAATACAGATTCATTATAAATTGGTATAATTATCCAGTTATTATTAAGTTAGTAATTTAATTTGCATTTTCATTTTATATTGGTCAGCAAAAGATTTTGTTATCACATAATAATAATAATTATTATCTGCGCCCGTTTTTGACAGGAAAACAAAATAGACATTTAAGAGTATTCTTGTAGAGTATTGGTTAGTTTGACCCTTTGTTTGAGATTATATATATATGTAGACAGTTTGTTTGGGATATATATGTATATTAATATCTATCTATTGAAAACTACGTAAAATAAAGTTGAGTGCAGGCCACTCCAGATATTTTTTCTTTGCTAAAATGTACTAAATTGTCAGCGAGTTGGCTTATAGACGCACTTTATAGGTAAGGATCAATGACAAATAAACAAATTTCATTCAAATATTTAAAATTGTATGCACTTTACTCTTAATTCTAAAAAAAATATTCTTGAAAGTAAAATTTTCATTTTTATTCTATTGTCATAATTGCCTTTTCTAGATATAATAAATAAAATATTCATAAAATAATATAATTTTTTTCCATTATTTTCACCTTTGGGATGATATGGGTTAAACATCAGTTGTAATAATAATATTTTATATACAAATTAAAAACATTAAACATTCACTGAATAGAGAATACGGCGGGCTAAAGGTATTGGTGCCTGCACTTATACTTGTTATTAGATTTAATAATAATTAATACTTGCATGCAAATGTATTGATCAGAATATTATTTTATACCTTTTTATAACATTTTGAACATACTGTGATATAATTTTGTGTTACTACAATAATTCGACGTTGTGTCATTCGCTAAGAGGTGTTTACAGATATCTACGCTAGTGACAACCATATAGTAGGTCTTTTGACGAAATTGTAAATGACGAAACGATCATAAGTCGTGTTTCGTATAGCCTTCTAGCGCAGATTCCAAATGTGTAAATATGTAAATATACTATGGCTTAAGGGTTTACATACTTCCAGAAATTTCCAACCACTTAATTGTTTATTTTCACGGGATTCAAATTATTATAGTGTGTAGAATCATGTGGATCCACTTTAATCCCTTCTTAAATAAAAATCATAAACCGTGTCCATTTTTAAGCGTATGTAAGCCCTTAAATACTAACTCTGTATTATTATAAGACTTGAATATCCTAGTACTAACATAAATTAGGTATGTATTATTGCTGGTCTCATTTTACAAGAAATATCGGAGTGTTTCCACCTACTTTAGTACAATTCATCTGAGAATAACAGAGTCAATGTTTTCCCCCTTTCTCGATGTCAGAAAGCCAGTAAAAAAAATTCATTTTGAATTTGTTGACTCACTTCAACCAAAATATATGGTTGGATCATCCATAAGTGAGTTGAGTCACTCAGATATTTTTTCAAACGAATACGGATAATATATTAATTTTCTTTATTGTACAGCTGCTGAAGAACCGCAAAATACGAGTATGAAGATCGTAGAATCTAATAAATGAATAACAAATATTGCATTAAAATCCTTGTGTTTATAGTAAAAATACTGAGGTAATGGATTGTTATCATCGATATGTAAAAACTTATAAAGACTAGTTGGCCGCCGCGCGAGGATGGACACACACGCTGCAGCAATAAAACAGCACGCGTTTCTTCGAGTAAACTACGTGCCGAGTCGGCTCGACGCCGCCTGATATCGATTGCAGCAGTGTGTGTCTTGCACCATTTAAAAACACATAGATTAGTGCCGAGTCGACGGCTGACTTGGCTGCCGAGTCGGCACACACCGCTGTGTGTGTCATCGCTCTTAGTGTTCATTCAGGACACCATGAATCTAGTGACTGACATACGCCCGTTGCCTTAGTATTTGACTTTAAACGAAAGTGTCTACTTACCGTTGTTAATGTAGCCAGAGTTAGTAGGAAAAAGTTTCCTGCCGTTACTCGTAATGGTACTTTAGCTCGCTCCATAAAAATAATGATTGATTTTTTTACTTTCGGACTACATCTATACCAATCCATTTTGTAGCAACTGTCTGCTATGTCAGAACTCTATAACAGTTAAATAATTATGTTGAAATTCAAAATATTATATAAACGAAATGCTTTCATTTTGTGTTTGTTTGTATTATTCCCGTCAGTAAAGCTTTTACGCGTATATGGATTATCTGATCAAACTATACTAAAATAGTATCTTCATTAAAAAGTAACATGTTCAAGCCATACGTAATATAACATCCATGTGTAAATTAAGCAGCCAAGGCAACATCACACATTCTTCACTCAAACATCAATAGCTATTCACTTTATCTACCATCAACTCTAATGCTTCGTTTACGCATGGCTGTTCCATGCCAAGTTACGCGTATGCGCGCATATGCGCTCCGTCGACAAAAGTTGAATATACAGAAAACCTATCTAGTGTTTACGCTAACTTATTCACCATGCCGCGTCAACTTGACGAGGCATGGTCGACCGTGAATATTTCAACTTTACGTATAGCGCATAGGCGAAGCTTATAACAGGAACACAGATGGCCAGCCTAGACTGTGTAATACAGATACCTTTCTTATTTTAGTTTAGTTATTAGAATAGATGGGACCATTATTCTAATAAATAATTAATTTTATAAAGCGACTTTTCAACAATCACACGAAAAGGAAACACTTGATCTACACATCCTCTCTCAAGCAAAAAACCATCTAACATGACATGCAAATTAATCTCAGCATACATCTTTACCAATCAAAATGCTGCCATACACTAATACCATAATTGTTTCAATTACCTCAACTATAACTTGGTTGCCATTCCAACAATACAACGTATTTTCTGAAACCATCGCCATTAGGTAGAATAGAATCATGGCAAACTTCAGACTAAAGAAAGGTAGCTAAAATAATCTGTGTTAGAAATAGATTTGCAGACAAAGTGTGATGTTTTATACACGATATATATTAGTTAATTGATATTGCGATAAATATACATTATTGTAAATTAGTTATAAAATTTTTATTCGGATGTAAAAACGGAAGTATTCTAATTAGGAAAATAAATGGGGTACCAGTATAGCAATTTTGAAATAGTTTTGAAATACTACGAGTAGTCTGCTAGTGTAATGTATGGACACCAACCCAGTAAACATTCTGTTTCAAGTAACATCTCTGCAATGTAGCAGAACCATAACATGGTTATATTACTTCACAGCGACAACTCAGGGATATAACATGAAACAAAATGAAAATATTGTGCGATATAAGTAATTTTTGTTAATTTAAGGAGCAGTAAGGCGCCCAAGCGATGTTCTATGTGATAATGCATTAAAATTATACATTTGATCTGCCAGCGTGACCATTTCAAAAATGAAAATATTGTGTGAAACCGTAGTTAATTTTTGATTTTCTTTATTACAGTAAAGAGCACTATCGATGCCTTAAAATTTTGGTTTTTTAGTTTTTAAAAAAATATTTTCATCAAATAAATCCTTTGATGAATCACTAACCAATTTGATGCCAAACAACTGAGTATAATTTGAAGTCAATCGCTGAGATATTAGGATCACCTCAAGGACATTATGAAAAAACATGATTTCGAGAATAACGCGTTTAAAGTTTCGAGTTTACTTATCAGTTATATGGCTGGATACAAATAGAATACGCATAACTTCCTAAGTAATGTATCGATTCTTATGAAATGTTGTGGAAATATTCTTGAGATTATAAATTTTGAGAAAATGCAATATATATATATATATATATATATATATATATATATATATATATATATATATATATATATATATATATATATTAGTTAGTTAAGAAAAAGTTCAAAACTGAGTATAAATCTAATACTGAGTAACTACCAAAGATTATTTTTAGAAACACCAACATGGCGGTTTCAATATGGCGCCTGAAAATAATAATTCCTGAATTGTGCAATCGAATGGTCAATTAAGGGGTAAAGCTACTCCAAAACGTATTGAAAATACATTTTTCCTTTTTTCGATAAAATTGTGTATTAACATATAGAGAATGCAAAAAATTAATGTTTTAACACAAAATATCAATCGACGAAATCCGCAACATGATAACTTGCCACCTGGTAATGATCCGTGGTGTACGTCGCAAATATCAAAAGCGCTCAATTGTATTGATTTTTCCGAGCAATCCTTAAGAGATAATTTGATAGACATGTTGGCTAAATAACAAATAGTGCATTTAGATCTTTAGGCTTTATTATCAGAAACACAAAACAATTTAGAAATAATAAAACCATATTTATTTTGTATAATGCGTTTGTTAAATCTAAATTACAATTTACAAATACAGTCTGGAATCCACGTGAAGAATTCTTAATCGAAAAAATTGAAAAAATCCAAAAGAAATTTTTAAGATATTTATATTTTAAACAATTTGGAATATATCCTAAATGTGTCTCCTATTCTGTATTATTTGCACAATTCTACATGATAAGATTACGAGAAAAACGAAAGCTAAGCGACGTTATATTTTTATATAAACTTGCAAATAATCAACTGTCGAGTCCTTTCTTATTGGGAAAATTGAACTTTTATGTGCCAGTTTATAAGAGAAAAATTAAAGCAAAGTTCTATGTAGAAAAATTCCAAACAGATATAGGAAACTATTCACCAATTTCCAGAATATGCTTGTTGTATAATAATTTAGGATTAAATACTTTGTGTTGATTTATTTTGTTCAAAATTTATCGTTTTCATAAAATCATTAGAAATTAGTTTAGACTTCTATTAATTTTTTATATATGTTAATATATTTTATATGTGAAATTATGTAATTTAGGCATAATGCCTGTTTAGTTTCGTAAATAAATAAATATACTTTTGGAAGATCAATTATCTGGAGCAGACAACGCAGATTAAACGTAGAGTGACATAAGTTACACATTTTTGCTTACTACAACTGTAAACGTGTTTATCTCGAAACCATATCTCAAATCGGGCGAAAACAGAACTTATTTCATTTTTAACGGATCGATTTGAAATTTGAATTGTATATTCCTTGATAGTTTGTCTATACGATGACGTAGAAATGGTGGTTGACTAAGCTGTTTAAATGATAATCTTTGACTGATAACTTTCAAAACATGTACAGAGAAACCGTCATTTTGATTATAAATGACAGAATATTTTTTATTAATAAATTATTCACTCATCAAATCCCTTCTCATATATAAATCATTAACTATGTCCTATTTTAATCATGATGGACGGATGTGCCACTATATTATGTTATTAAATGTGATGACAGTTATCTGTATAAGTACTTACAACTGTCATTTCAAGTCCAAGAATACAAATAATAATTCCTCCGGATAGGAATTGAAAGAATACGCCAATCCCAAATATATCTTGAAAATCTAGAATATATCTAAAAGTTAAATGAAAGTTGATTAGTTCTTAGTGCATTATCATTTTTTAAGTATCGGTTAAGTAGTTTCTCATAGAGCACATTGGAGCAAGATGACATGCGGGACAGTATTAAACTGAAGCAAATTTATACGTTATTCCGGAAATAGTGACATTCGATTCAGGGAGGGTCAAAACGTGTATTTACGTTGAAGTCTCAAGTATTTTTTGAAAAGACTGTTTAAACCGAAAATTTAAGTTTACAAATTTATGCATTTTTTGTCCGATTTCAAATACCACTAGAACGGCTGCACTTGTGGCAAAAATAGTTATATTTATAATGAATTATGTTAATATTACGCACAACTTTCTTTACAACAGTTTCATCAAAAGATTAACCAATTACGAGAAAACTACTACGGTATAGCTTAAATGTTCTTAATTATGTACGCATTTTTGGGATTATATTAAATAAATCGTTTGAACTATGCCTGACAACATTTTGACAAGGGAACAAAATTGACTCAAATAATTTTATTTCGTCATTTGTCAATGGTTATAATAAAACTACTAAACCTAACGTATAATTTATCTGGTTGTGATTCAAAAGGTAGAAAAAAATCTTATAATAATTTTGTAAGCGCGTTGATTGGCATTGATTGCAATCAATCAATATCAATGTCATTATTGTTTTTTTACTCGCCAAAACTGGGTGCTTATAAATAAGTTTTCTCAATTATACATCAGTGGTTAACAAAATATTTCTGTATAAATAAGAAAAAGCATAAATTCACTAAGTAGATTATATAGTGAGCTGAAGGTATTGGTGTTTTCAAACTGAGCGTACTATTATCTCTGGAGTTATTTTAAATAAGAGTAAATACTATTTGTTGAAGCTTTTGTCAACAGTATGCCTACGATTTTATAAATAACTATTTTTTATCGTACCCTTAAGTGAATACAAAACGCAAAACATAAAACATTACTTCACACTGCCGCGATTTTGTCAAATATTAATTATTTACACCAAATGTTGTTATATACTCCAGAGGATTTTATAAAATTTTAGAATTTCACATTAAAATTGGATTCAGTTGCTCCGTTGATGGGGATACGATTTTGCTCGTTTAGTGGTGACCCAGTCATACTCTCCGAGTTATCTAGGAATGTTTCACATATTTCTTTACGAAATTATTTTTATTGCAGAAAAAAAGACGAGTAATAAAGTAGACTAAATCCAAATTGATACCTTTATCTTTGCTTGAGAAAAAAAAAAAACAAAAAATCATGCTCTCATTGGGACAAAGATTGCAAATACGGCTTTGTTGTTGTAGTTAATGAGTGAGGAGTCATGTTGCCCCGGCACCTTACATTACCTTGTAATAGCTTTATGGTGTTCAATACATTTAACAATAACTTCATGCACAGCATCATCCTGTTCTCTCGATAATAGTTGAATATCAGGGGTTTGCTCTTCGTTACTATTGCAGTCGACATTTTGCGTGTGTCTAGTTGTAGCATTTTCTAAATTATCTTTTAAAACTCGAATCTGCACACATGCAAGGTTCATCAAAATCGATGTCATCAGATCATAACAAGAATTATTGCTTATACAGGAACCAATCCCTAACATTTGGAACGCATATAGAATCGAATAATTAACGGACCCCTCTATTGAGAACGGCTGCCATGATGCCATCGGTAAGCTTGATTCTTTTGTACTGTCCATTATTGGGTATAAGAGATAGAATGCCCACACCCAAAAGCAACATCCCCAGAATAGTCTGATGTATAGTCTTGTGACGCGTAGGACATCGGATTGGTGTCGTATTTGGTCGGGTTGATGATCAATGAACATATTTTGCTTCAAGCTAAGCAACAATTGCTGGAATTGTTTGCGCTTGCAGAAGAATGTTGTAACTTTTATAATGTAGGTTAAGTGTGTTATTGTAAAATATGAGGCTCCTGCCATTTCCGAGAAATCACTACTTGATAGATAAACACCTCCTAAGAGAATATCAAATAATTACAACAAAATATTATCTTAAAACAAAGAACAGTTCTTTTCATAACAACTAGCAAAAAAAATTACTTTATTGATCAAATACTCACATTAATTAATCAAATTCTGTTTCTAAAATATAAATTTAATATTCAAACCAAAAATGTATATTTACTCTATGCAGTTTTTATCATTTCTACAATATCACAAGAACGACTGCACTTATGGCAAACATAGTAATGCTCATAATGAAAATTATTAATGGTTCGCACATCAAGATTCTTCAAAAAATGTACCAGTTACGAGAAAACTTCTACGAAAAATCTTAAATTTTTTATTTATATTACAATAGATACGCATGAATGAGAATTTAATAAATCAAATGAACTATGCCAGACAACATATTGACAGGAATACAAATTAGATTCAAATAATTTTTTAATTTGACATCGGTTACCAAAAATAGATCGACTGAGATTAGGATAAGTTAAGGGGGCATTCACCTTTTGCGGATTCAAAAAATCGATATATTTTTTTTTGCAGAATAGGACACTTTGAAGTCTCTGAAGCCGTTTTTTGAAATTCAAGTTGGAAATATGTGAAATTGCGATTTAAACAAAACAATGTTTTTGCTCAAGAACGGCGTTTTCGCGCGCGTCAGTTTGAAGGTGAAACTTTAAACGCGTTTTTCTCGAAACCTTATTTTTTAAGTCGCGCGGTAGAATATCTCGACAACAAATTAACCGAATTAACTCTCGATTAGTGCATCTTAAAGGTAATAAAATTCTCTAGGAGTTGATTTTCGACGAAGTGTGTCCGACAGTTGTTAATATTTTTTAAGGCCCGCCAAAGAAGAAAAAAAGTGGCAAAACATAACTTTTTTCGTACGATGGTCGCCATTTTGCTAATTATGATCCAAATGGACCACCCGAGAATCAATTCCTAGACATATTAATATACTTTAAAACCCTTATTTCTTATTTTTTTTCAAACAACTGGGACTAGAGTTATGCTACCGCGCGCCTAAATTGAGCTGCCCACTTTGGACCTGGACATCTTCGCCGGGGCTGAACGTACCCGACTTTAAAAAATATCTTATGAAAGAGAAAAGTTGAATAAATACGATACAAAATACCGCATGCGAATATCTCAAACGTACCCTGAGAAAAAAAATGTTAAGAAACAGCTTTTTTTTTGTGCTCAAAAGGTGAATGCCCCCTTAATGGTATAAAATATAATAAAATAAGCAAATCTAGTGAAGGGCATTCCAGATTTTTCTGGTTGCTATAGGTTTGAATTTTTACACGCACACAGATACAACAGTTATTATATTATTTGAATGACATGAAATGGAAGTTAGGTTATGCTTTATGACGCTCTGTGAAGTTTATTTAATTATTCTATATACATTGTACATTTACGCAAACTTAAGCTATTTACCTGTTAGCATAACCATGAACACATAAGACACAACAAATACCCATGGTATTTTAGGCAGAAAAGTGTTATCATTCGCATATACATTATTCCAAACACCGAGAATTGTCCATACTCTGCGTGGATCTTCGTAGAATAATTCGGAATTAAATGTATCCATCTCTTATTTTCATTTACACTGTCGTGAAGGTTTAGATTCAATCTATTTGGATTATGAAAGATATTTCGATTTTATATTAAGCTACGTAGATATTATTTTTTGAATAATTAAAATGTTGATTGCGATGCATTACGTGTAATTAATAATGCTCTTAGTAGATATAATATCTTTCGTGTTTTCGTACAATCATTATTTAATGTAAATATGTATGTATATTCTATCGATTTCATTAGATGTTTTTACTTTCTTTTACGAAGTAATAAGTAATCATGAAAAACTTCGAACTCGAGATATCAACGGATATACACGTTTTGACCTTTCCTGAATTGAACGTGACTATTTCCGGAATGACGTCTGTGTGTGTGTCTATGAACGCTCTAGAGCTAAAACTGTCGAACGTAAAATTGTGAAATTGCAAACTTAAAACTTGTAAATGGTCTAAATATGCACCTTTTATTTTTGAAAAGAATATACAAACCGGAAGGGCATGTTACTCATTAATTTGTTGGGCAGTTTATTTGGGATATATATTTCTAGTGAAAACTACGTAAAAGAAAGTCCAGTGCAGGTCACTCCTCATTTTTAATTGTTGTAATATACAGGCTAAAATGTGCGTGTAGTAAATTTTAAATATATTCTTTAACTGAATAAAATGCTTTGATTAAGATTAAGGGGAGGTGCCACCCCCAGTAGCACAACGATATAGTACCAATATTGTTTGCCATATTGGCGCAATGTGGTTTGGGTTAACATAGTACTAGATTACTACAATATTGTATTTCAATATTGGCAGAATATTGCAAACCAATATTGTATAAATATAACATCTCCATATTTACCCAATATGTAAATGAAATATTTATTCTATATTATATATTTTGATTTAAAAATATAATAAAAACTCAAAATTAATAATAAATATATTTATTAAAGTTTATTGCACATCAGAGATATAAAACATATATAGTGTTATAGTGTAAATATATAAAAATTGTTAATAAAAAAAAAATATATAGTAAATATATTCACACATATATATATTAGTACACTGTTATAAAATATAGAATTAGGGTTGGGCGATCTTTTCTTTCTTCCAACATCGCGATCCCTAGCCGTTGCCAGGTACATACATAGATCCTATTTTTGATATTTCATGTTCTGTCCCATGATAGATGCGATTGTGTATTGCTTCTGGATAAATGATAAGGAGACCAAGCTAAAGCAGATATAAATTGTTCAATTTACAAGTAATATATGACTTACCTTAATGTGTCATATATGACATTCGATTTACGAATAAGATGATCAATATTGATTTCAATTTTAAACACGATAATACAAAATACCGCAAGATAACACGACCAAGAAATGATACAATGAAGGAACCAAATTGAAACGAAAAAGTGACAGGCCCTATCCTATAGGATCATAGGAATTATTTAACAGTGGCGTGCTGTTTGTATCTATTCATCGTTTCTGACTTCCACTCGTCAAATGATAAAGTAGTTAGAAAGTTAAGCAAGAAAACAATATCAGAATTGGGTATTAAATGTAAATGTCTTGTTTGCGATTTGAAAACCGACATAAAAAATATTCTTATTTAATAGCAGCAGGCTAAAAGTAATACGCCACTGTCATTCCCACTATGCATTGCAATGGAGCGCGCATGCGCGATGGTACATCATTTTGCCAATATTGGTATAATATGGTTTTTGACTGAAAATACAATATTGTTTTTCCCATATTGTATTGATATTGAAATCACTATCTTAAGATATGTATGATTTTTCGTAGCAGTTTTATCGTAACTGGTACATTTTTTGAAGAAACTTTTCAAACAAAAGTTGTGCGAAATATTCATAGCTTTCATTATGAACATAACTATTTTTGCCATAAGGGCAGCCGTTCTAGTGATATTGAAGAAAGGACAAAAAATTCATAGAGTAAACATGCACTTCCGGTTTGAATATTCTTTTCAAAAATAGAAGGTTCACATTAAATCCATATGCAAGTCTTAAGTTTGAAGTTTCATAATTTTTCGTTGCACAGTTTCGGCTCTAGAGCGTTCACATACACACACACACACAGATGTCACTCCGAAAATAGTGACATTCGATTCAGGGAATGTCCAACGATGTATATCCGTTGAAATCTTGAGTTCGAAATATTTCATGATTACCTACTAGAAAATTGTTGTTCGATATATGTACATACTAAATGTTCTTAAAAATATTTTATTTATATTGTACCAATATGTATATTCAATATTGGCAAATCAATATGTAACCCATATACCAAATCCATGAGAATCACAAACATCTTATTTACAATATTGGTATGATATAGTTTTTGATTGAGAATACAATATTGTTTTTTCCATATTGGATCAATATTGAAATAATTTTTAGGAGTTAAATATTGACATACAATATATAACCAATATGGGTTTTCCATATGCCATATTTAGCCAAGATACAATATTTAACCAATATTTATACGATATAGTTTTGACATATGGTGCTACTGGGGACCTTTGAACTTTCAAAAAACCGAATAAGAAATTGAGTTATTCATTTTCTTATAGTTGCCTTAAGAATCATGTTAAAGAATTAGAAATCCGAACTCGACTAGTTTTTGAAAAATAACAAGATTTGGTACGAGTAAAACGCACCAACGCGCAGAGCTCGCCCTTATTAGGTAAAATATGCGTTGCGAGCAGTGGTTTTTAATTATTATGGTCTTTTGGTTAACAATTTGAAAATATGTTATAGGTGTAAAAAGTCTTACATTTAATTATATTGATTAAAAAAAAATTTTAGTTCATATTTTAAAATTCAAAATTATAATATTTAATAATTTTTTTCGGGCTTTGGATTAACAAAATGAAAAAATCTTGTAGACTTAAAATATCTTAGAATTTGAAGTAGAATTTTTAAGTGTATTAATTATTTTTATAAGGGCAGTATTAAGGGAGGGTCTAAATTTTGTTGCCCTATAACTCGGGAAGTATACGGGCGATTGGATTTATACTGCAAGCGGATTCAAATGGGATGCCAAATAATATGTGTACCAAATTTAGATTATACTGATAAAAAAAAAATTTAGTGCATATTTTAAAATTCAAAATTATAATATTTAATAATTTTTTTCGGGCTTTGGGTTAACAAAATGAAAAAATCTTGTAGATAAAAAATATCTTAGAATTTTTAGTAAAATTTTTAATAGTTTCAATTATTTTTATAAGGGCAGTATTAAGGGGGCTCCAAATTTTGGGGCCCTATAACTCGGGAAGTATACGGGCGATTGGAATTAAACTGCGAGCGGATTCAAATGGGATACCAAATAATATGTGTACTAAATTTAGAGTGAATCGCTCCGGTACCTTCAGAGGATTAGAGGGCACAAATTTGGTCTTACGAGCGACCGAGCGAGTCTCACTCACGACTGCCACTCCGCAATATTCGTAAATAATTTTTTTACTTTAAATATGATTTAATAAACGTATTAAAAAAAATTATCTATAAGTTATTGTTTACTTTAAATATAATTTAATAAACGTATTAAAAAAAAATATGTAAAAGTATTTGTTTACGAGATATAAAGCAATGAAATCAACCTGATTTTCGACCCTTAATGTTCCTGGAACAAGTTGGCACCTGTTTACCGCAATTAGCTTAGGGAAAAAATATTATATTTACACAAAATAATTGTATTTTTAAAATAACATTTAAAATGACAGTTTATAAGTGTACAAGTAACTTAAGTTCGTAATTACGTATTATAAGAAAAATTTTGTCATCAAAGACACGCTAGGTACACCCAATGAACATTTAAAATCTGAAGTAGGCATGGGTTTTCCTTTGGTATATTAAAATTGATAAAAAGAATTATTTAATATAAAATTACTTATCAGGCATTTTTGCGATCTTACTTATACATTTGAAATAAGTTAATCAAATAAGATATTCTTTAATAAAACAGAAAACAACTCATGCATAAAATCTATTTTCATGATGGAATTATGTACTATATTTAAAAAATGTAAAATATACATATCAGTAAATATAATAGAACAAGCTTAAAGTACAACGCACCTATGCGTTTAGCTCGCCGTATAAGTATTATCTGCGATGCGAACAATGGTTTTTAATTATTATGGCCATTTGGTTAACAATTTGAAAAAAATGTTATAGAAAAAAAGTCTTACAACTTTTAGCTCGCCGTACGTAGTACCGAAGAAGCTAAATCATTCGGACGTGGGTCTGTAGCATTCTCGGCCTCAAAATTTGGAGCCACCTTTAATACTGCCCTTATAGAAATAATTAAAACACTCAAAAATTCTACTAAGAATTCTAAGATAATTTATGTCTACAAGATTTTTTCATATATTGTTAACCCAAAGCCCGAAAAATATTATGAAATATTATAATTTTGAATATTAAAAAATGCACTAACTTTTTTTTATCAATATAATCTACATATTTATAACATTTTTTCAAATTATTAACCAAAAGGCCATAATATCGCATATATTACCTAAAGGCGAGCTCTACGCATTGGTGCGTTTTACGCGTACTAAATCTTATTTTAGATTATTTTAATATAATACAAAAATAACTATTTAGTGCATATTTTAAAATTAAAAATTATAGTATTTAATAAGAATTATGGTTTTTGAGCACAAAAAGAAGCTGTGTTTTAACTTTTTTTTTTCTCAGGGTACGTTTGAGATATTTGCATGCGGTTTTTTGTATCGTATTTATTCAACTTTTCTCTTTCATAAGGTATTTTTTAAAGTCAGGTACGTTCAGCCCCGGCGAAGATGTCCAGGTCCAAAGTGGGCAGCTCAATTTAGGCGCGCGGTAGCATAACTCTGGTCCCAGTTGTTTGAAAAAAAAAAGAAATAAGGGTTTTAAAGTATATTAAATTGTCTAAGAATTGATTCTCGGGTGGTCCATTTGGACCATAATTAGCAAAATGGCGACCATCGTACGAAAAAAAAAAAAAAAAATTGCCACTTTTTTTTTCCTTTGGCGGGCCTTTAAAAATATTAAGAATTGCCGGACACATTTCGTCGAGGATCAATTCTTAGAGAATTTTATTACCTTTAAGATACGCTTATCGAGAGTTAAATCGTTTAATTTGTTGTCGAGATATTCTACCGCGCGACTTAAAAAATATGGTTTCGAGAAAAACGCGTTTAAAGTTTCAACTTCAGACTGACGCGCGCGAAAACGCCGTGTTTGAGCAAAAACATTGTTTTGTTTAAATCGCAATTTCACATATTCCCAACTCGAATTTCAAAAAACGGCTTCAGAAACCCATAGTCAACACTTCAAAGTGCCCGATTCTGCAAAAAAATCCGCAAAAGGTGAATGCCCCACTAATAATATGGAAACAACGATAAAATATTTTAAAATTCATTGTAAAATATTTGGGTGTTTTAATTATTTTAATAAGGGCAGTATTGAGGGGGCTCCAAATTGTGGGGCCCTATAACACGGGAAGTATACGGGCGATTGGATATAAACTGTGAGCGGTTTCAATTGGGTTGCCAAATAATAATTGTTGCAAATTTGGTGTTAATCGCTTTGGTACCTTCAGAAGAGTACAGGGCATACACGTGGTCTTGCGAGCGAGCGAGGGAACCCGTGGAAACTTCCAAAACAAAACTCACAAAGTGAGGTATATATGTAGCTACGACTTGCAACACGATTAGTCAGAGTGTAAACGTCAGTAACAAAGTAGTGACAATTTGAAATACGTACGTCTTTCGCATTTACTATTGCGCAAGGCCAAACCTTCGTGAATTCAACTATATGTCGCAGGCTAATTATAAAATCAGTCGTTTTATAATTAGCCTAGTGATTTTCTAGATGCGGAAAAACAGTATTTTCAAAATTTGACTGAAAATACTAGGCGTATTGTAAAACGCGAAATAGATCTCAGTCTTATTTCTTTACCTAATCGAAACTAAATAAGACTTGTTAAGTTTACGTTTGCCTAGGAACAATATTGTTAGTTCCTTATATATATATATATATATATATATATATATATATATATATATATATATATATATATATATATATATATATATATATATATATATATATATACTAGGGTCACCATGTGCCCATATGGTATACAGAACATAGGTCAGTTTTGACTAATGGCGAATTTTCATGTAATTTAATAATAATAACACGGTTTTTCTTCATATTGTATCGTTTGACTATAATAGTAATACAAATTTCCACATTGCAAATAATAATAAAGAAAAAATCGAGTTATTTTTTTGAACGCTATTTTGTTTTTAGATCACTATGCTGAGATTAAGTAATCGATCGCTTATCATGCACTGTGTAACATCCGATAAATTTAAATTAAGATTTATTTAAACTAAATATTGTTAAACTTTGATTTTAATCTTGTATGGTGCAACTGGCCATAAATGTTGTATCATTTAGATAGTTTCCATGATTGTATATAAAAAACAGGATTATAAATTTACTTTTAATTTTTACGATTGCTGTTTATTATTTGAATCGATTATTCAAATAATATGTATTACAAACCCTTTTTACACAACATTTTTAATGATTTGACATTTGATTATTGTTTTTGAATTAAATAATCAGGCTAGATTCTGAATTTTGCAGTATTAAATTTCAGTGTCACAACGGCAGTTTTAAAAGTGATAATTAGTTCTATTCTAAAATACAATTGATTGTGCCATCAAAAATAAAAGAATAAAATTACCAACCAATCATGTTTCTAAATATGTTTGAATTATCTCTTCAAGATTTTAATTTTTTAATAATCTGAATTATAAATTTACTTCCTTGCAGTTATTATAATTTGACGAACTATAAAATCTTACCGCAACTCATATTTTCAAAAATCACTGCTTCTTGGCCATTTTGAAGTGAAAATATTAACTATGAATTAAAATAAATGTACGAAAACACGTATTTGCTAAAAATATATGCAAATTAAACAATAATATGCACTTATTTCATATTAAATACTTAAAAATTGAAATTATAACATGTTACTTTCCTTAAACTTAAGATTAAACTTCAAACAATGTTTCCGTAACTTGGAATACTGTTTTTGACGCTCACGTTGTAGCACTTTTATTTATATTTGATCTTTGATCGGTCATTTTAACATAAATGCCTAACTTCAAATTAGAATAAATAAGATTTAATTTTATTGACTAACAATTATTTATATTTCTCATTGACATACAATATCAATATAATAAAGCAGATGCCACTCTGTGTAAAATACACTTCAAATCATCCAATTATCTAATTGAAGATTTATCACAGAAACTTTTTTGACATTTCATTCTACGTTTGATTCGTTTTTGTCTATTTCAAAGCAGACTGCACTTCAGAAGAGTAATGATTGTTTTGTTTCAGTATAAACTTTTTGATTATTTTTTATTGCATTATTAGCCGTCGCCATGGCATGGTGGCTAAGACTCTCGCCTCCTACCCTGAAGGTCGTGAGTTCGATCCCCGTCTATGCGAATCTGCATTTTACAAAAAAGGCGTTCTACACATACATACATACATACATATATACATACATATACATACATACATACATACATTTCTGGGTAATTATATTAATGATTCGTATAAGAAAATAATTTTGCAAAGAAATATTTGTAAGTTTTATAACAAAATATATAATTATTTTTAATTAATGGTTATTTACATAATGTTAGAAATGCGATTAAATGCAATTTGCTTTTTTTAAATGTTATTTACGAAATACATAGAACTTAATTATACATAATTACGCTGCCGCCGTAATAGGCAAGCACCAGCGCTATTCGACGAATTGGTGACCACAAGCACACAACCATTTTATTAAAGGAGATAGATTTCATATTATTTTTGCATCTATATTTTTATTAAATTTATTGAATAATGTTAATTTTGAATTGTTATTATTTTATTTCATAATTGGTATAAATTAAAGTATATTAAAATGTCATATTTTAACTGAATTACACGTTTTAACCTCATTTGTTTTATCATAATTAATTTTATGAAGATTTAATAGGTATGCACACTGTAAGAAATGGATAGGACGCTTAACAGACACGATTTTCTCTAATGCTAGTCCCAATATGTCCACCGACTTGTGTCACTGATTGATAATTCTTTTTAGTTAATTTTTGACATGCTAAATATTGTTAATATTGTCAAATAGAAAAATAAAGTTGACTTGGATTTTAACTAGTCTCCTAGTCACATTAACATTTAATTTAGATAAATTGGACTAGAATTATTGTTATTATTGTGTAAACAAAGAGGCAAATTGATTTTCTGGCTAGTCAATATTGCCTCATATAATAGTTAACATTAATATTTTATTTATATACATTTTCGGAATCAGGGCGACGAGACGAACACTTTTTCTCAATGAAATTTTTTGATCAGAGAATGCTACAGACACACGACCGAATGCTTTAGCCTCTTCGGTACTACGGACGGTGAGCTAACAAGATTTGGTACGCGTAAAACGCACCAACGCGCAGAGCTCGCCTTTAGGTAAAATATGCATTGCGAGCAGTGATTTTTAGCTCGCCGTACGTAGTACCGAAGAGACTAAAGCATTCGGTCGTGTGTCTGTAGCATTCTCTGATCAAAAAATTCCATTAAGAAAAAGTGTTCGTCTCGTCGCCCTGATTCCGAAAATGTATATAAATTATATACTTGGATGTTAGTCGTCGCTCGTAAGACCAAATTTGTGCCCTCTACTCCTCTGAAGGTACCGGAGCGATTCACTCCAAATTTGGTACACATATTATTTGGCATCCCATTTGAATCCGTTCGCAGTTTAAATCCAATCGCCCGTATACTTCCCGAGTTATATGGCCCCAAAATTTGGGGTCCCCCTTAATACTGCCCTTATAAAAATAATTGAAACACTTAAAAATTTTACTAAAAATTCTAAGATATTTTTTATCTACAAGATTTTTTCATTTTGTTAACCCAAAGCCCGAAAAAAATTATTAAATATTATAATTTTGAATTTTAAAATATGCACTAATTTTTTTTTTTATCAGTATAATCTTAATTTGGTACACATATTATTTGGCATCCTATTTGAATCCGCTCGCAGCATAAATCCAATCGCCCGTATACTTCCCGAGTTATAGGGCACCAAAATTTAGAGCCCCCCTTAATACTGCCCTTATAAAAATAATGAATACATTTAAAAATTCTACTCAAAATTCTAAGATATTTTATGTCTAAAAGATTTTTTCATTTTGTTAATCCAAAGCCCGAAAAAAATTATTAAATATTATAATACGGTACTTTCAATGTTACTAGCATCAATAATAAAATAATTTATTTTTCACATATTAATCCGTCAGCACTCACGTTATGAGCATTTTGCTCACGCTCGATTTAAAATGTTAATAACTTTTTTTTTAATAGAATGTGTAGTTGAAACACTTTCTATCTTCAAATAATATTATCTATTTTGAAATTATAAATTTCCCAAATCCGACAATTCTACGTAAAGCTGAAAAAAAATTATTATTTTCATGCATTTCGGAAATTGTGAGCATTTCTCTCATCACGAGAGTAAACGTGTATGCATAAAAAATTTACTGTCGGTAGCGGTTGGGCTTGATCGTGCATCTTCGTTTGCCTCCGTATGTTCGGCTACATTCGCTATAGCGCATTAGTTTTAAAACTCATCCGTTACAAGTGCAATATACATTGTATGGACTGTGAAACTAAACTAAAACAAGCTTAGGTACAACGCACCTATGCGTCCAGCTCGCCTTATAAGTAATATATGCGATGCGAGCAGTTTTTATTAATAATTATGGCCTTTTGGTTAACTAATTGAAAAAATGTTATAGATATAAAAAAAAAGTCTTACATTTAATTTAAGATTATATTAAAAAAAAATATATATTTTCAAATTTTGAAATTCAAAATTATAATATTTAATAATTTGTTTTTGGGCTTTGGGTTAACAAAATGAAAAAAATCTTGTAGACAAAAAATATCTTAGAATTTTTAAGAGTTTCAATTATTTTTATAAGGGCAGTATTAAGGGGGGCTCCAAATTTTGGGGCCCTATAACTCAGGAAGTATACGGGCGATTGGATTTAAACTGCGAACGGATTCAAATGGGATGCCAAATAATATGTGTACCAAATTTGGAGTGAATCGCTCCGGTACCTTCAGAGGAGCAGAGGGCACAAATTTGGTCTTACGAGCGAGCGACGACTAACATCCAAGTATATAAGTTATATACATTTTCGGAATCAGGGCGACGAGACGAACACTTTTTCTTAATGAAATTTTTTGATCCGAGAATGCTACAGACACACGACCGAATGCTTTAGCCTCTTCAATACTACGTACGGCGAGCTAAAAACACGACGAGGATTGTCAATTCAACTAGCTTTATGTGTTAAATTATTTTATAAAAATTACATTTAATTTTAATATTTAAAATGAATAAATAAAATTTTAAATACAAATAGACTGACACCAATTAATAATCTGGGTTATGATTAAGAAATTTTAATTATTGCCTTCTACAATATTTTACCTTTTGAAGATCACATAATAATCAGATAAGTATAATATTTTGAATTTGTTAATCATACATTAAAAAAAAACTATCTAAAAATATGTTGAGGTTATGATTTATAAATTTAAATAAAAACTAAGCGCGCGAGATATTTGACGCATGCGCTCAGAGCGTGAGCAAATCTCTCATCACGCGAGCAAAGATCACCGAAAAGTTCACGTGAGTTCTGACGGGTTAATAGACACATTCCCTAAAATTTAGTTTTACTAGGTGCATGTATATTAAATTAACAAAAATATTGAGTTAATATTAACATGAAATTATTGCCTAGCACCCTAGCATATTAACATTTCTTACAGTGCATCTAAGCAATGCACAGTGGCCCATTTCTTGAAATAAGCGGACAAAAGTCGAAAAGTGAAGTTCTTAATTTCATGTTCAGTACCCCGTTATCTGATATATATTGCGATGGTAACGCCAAAAAAATGCTAGTTTACAAAGTGTGCACAATTATTATATTACCTGTCGATGTCAATATATTTATCGTTATAACTAATGTATGTATTCTTAATTCACTATTCAAGTTTACGATTAAAACATTAATAATATGATAGTCACGTGAAGATAACTCTAACATTTTTTTTTATATTAAAATTAAACTATAGTATCCAACTGGCACGTATAAGGTAGATTTTTCTTCATTGGTCGCACAGTTGTGATTTGATCCACGGAGAAAGTGCATCTTTTTATAAATGAACTCTAATTTTTAAAAGTAAGTTGAATAAATATTTCTCATGTGCTACCCTATATAATATTTAACTCATCGTACAAAATGTACAAACAAGCTATAATGATCGTCGTGTGTCTGTAATATTATCGGGTCAAATGATTTCCTTATAAGATATTGTCTTGTCACTCTGAATTCAATAATATATTTTTAACTTGTCGTTAGACCTGAGTTTGTGAACGAAATTTTGGTGCCCAAAAGATTTCCGTCGGAAATATATACCCAATCGTCTGTACAGGTCCGGAATAATAGGTCTCTTTATACTGCCAATGGAAAACATTTAAATATCAAGATCTTTTTAAATAATTTTTTTTTTTAATGATTAGCAAATTAATGCCCGGTATTATAAAGAACAGAATAAACGTCAAATAGTTACTATGCAACTAAATTTACTTACAAAGTTAATATAATTTCGCGTGTTATAAAAGAATCATACAAGTAAATTAGCTACTGGGAGATTTACCGACTAAATTAGTGCATCTATTCATTAATATGGGTCTGACGGCAGAAAAATATTTCAAATTTAGTAACAGTTCATTATTTGAGTTTAGAATTTAGTTGTTGACAAACATAATGGATAAAATTACACAGAGGCAGATAAAGCAGAGACATATTGTTACTTTAAAAAAAAAAATGGAATTCATAATAGAAGAAAAAACTCTACTTATTAATAAATTAAGGAATAATTAATTATTTGATAGTCTTTGCGGTTATTATTTTATTAAGTATTATTTTTTGTAATATATAATCAATAGTATTTTATATATAATATAAAATATATAATAGTTGTTATTCATGATGATTTGTGTGCATTGCGCCAAATATTTATTTTTTTATATTTAATGTTATTGTTTGATATATGTATAAGATTATCAATTATTATGTTGTGCATAATGCCAAATTTATATTTTTTTTTGTTTAGAAATTGGCAAAAAAGAGCAGAATATTTTAAAATATTAATATTTAAATAAAAAACGCAACATAAATCTGTCAAGTAATTAACAGAATAAATTTTAATCGCTAGAAATTCATGGGAGTAATTTAATTGTGAGATTTACTAGGGAAGTAAATCTATTTATCGTTTATAATACGGAAATCAATGGAGTAAAGTATTTTACTTGGTTAGTATATAAAATTTACAGAGTATATTAGTTATTTGACGTTTATAATACCGGGCATAAGACAGACGTCATTCCGAAAATAGTCACATTCGTTTCAGGGAAGGTCAAAACGTAAACATCCGTTGAAATCTTGAATTCGAAATTTTTCATGATTGCAAAAGAAATTAAGAATCTACAAAATATTGTAAGACTTTTTATAACAATTTACTAACAATTTAAGTGGAGTAGGAAGGAGAAAACGGATGCTCGCATCGCATATATTATTATAAGGCGAACTGATTATACATATGTCTTCCTTTATTCAATTTTTCTCTTTTTCAGATAAACATTAACTTATTCGCGAAAATGCTTCAAATTCTATCATATTTATTAATAGCATTATCAACAATATTACTTTCGCTAACAATCTACGTAAAATATGCGTTCACATATTGGAAGCGGCTTAATATACCATATTTAACACCCACGTTCCCTTATGGCAACATCCGCTCTGTAGCCAAAGAAGAAATTAATTTTGGGAAAGCTTTCATAGAATTTTACGAACGAGGAAAACAGATCACAAACAAATACATCGGTGTCTACTCCTTTACAATTCCGATTATAGTTCTTCTAGATCCAGATATAATCAAATCAGTCTTAAGCAAAGATTTTAATCATTTTATTGGCCGTGGCATGTATTATAATGAGATAATTGACCCACTCAATGCGCACTTAGCGAATATTTCCGGACCAAAATGGAGGAAAATCCGATCAAAATGTACTCCGATGTTTACGTCCAGCAAGATGAAACTTTTGTTCAATATTTTGGTTGAGCTGTCCAAGGAACTTGATCCAATCTTGGCACGTAGTGTTTCGAAGTCTGAACCTATTGATATTTGCGACTTAATGCAGAAATTGATGACAGACAATATCGGAACATGTACGTTTGGGCTTCATTGCAACAGTTTTAAAGATCCTAATTCAGCGTTCCTTAAATATGGGATGATGTACATTGATTCTACTTTGTCGGATGCTTTTAAAATACTTATTAGTAGAAAAGTCCCGTATATTTTTGATTTTTTCCAAATACCAATGATTCGTCCTGAAGTCACCAAATTTTTTATGGGTATGTCTAAAATTTTATTTTTCCCGTTTGTTCTTTTCACTGAGAAACAGGTTTACCTGCAGTTATTCCTGTTTATTTATAATAAAGCAATGATTTCTTTGAATATGGCGAAACGAATATCATTTCAATACAAGCTAATAATTTCAATGAAATAAATTAACGTATTAACACAATACAACTAGGTGCACTAATATTGAAGTTCAAATTAATCTAATAGTTAAAATACCGCATTTTTATATTATAATCCTTTTTACTTTCTTTTACGGAGTAATAAGTAAGAAAAATTTCGAACTCGAGATTTCAACGGATATACCCATGACTATTTTCGGAATGACTGTGTGTCTGTGAACGCTCTAGAGCCAAGACTGTCGAACCTAAAATCATGAAACTTCTAATTTAAAACTTGTATATGCCCTAGATGCCCTATTATTGACAAGATTATTCAAACCGGCAGTGCATTCTATGCATTTTTTTTTTCTATCCAATAAACTATTTGATTATTTTTTATAACATTATTAGCAGTCGCCATGGCGCAGTGGTTAAGAGTCTTGCCACCCTGGAGGTCGTAAGTTCGATCCCCGCCTATTCCAATTTTTCAAAAAATAAAACGTTCTACACATACACACTTACATACATACAAACATACATTTCTGGGTTATTATATTTATGATACGTGTGTGTCTCGTCGCCCTGATTCCAAAAAATATATATATATATATATATATATATATATATATATATATATATATATAACATATACTTGAAGGTTTGTCGCCGCTCGCTCGCTCGTAAAACCACTACTCCTCTGAAGGTACTGAAGCAAATTAAACCAAATTTACTTCACATATTCTTTAAAATCCCATTTGAATCCTATTGCAGTTGAAATCCAATCGCCCGTATACTTCCGCAGTAATTAGGCCCCTAAATTTTGTGCCGCCGCAAATGCAAGAATTATAACATATTTTGTGTTTACAAGATTTCATCATAATTATAATGCAATGACCATACAAGTTTATTAAAAATTATTCATTTTGAATTTTAATATATGTACCTACTAAACCAAAGAATTTACACAAATTGTGAACCAAAAGGCAATAATAATTAAAAACCATTATTTAAATGCGCATAGGTGCCTGTACCTAATTTTGTACGTATGTCCAGCATTACTTCGGCAGCGTTCTGGATAGATGGTTAGATACATAGATAGTTGGGTTTAGGTATATATTATAAAAATTTACATTATTTTAATTATATTAGTGAGAAGTAGACAGTATTCTGTATATGATGTGGGCACATGGTGGTTGTGTTTCTTATGATGATTGTGTTCAACAGGTATTTTCAACGATACAATTCAATCACGTATCGCGTCAAAGGAAGTTCGACGTGATTTCATCGATCTTTTCATTCGGATACAGAGAGATGAAGATATTGAGAGTAATGACGGGAAAGCAATCCAAGATGGTTTCGATGCTATCACATTTAATGAACTAGCAGCTCAAGCATTTGTGTTTTTTGTACAAAGCCTTGAAACGAGTCCGACTACACTAACTGTCTGTCTTTATGAATTGGCTGCCAACCCAGATGTTCAACAAGTTTTAAGAAACGAAATCATTGAAGTTTTGAAAAATCACAGTGGTCACTTGACCTATGACGCCGTTGTCGAAATGAAGTACTTAGAAAAAGTTATTTGCGGTAAGTGAGGTGTGCTTTTTAGGCCGTCGCACAGTGGAGTATTTGTATGAAATATCCGGACAAAATTATTTTATAGATTTTATTCAAATATTATTAAATAAGAAACAATATTATATGATAATAAGCTGTATATTCAAAAATTTATATACGTATTACAATACTTAGGGTTTTTTTCTAGTGCTAATACCGTATAATGAGATCTTTTTTTGAATCGAAATTTTACAAAGTACAGTTTAAGCTACTATATATAGCTTTAATTTGGTTCATGGCACATATGGAAAAGTATTTTTTAAACTAGAGTTACGACTATTTGAAGAGCGTGATCATTTCAGGGTTATGTTCAATTGCACCTAACATTAATTGTATCTCAGCAACGATGAGCCTAAGCAAATTTTTATTTCATGAATTATTTTTTAATTTCATAAGCTAACTTTTATGTCATGGCAAACATTTTCGAAAATGTGATCCTCTTTGAGTAATTTGCTAATCAGTGTTTTTGCTTGAAAATCAACGTTTTCAACCCCCTGTAACTAGGAGGGCATTAAAGTAAAATTAACGTTATAGGGGTTTTTGCGAGTAGAATTCGACACGTTCCCATAGTCACTTTCTTTCTTTCTTTTTTGAACCCCTGAGTTAGGATGTAACTCACCCACCCCCAACGAGAAAACAAACTAATTATTTTTAAATATTTCATATTTGTCCCATTTTTAATCAAATTATCAAAAAAAAATTAAGTCTGAAGTGAAACGACCAAATGACTGTACAATATATACTCTTTTACTCTTAATATTTAAACTAATGGTACACAAAATGGCGGAAGAGTGCGGAAGATTTTTCTTCGAAATTGAATTAAGAATAGTCTGAATATTATGCGTGTACAATAGAAATAACGCGACAAGACGCGACAGGTACTCAAAAACACTTTTATACGAAAGTTTGATGCAAAAAATATTACACATTTATAGGACTTGCAAATATTATTCATAAACTTATTATTTTAATTGCAAATTAAAAATTTATTCAACGTAAAGTACATAACTTCTCCTACCATATCAAAATCGTTTTTGTTTTTCAAAAATTCTAATGCCAACAAACACAAATTACAAAACAAATGCGTACTGTATTATAGCCTAGTCGTTCCTCGGCGCATTCGCTACTTACAATGACTGGGTTCTGATTTAATTTACGTATGTAAACAAACATTTGGCGCCCTTATATGGTAACAGTTTGACGGGCCAGTCATTCTTCTTTAAGAAAATGCCGATTTGTTTATATTTCGACTAGATTTGTGTTTTCGACTTTTGACCGGGTTTTTCATACATATACTCCACTGTGCGTCGTATAGTATTCACAGACTTCATTCTCCTTTTCTACCTAATTTGGAAAACAATATCATTCTGCTTTTTGCATATCTCGAAATCTACACGAGTTAGAGAAAAAGGAATCGTATGAAAAATAAAGATATTAAAATTTTAACCATTCATGTTTTTAGCTCGCCGTACGAAGTACAGATACGCTAAAACATTTTTGACCATGACTGATTTCAGAGAAATCAAGTGTAAATATATATATATAAATATATATAATATATCATATATTTGGATACATGTATTTCGCTCGCGTGGTTGGTCGTAAAGTTTGACTATGTGACCGCTACTCATCCGGCCGCTCTGGTACGATTTGATCCTACACTGTAAAATTTTTTTACAATGATAATCATTGGTTTAATCAAGACCCTCGATAATCATAGTAATTTTACATAGCAGTGTATCTTTACTATTTTGATTTTATAAAATGTAATATTACAAATTGAACAGTATATTTACATAACTAGATTTATGTTATGTAATTTTACAGATGTCGTAGTAAAGGAATACATCGCTAAATCTAAATTAGTTTTGAAATTGTAAACTTACTAATATGAGATGTAATGTTTACATATGTAAATGTAAAACGTTTACAAGTGTAACTGGGAAAATTAACTATTGCAAATGTAACTTTACTAATTGAAGATGTAAAATTCCGTGATTATATAGTATATTTTACATTAAATAATGTAATGTTATTAGCTCGCCGTACGTAGTACCGAAGAGGCTAAAGCATTCGGTCGTGTGTCTGTAGCATTCTCGGATCAAAAAATTTCATTAAGAAAAAGTGTTCGTCTCGTCGCCCTGATTCCGAAAATGTATATAACTTATATACTTGGATGTTAGTCGTCGCTCGATATCTCGTAAGACCAAATTTGTGCCCTCTAGTCCTCTGAAGGTACCAAATTTGGTACACATAATATTTGGCATCCCATTTGAATCCGCTCGCAGTTTAAATCCAATCGTCCGTATACTTCCCGAGTTATAGGGCCCCAAAATTTGGAGCCCTCCTTAATACTGCCCTTATAAAAATAATTGAAACACTTAAAAATTTTACTAAAAATTCTAAGATATTTTTTGTCTACAAGATTTTTTCATTTTGTTAACCCAAAGCCCGAAAAAAATTATTAAATATTATAATTTTGAATTTCAAATTTTGAACTTTTTTTTTTTTTTAATATAATCTAAAATTAAATGTAAGACTTTTTATATCTATAACATTTTTTCAATTAGTTAACCAAAAGGCCATAATTATTAAAAACTGCTCGCATCGCATATATTACTTATAAGGCGAGCTGGACGCATAGGTGCGTTGTACCTAAGCTTGTTCTTAATGGAAGTGTAAATTTACATTTAAAAATGTAAATTTACTTTTACAATTGTAATCTGAGGAAGAAAGTATAGGTATTTTAACAAGTTATATTTTTTTGAATTGTTTTTATTACAAATATAAATAACAAAGAATCGAAAACATTTATGCGAACTTACTTTATGTCATTTGTTTACAAAAAATTGTAATTAAAACAAACTTTGAACAAAAAAAATCATCCGTATTTCAACTAAATATTTTTAATTATTTTTCATTAAAATTGTTAATAAAAGATATGACCGACCTCACCAAACATCTTTTACTTCTGCTCCCAACGTCAGGATTTATTTTCAAATATAATCTAATCGATTAATTCCATTGTTAGGAATAATCCTATAGTGTATTCGTGTATTTCATTTTGAAATTAAAAAATATAGCGAAAATTGCCTCCAAAATATGTTCGATTCCGTCATTTATTGTATTATCTTCAATGCATATATAATTGTGGCAGATTACATTTGACCCTGAAGAAAAAAAATTAAATAAGTTTAAATTGGAAGTAAAATAAAAAAGGAATTGTTATTTTGTTTTATAAAATGATGCCTGAAAGGGGTGCATATCTATTTTTATAAAGTAAATGTGATCTTCAGCATTAATATATAATATGAAAATACAGTTACAAAATGTAGAAAAACATTTTCAAATATTAAATTTACCATTTAAAATATAGAATTCCTCTAACTTCTTTAAATTTACCATCAAATTTTGATAAAATATAAAATAACAGATTCAAACACTAAATTTACAGTTTAAAAATGTAAAATTCGCATATTCCCTGTAAATGTAACAGTTTGTTCAAATGTTAAATGTAAAATATAATTTTCCAATCCTAAATTTACAGTTTGAACGTAAAATTTCAACACTTCTGTATATTAACTATCAAGTTCTAATAAGATAATTAATGACCCTAAATATACAAGATATTATACATGTTTAACGTAAATTGCTTTTAAACAAGTGTTAAATAACATATGTATATGTTGAAAGTTTCTGTTAATTTTACTTGCATAATTGGAATAAAGATTTAACTTACTTGAAAAAGGAAACTTCTATTTTCAATGTTCAATTAGATATTAGAAACACCTCTTCTTTATATATAAATATATTCACAGTTATACATTAAACAAATATACGGCCTGCTCAATATGATGCACCATACGCATGTATAGCCTAAACAGGTCTGAACTCTGAACACATGCGTCTGTTCAATAGAACAACGCAAACGCAAATTTACACAAACATGTAATTTAACACAAGATAATTGTGAAAATACTAGATTTAATTGTAAAAATACCATCGATTATATATTTTATGTAAAGCTGCAACATTGTCATTTTCCTTTTTTTATTAATCATTGATATGAATTAAAATTACATATAATGTCTACATATATATATATATATATATATATATATATATATATATATATATATATATATATATATATATATATATATATATATATATATATATATATATATATATATATATATATATATATATATATATATATATATATATTATATATATATATATATATATATATATATATATATATATATATATATATATATACTAGGGTCACCCGTGGGCACCATGTGCCCATATGGTATACAGTTGGTATGTGTTGTATCATTTAGACAGTTTCTATGATTGTATATAAAAATCAGGATTATAAATTTACTTAAGATTGCTGTTTATTAACGCAATTTGAATTGATTATTCCAATAATAACAAATCCTTTTTACACAACATTTTTAATGATTTGACATTTGTTTCATTATTGTTTTTGAATTAAATAATCAGGCCAGATTCTGAATTTTGCAGTATTAAACTGATGCAGTGTCACAACGGCAGTTTTAAAAGTGATGATAATTAGTTATATGCTAAAATACAATGGATTGTGCCATCAAATATAAAAGAATAAAATTGCCAACCAAACATGTTTCTAAATATGTTTGAATTATCTCTTCAAGATTTTATTACTCTAATAATCAGAATTATAAATTTACTTACTTGCAGTTATTATAATTTGACGAACTATAAAATCTTACCGCAACTCATATTTTCAAAAATCACTGCTTTTTGGCCATTTTGAAGTGAAAAATATTAACTATGAATTAAAATAAATGTACAGAAACACGTATTTGCTAAAAATATATGCTAATTAGGCAATAATATGCACTTATTTCATATTATATACTTAAAAATTGAAATTATAACATGCTACTCCCCTTAAACTTAAGATTAAACTTTGAATTGAAGATTTATCACACAAAAACCAATTTTGACATTTCATTCTGACGTTTGATTCGTTTTTGTCTATTTCAAAGCAGACTGAACTTCAGAATCGTAGTGATTGTTTTATTTCAGTATAAACTATTTGATTATATTTTTTTAAATTATTAACAGTCGCCATGGTGCAGTGGCAAAGTGTCATGCCTTTCACCCTGGAGGTCGTGAGTTCGATCCCGTCTATGCCAATCTGCATTTTTACAGAAAAGCGTTCTACACATACACACTCACATACAAACATTTCTGGGTTATTATATTAATGATATATATATATATATATATATATATATATATATATATATATATATATATATATATATATATATATATATTATATCATATATTATAGAATATGTTATACCTACCTTAAATTTTGATATTCATGAATAAACAATAGCATATTTATTTACTATGAATATATAAAAACTTCAAATCATTGCGTACCTAATACTATAATACTTTAATATTGCGTAAAAATAAATGAAAACTAATAATTTGCACTCCGTTTTTGTAATATCACAACTTTTCCGATTATTTCCAAGTAAAGTTACATCAATTTCGTATTTTTACAGATCAGCCTGCGAGAATATGGAATTTTACTAAATCTAGGATTTTAATTACTATTACCTAGTTTGACAAATAACAAAAAAATACGCAAAACACTACAATAAAATTCGAGTTGAATTGAAATGAGCCGTTGACGCCGGAAGCCAAATTAATACTAATTACTCTAATCTTATTCTAATTAAATTACGCTGCACTTGTTCCTATGGTGGTCCGTTCGCTGGCATTTGTGCTTGGGCGGTCGGAGGGTCATGAGGGCCACCCTGACGAAATCAGGGTGTTGTTTTGGGGTGCATCCGGGAAACCGGGTAGATGGGTTCTTACGCAGAAAACGAATGCTTTCCTCCATCTGGAAGGCATAACCACACCCATCTAGCGTTTCTAGTTGTTGGTACCGGATGCATCCCGCGTTGGCGATCACTCTTGTCCAACATTAATTTTTACGTAACACGGAATTTGGACACTAATGTTTGCACGTGCACTTTAATGTTAAACACATTTGGACCCTATTCGTAGTTTCTAGAATTACACTGCCACACTTGTCATGATTGTTTGTCCTTTTCTGTTGTTATACGTTTTACATAGTTCTGTGTCATCTTTAATTTTTCTTAATTTATTGCTAGTGTTTTCTCTCCATTCTTCGCTCCATTTCGTTTTGATTGCTTGTTTTATGTTATTTTTAATGTCATCTTTTGTAATCGGACTTCTTATTTCAGTGGTGTTTACAGCTTCTTTGGCAGCGTTGTCTGCTTCTTCATTTCCTTTGATGTTAGTATGTGACGGTATCCAGATACATATTATGTTTTCGTTATGGTTTGTTATTGAAACATGAATTATTGTTTGAATGGATTGTATGCTGGGCTTTGGTGAGTATATATGTTTCATACTTTGGAGTGTGCTTAATAGCTCGCAAATGTATAACTGTGATATATAAATATATTTAAATAAGATATTACGTAACAGTTTTCTCGTAACTGGTATATTTATTGAAGAAACTTTTCAAACAAAAGTTGTGCGTAATATCAATATTTTTCATTATGTTTTACTATTTTTGCCGTAAGTGCAGTCGTTCTAGTGATATTGGAGATAGAACAAAAATTGCATAGAGATAACATGTACTTCCAGGTTGTATATTCTGTTAAAAATATAAGAGGTGCACATCTAGACCATATACAAGTTGGGCTTTCAATTTTGGAGCCAAATAACTCAATTTTTGGGGCCCTATAACTCGGAAAGTATACGGGCGATTAGATATAAACTGAGAACGGATTAAAATGGGATGTCAAGTAATATTACCCAAATGGGTAGCAAATTTGGTTTAAATTGCTTTGGTACCTTCTGCGGAGTAGAGGACGCAAATTTGGTCTTACGAGCGAGCGACAACTAACATTCAAATATATGAGTTATATATTATTTTGGATTCAAGGCGATGTGACACTTTGATAATTAATTATTTTGATGCGAGAATGCTAAGGACACACAACCGATTGTATTAGCTCTTTTGTACTGATAAAGTCGTAATACAAGACAGCTCGTGTGTCTGTAACATGCTCGGATCAAGTTTTATTCCCATTTCTTTATTACTCATAATCTGTATAAATACAGTCTGTAGTTAAAATATGTAAAATAAATAAAAATTTAATTATTAATATTACAACCCTGATATTTCGTTTTTTGCCTCGTGCTCAATTTCAATTTCAGGATTACTTTGTTGAAGTAATTTTTTGTAGAAGGATAATTGTTATAAGCACTTTTTCAATGCACTATTAACATTTATGTTTGCAAGTGGGATAAATTGGTGGAGATATAAGTTTATTTCTAAATACATTTAATATATATTCAAAACACAAAACAACAACCAATTTTGAAATGCATACCTGAGTTTCTTTTACTTTTATTTATTAATTATTCGTTCCTTCGGATATTCTAACTCAAGTATCACACTAATATCCATAGTTATAATAATTACTAAAATATATAACATGCAATACAACGATAATATACTAATAATTATGAACATCTAAATACACTTTGTCTTCCAAGGCCAATAATATACCACGAGTACTAAATTTCAATGGAGTTGTCGTTTTAGGATTAACGGTATATCGGTACTTTTTTAATAATGCTATTATTGCCACCTTAATTTGAAGCATCCCAAACCTCAATCCTGAAACATAATTTTATAATGCTTGTTAGAAATATTATCAGTTGTCAGTTTGTCTATTAATTCCGATATTAATTAGAAGAATTTTATTACCAATGCAATTTCTTGGACCATCTCCAAATGGTAAATACGTGCCTGGTCGTCGCTTAGCCTTTTCTTCTTCATTGAATCGGTCTGGATCGAATTTCTCCGGATTTGGGAAATATGTTTCATCCATATGAATCGCCCATAATGGTATCCAGACATTGATATCTTTTTTAATGACTAACTTTCCATCAGCAGCTGTATATTCCTTGTTGCAAATTCTATTCAAAAATGGCAGCGGTGGATACTTTCTCAGTGCTTCTATAAAATGAAAAACACATGTTTACGCCATTTATAAAAAAAAGTATTGTGATCTCAATATTTTTATGGAAATGCAATAATTCGATTTGAATATAATATTTGCATATCTTGGTAAATGAATCTCTTATTTTTGAAAAGATTTAATTACCGGAGGTAATGGTTTACTCTTTCAAAATCTCGAAAATAGTTACAGTTACAGATTTCAACGGTTGAACCTTGTCCTGAATCGAGTATAATTATTTTCATTATAACATCTTGGTGTCAGCATGTGAACGCTCTAGAGCCAAAACTGTCGAATTTGAAATTGTGAAAGCAGTTCATATGTAAAATTAAAGTCAGTGTATTTGTTATACGCCTTTAGGTATAGGTATTTGAGGAATCTTTTTTGAATAGATTCAATTGCATTAATATTATTGTTGTATGTTACTTTGGATTCCATATGCATGCACCATATTCAAGTTTTGATTTGACAAATGCATAATAAAGACGATAAATTGTATTAAGATTAATAAAATAACTAGTATTCCTAATAATATAGCCAAGCATTTTATAAGCTACTGTAACAATTGCATTGTTTTATTTTATATATTGGGTTTAGATTAGTGGGTCTTGTAAGGGATTAAACAATGTAACAATATCGCTACGTTAATTCTAAAAAACTTTAATTAATTTTACTTATATCATTTGAACAATAATATTAATAACTTTAAAACTTTCCATCCGTTGTTTGATTTCTGATAAATTGGTACATTGTCGAATTTCAATCACATTTACTTGTGCAAAGGGCGGATGAGTCACGAGGACTAAGTAAATGTTATGTAAAATATTGTATAGACTTAAATGATTAAGGACTCGAGTGAGTTAGTTGAATTTGAGCAGCGAGTGGGCTTGGATGTAAAGTAGTGAGGGTGAAGCTGCGAAATAATAAGTTAGTCGGTGGTCGAGTGAATCGAATGTGAAATATTAAACTTTTAAATCATAAATTTTCTTAATTATACTATTTAACGGGGAATAGTTTTTTTATTATGTGAACCCAATGCCCAACGTGTGTTACTTAAAAGATCTGACAAGTGCAGTACGTTCGAATCATAAACTGTAAAAAAACGTGTAAAATTACAATCATTATTTTTGTATTTTTCCTTAAAAATAAGCGTAATATTACATATCTGTGTAATTTTACATGTGTTCTTCAATTTTTATGTAATATTACCAACTATAAATATATTTTGTGTGAACTTAAATAATTCACTGTAAAATTACATATTTTACAGTAAAATTAAATTTTCTATTGCAAAATTAAATATTCAATAGTAAAATTCCATATTCTCGCAGGCTGATCTGTAAAAATACGAAATTGATGTAACTTTACTTGGAAATAATCGGAAAAGTTGTGATATTACAAAAACGGAGTGCAAATTATTAGTTTTCATTTATTTTTACGCAATATTAAAGTATTATAGTATTAGGTACGCAATGATTTGAAGTTTTTATATATTCATAGTAAATAAATATGGTATTGTTTATTCATGAATATCAAAATTTAAGGTAGGTATAATATATTCTATAATATATGATATTATATATATATATATATATATATATATATATATATATATAATAGTTATATATATATATATATATATATATATATATATATATATATATATATATACAAACATTTCTGGGTTATTATATTAATGATATATATATATATATATATATATATATATATATATATATATAACTATTATATATATATATATAATAGTTATATATATATATATATATATATATATATATATATATATATATATATATATATATATATATACAAACATTTCTGGGTTATTATATTAATGATATATATATATATATATATATATATATATATATATATATATATATATACATATATATATATATATATATATATATATATATATATATATATATATATATATATGTATATATTGTATATATATATATATATATATATATATATATATACAAACATTTCTGGGTTATTATATTAATGATATATATATATATATATATATATATATATATATATATATATATGTATATATATATCTATATATATATATATATATATATATATATATATATATATATATATATATCATTAATATAATAACCCAGAAATGTTTGTATATATATATATATATATATATATATATATATATATATATATATAACTATTATATATATATATATATATATATATATATATATATATATATATATATATATAACTATTATATATATATATATATATATATATATATATATATATATATATATATATATATATATATAATATCATATATTATAGAATATATTATACCTACCTTAAATTTTGATATTCATGAATAAACAATACCATATTTATTTACTATGAATATATAAAAACTTCAAATCATTGCGTACCTAATACTATAATACTTTAATATTGCGTAAAAATAAATGAAAACTAATAATTTGCACTCCGTTTTTGTAATATCACAACTTTTCCGATTATTTCCAAGTAAAGTTACATCAATTTCGTATTTTTACAGATCAGCCTGCGAGAATATGGAATTTTACTATTGAATATTTAATTTTGCAATAGAAAATTTAATTTTACTGTAAAATATGTAATTTTACAGTGAATTATTTAAGTTCACACAAAATATATTTATAGTTGGTAATATTACATAAAAATTGAAGAACACATGTAAAATTACACAGATATGTAATATTACGCTTATTTTTAAGGAAAAATACAAAAATAATGATTGTAATTTTACACGTTTTTTTACAGTTTATGATTCGAACGTACTGCACTTGTCAGATCTTTTAAGTAACACACGTTGGGCATTGGGTTCACATAATAAAAAAACTATTCCCCGTTAAATAGTATAATTAAGAAAATTTATGATTTAAAAGTTTAATATTTCACATTCGATTCACTCGACCACCGACTAACTTATTATTTCGCAGCTTCACCCTCACTACTTTACATCCAAGCCCACTCGCTGCTCAAATTCAACTAACTCACTCGAGTCCTTAATCATTTAAGTCTATACAATATTTTACATAACATTTACTTAGTCCTCGTGACTCATCCGCCCTTTGCACAAGTAAATGTGATTGAAATTCGACAATGTACCAATTTATCAGAAATCAAACAACGGATGGAAAGTTTTAAAGTTATTAATATTATTGTTCAAATGATATAAGTAAAATTAATTAAAGTTTTTTAGAATTAACGTAGCGATATTGTTACATTGTTTAATCCCTTACAAGACCCACTAATCTAAACCCAATATATAAAATAAAACAATGCAATTGTTACAGTAGCTTATAAAATGCTTGGCTATATTATTAGGAATACTAGTTATTTTATTAATCTTAATACAATTTATCGTCTTTATTATGCATTTGTCAAATCAAAACTTGAATATGGTGCATGCATATGGAATCCAAAGTAACATACAACAATAATATTAATGCAATTGAATCTATTCAAAAAAGATTCCTCAAATACCTATACCTAAAGGCGTATAACAAATACACTGACTTTAATTTTACATATGAACTGCTTTCACAATTTCAAATTCGACAGTTTTGGCTCTAGAGCGTTCACATGCTGACACCAAGATGTTATAATGAAAATAATTATACTCGATTCAGGACAAGGTTCAACCGTTGAAATCTGTAACTGTAACTATTTTCGAGATTTTGAAAGAGTAAACCATTACCTCCGGTAATTAAATCTTTTCAAAAATAAGAGATTCATTTACCAAGATATGCAAATATTATATTCAAATCGAATTATTGCATTTCCATAAAAATATTGAGATCACAATACTTTTTTTTATAAATGGCGTAAACATGTGTTTTTCATTTTATAGAAGCACTGAGAAAGTATCCACCGCTGCCATTTTTGAATAGAATTTGCAACAAGGAATATACAGCTGCTGATGGAAAGTTAGTCATTAAAAAAGATATCAATGTCTGGATACCATTATGGGCGATTCATATGGATGAAACATATTTCCCAAATCCGGAGAAATTCGATCCAGACCGATTCAATGAAGAAGAAAAGGCTAAGCGACGACCAGGCACGTATTTACCATTTGGAGATGGTCCAAGAAATTGCATTGGTAATAAAATTCTTCTAATTAATATCGGAATTAATAGACAAACTGACAACTGATAATATTTCTAACAAGCATTATAAAATTATGTTTCAGGATTGAGGTTTGGGATGCTTCAAATTAAGGTGGCAATAATAGCATTATTAAAAAAGTACCGATATACCGTTAATCCTAAAACGACAACTCCATTGAAATTTAGTACTCGTGGTATATTATTGGCCTTGGAAGACAAAGTGTATTTAGATGTTCATAATTATTAGTATATTATCGTTGTATTGCATGTTATATATTTTAGTAATTATTATAACTATGGATATTAGTGTGATACTTGAGTTAGAATATCCGAAGGAACGAATAATTAATAAATAAAAGTAAAAGAAACTCAGGTATGCATTTCAAAATTGGTTGTTGTTTTGTGTTTTGAATATATATTAAATGTATTTAGAAATAAACTTATATCTCCACCAATTTATCCCACTTGCAAACATAAATGTTAATAGTGCATTGAAAAAGTGCTTATAACAATTATCCTTCTACAAAAAATTACTTCAACAAAGTAATCCTGAAATTGAAATTGAGCACGAGGCAAAAAACGAAATATCAGGGTTGTAATATTAATAATTAAATTTTTATTTATTTTACATATTTTAACTACAGACTGTATTTATACAGATTATGAGTAATAAAGAAATGGGAATAAAACTTGATCCGAGCATGTTACAGACACACGAGCTGTCTTGTATTACGACTTTATCAGTACAAAAGAGCTAATACAATCGGTTGTGTGTCCTTAGCATTCTCGCATCAAAATAATTAATTATCAAAGTGTCACATCGCCTTGAATCCAAAATAATATATAACTCATATATTTGAATGTTAGTTGTCGCTCGCTCGTAAGACCAAATTTGCGTCCTCTACTCCGCAGAAGGTACCAAAGCAATTTAAACCAAATTTGCTACCCATTTGGGTAATATTACTTGACATCCCATTTTAATCCGTTCTCAGTTTATATCTAATCGCCCGTATACTTTCCGAGTTATAGGGCCCCAAAAATTGAGTTATTTGGCTCCAAAATTGAAAGCCCAACTTGTATATGGTCTAGATGTGCACCTCTTATATTTTTAACAGAATATACAACCTGGAAGTACATGTTATCTCTATGCAATTTTTGTTCTATCTCCAATATCACTAGAACGACTGCACTTACGGCAAAAATAGTAAAACATAATGAAAAATATTGATATTACGCACAACTTTTGTTTGAAAAGTTTCTTCAATAAATATACCAGTTACGAGAAAACTGTTACGTAATATCTTATTTAAATATATTTATATATCACAGTTATACATTTGCGAGCTATTAAGCACACTCCAAAGTATGAAACATATATACTCACCAAAGCCCAGCATACAATCCATTCAAACAATAATTCATGTTTCAATAACAAACCATAACGAAAACATAATATGTATCTGGATACCGTCACATACTAACATCAAAGGAAATGAAGAAGCAGACAACGCTGCCAAAGAAGCTGTAAACACCACTGAAATAAGAAGTCCGATTACAAAAGATGACATTAAAAATAACATAAAACAAGCAATCAAAACGAAATGGAGCGAAGAATGGAGAGAAAACACTAGCAATAAATTAAGAAAAATTAAAGATGACACAGAACTATGTAAAACGTATAACAACAGAAAAGGACAAACAATCATGACAAGACTTAGAATAGGACACACACTCCTAACCCACAAATATATTTTTGACAAATTAGACCCAGAATCTTGCGACATATGTAACACACAGATTACAGTAGAACATATAATTTTACATTGCCAGAAATATGACACATACCGACAACGACATAATATACAAAACACTCTAAAAGAAGCACTAAATCAAACCAAGAAATCACATGAGAACATCATCAACCACTTAAAAGCCACAAATCTAATACAAAAAATCTAAAACCAATTAAATTACAAAATTTCATGTTATCATTATAATTATCAATATATATTATATAGAATACTTTATCCAGCACTAGTAGTCTTAGAAGCTGAAGTGTAATATTACGTTTTAATAAAAAAAAAAAAAAAAAATATATATATATATATATATATATATATATATATATATATATATATAACCAGAAAAATGACGTATATTCACTTTATACTTAAATAGTATTAAAAACATATTTTTATATTACATATACTGATACGCATATTTTACGTACATTTTCCGTATATTTTATACTACTTTTTAGCTGTGCTATATTTCAATAGTAGAAAATATGACGCTATTAAAATGACACAAGAAATTACCTAAATTGAACATTAGAAAAAATATATATTTAAAATGTATTATTTAATATGTATTTAAGTCTATTAGTTTAGTAAACTTTTGAGATTACAATATAATATACATACACATATATAAACAGTAATATAACGAATATTCAATTTAAATAGTATTGAAAATATAATGTTTTATATTATATGTACTGATACATATATTTTACGTATTTTTAAACATGGTAATTCCAACATGGTAATAGTAATGTTTTTATGTACTAGATGAATACGGTTTTATTTAGTACATCTTATTTGAGAAATATTATCTACATTTTTGAGTGAGATCGCAAAAATACTTCATAAATAAGTTTATATTAGATATTTTTTTATATCAATTTCAAAATACCAAAAATAAACCGTACTGTTAATGTTCACCGGGATGTAGTCGTAGCATATAGGCTGTCAGCGCGGGTACCTGAGGATAGCGGGCATTTGTAGGCTAGCAGCGCTGAGTGAAAAAAAAAACCCCTTAAGCTATAGTATCCAACTGGCACGTATAAGGTATATTTTTCTTCATTGGTCGCACAGTTGTGATTTGATCCACGGAGAAAGTGCATCTTTTTATAAATGAACTCTAATTTTTAAAAGTAAGTTGAATAAATATTCCTCATGTGCAACCCTATATAATATTTAACTCATCGTACAGAATGTACAAACAAGCTATATGAATCGTCGTGTGTCTGTAACATTATCGGATCAAATGATTTCCTCATAAGTTATTGCCCCGTTACCCTGAATTCAAAAATATATTTTTAACTTGTTAGACCAGGAGACTGATTCTGAAACTTATCACCTTTTACACCGGTGATAAACGATGACGTAATACACCCCGTACGGGTGCAAATGTCAGAATGGCACGTTGGTTATTTTTTAGTGTATTTTAGTGAAATAAGTTGGCAACATCTTTATCAGGTAAGTTGGTAAATATGTATTTTAACCGCGGTACAATTTATTCTACATTCAAATTATTTGAAATAAACAATTAAATCAATCTAAAAAAAAATAAAAAAACCAGCGTTCATAAGGCCAAATGGGTTTTGAGCGTCGCGAAGTGTTCGGCGCAATATTCTGGAAGATTGTCTTCTTCTTTCTTGCTCGTCCCTTTCTTCTAACGCCGCACAGTGGTCCCAATCGACGAATTGGTGGCCAAAAGTCAAAGTCTAAAAATTTTTTTTATGATATTTCTTATATCCTATCTTGTTAAGGATAGATTAGATAAGAAGAAGCCATATATATATATATATTTTTTTTTTACTGTGGTACTTGTTATAAATTACTGAACATGAAACATTTTTAAATCGAAGAAATAAAATATTTTCTATGTGAAATACAAAACGCTATAACTTTTTTAATAATAAACTGATTTTTAAAAATGAAGCAGATTTAGATAATTACAACCTTCTATTTGAAGAAAAAAAATTAAAATGTATACTTTATGAAACTGATTTTACACTACAGTATCAAACATGGCGACATATTTTTTTTTCTATTTTCATTTCTTCTATGGAATAGAAGTGAGTTGGCGCTGCGAGGCGCCGCTCCAATTTTTCTTCCAATAAATACTAGAAGTATTAATAAAGAACGGTGTATTAAAAGAAAATCCACCTTTTGACCGCTACTACAAAATATTTACATTTTAAGTGAGCGCGCGCAATAGTCGTAAGGCGTTACCACAGATATACTAAGGCATCTTTTTTTGGCCTAACCACAGCTAACTCGGTTGGTGCTTTCAGTAACTTGTGCCTTCGAGTGGCGGGTTACTCCAAAGAGGTTAGCGCTGGGTTACTGACATGTCTAACCCTGCTCTGTAGTAGGGTTACGCATGCTGGGTTACGGGTTGCTGCATTTGCCGCCATTTGACAGTTCTATTTGAAATGGCATCAGTAAATAGTGAATATATTTGTGAAAAATGTGGAGTGCAAGGAGATCTTGGTTTTATTGAGAGGCATATTCAAACATTTCATATCTTGGAGGGTAAGCTTATATATAGCTAAGTATATTTATAGCTTATATATAGATATTGGAGGTTATGTTTTGTTTGTTATTTATTATAGGAGCTGATGAGAATCAAACGAATGCTGTAAACATTCAAATCAATAGTAATGGTATGTAATTATTCAGAAACAAAAAAAGAAATTATATATTTATTTATTTATTTTGTAGTTGAAAATCATGTTGAAGCAAGTTCTTTCTTAATTTGGCCGTAAAAATTAAAGCCAAGAGTCCTCATCATCAGATATATTGTAATAATAATTCAAGATCAAATGTATTTAAAAGTATAGAAAATAAAAACATAAGCCTACTTTTTGAAAACATTTAGCGCTTAAATTTAAATTGAATCTTTCAATAACCTGTCCATTTCACTGGGGTTACTGACGGGTTACCGCCATATTGTAACCCGTGCCAACCACTTCTCCAACCAAATCCTACCCGGGTTGGCCCAAAAAAAGATGCCTCATGTTAATGAATGGTGGCAAATTGAACAACATGCAAGTAAGGTGTTGCAGAGTGATACAGACTTAGATATTGGCGGTTAATTTGAAATGTACTGTCAATAGGGTTTGAAAAGGCAGAGTTCTTCATTATATATTTGTAAAATATGTTCGAAAAGTAATCTAATAAACATTGTTAAATATGTATTTAATATTATTTTAAAATATTATGAGGAAAAGTAGGTTAAACATAAAATTTATGGTAATTTCTTATTATATATTTATTGGTTACTAAAAAGTACTAATTTTGATAACGTTCACCATTTCTAATGTATTATTTTAAGGAAATAGAATATTAAAAAATGTAAAAAACAAAATAACTGTCAAACAGATTGTTTACTTTTTACTTAAAGTTTATTGGTTAATTTGAAATTTTGTTTCGGCGGTATACATAGTAGATAGGTCTAAGATTGCGCGCGCATACGAAAGACCGTTTACACTGGAGAACCTTACTTGCGAACTGTCAGATTCTATTTGCATCCAAAATCTCATGTATCGGTCATATCTATCGGCTATCTAGTATATCTGTGGGCGTTACACAGGTTACGCTGAGCAACTAATATCTCCCTATGAACAATCTCTCACTATGCAATTTAGTTATTTCTACATTTATTTGTTATATTCATATTATCCTACCTGATTTTTTTTATTTTATGCTATTTACGTGAATGAGGGAATTTAATTCTAGAAAATGTAGCCGTCAAACAACAAATGAAGATTTACTTCATAATTTTCTTTTCACCTCTGATCCATACATAACAAGTTTAAGACATAAGTTAATAATTAATAAAGATAGTTTAAGTGACGATGCAATACATTTGTTATTAAGTTAAATTTTATTAAAAATGTTAAATCTTTAGTTATAATTTGTATATATATGTATGTTGTTCAAAGGTTAAATTATTAAAAATGTATTGACTAATTGTTATATAATGTATTTACAATGTTTTTATTTTTATTTTTTAACAATAGTAAATATAGTATTTAAGAGAAATGTAATTTTATAATAACTCATGTCAGGGCTTGTAAAATATGTAAATTTCGTATTTATATATTAAGTCATTGTTTAAATTATATACGTGCATACATATACATCATCATAAAATTAATTCAAATAAAATAAGTACGGTATAGAACGTGTAATTCCGTAAAATATTGCTTTTTTCTTCTTTTCTATTTTTTTAAACCAAGTATGAAACATATAGAAACAATTAAAAATATACATATTCTTGCAAATTTAATACAGATTAAGATGCAAAAAAAATAAAAAATCTATCTCTTGTAATAAAATAGTTGTGTGCCCGTGGCCACCAATTCATCGATTGGGACCACTGTGCGCCGCTCGCCGCAGCATGAAGCAGTGCAACATATAAATACATAGCAATTATAACTATAACATATGATAATGTCCAATTTTAACGCATTATATGGCACTAATAAATCACAGGAATGCAGTATATACTTACAGTGTTATATATTTATTTGACAAATAATATTATCTTACTCGATAAACCAAGATAAACGGTGCAAATGCAATTTTTCGTAATAATTTTTATATATAAAATATATTATTTTAGTTATAAAATCGAAAACTTATAATATAAATAAATACACAATTTTTTGTTGCGGTTAAATCGGAAATAATATGTCACTTTCAAAATACTTACCTCAAAAACACAATAACAAATATTATTTTTTACACAAAATAAGACTTTACACCGGTGATAAAATGTTAACACCTACTCTCTCGAGAGTGATAAAAAGGTGAAAAGTTTACACAAACGATGCATATTCCAAAAAAATCCACAAGGTGGACACCCAGTCACTTAGCACCCGTGAGACACTTTACACCGGTGATAAGTGTGTCAGAATCAGTCTCCTGAGTTTGTGAACGAAATTTTGGTGCCCAAAAGGTTGCCGTCGAAATTTAAACTCAATCGTTTGTACAGGACCGGAATAATAGGTCTTATACTGCATTTGGAAAAAATTAAAATATCAAGATTTTCTTTTAATTCAAAAATATTTTATGATTAGTAAATTTCTTTAAATTGCGAGCCCGAAAGCTATACAAAAATTCTAAAAAATAATCATTTTGAAATTAAAAATTTGCATTTAATACTGTTTATCAAAATATATTTCAATATTTATCTGCAAAAACCATTACAAACACGTTCTCAGTCAATTTGTTTATGTTAATTGGTGGAATATAACAGAAACTATTTCTATTTTGTTTCTGTTAAAATATTTTCAGACATTAATATGATTTCCATAAATAAATATTTTACAACTATCGCAACATAAATAAGGTCTTAAAAATTTTCCGTAGCAGGTTTCTCTTAACTAGTACATTTTTAAAGAAACTTTTCAAACAAAAGTTGAGCGAAATATTAATATCTTTCATTATGAACTGGACTATCTTTACCATAAGTATAGCCGTTCTAGTGATATTGGACATAGAACAAAAACGCATTACGTAAACATGCACTTCCGATTTGAATATTCTAGCCCAAAATTAAAAGTGAAATATCTAGAGCATATGCAAGTCTTCACAAACACACACACACACACAGCCAGACAGACAGACAAACACACACACACACACACACAGACAGACAGACAGACAGACAGACATTCCGAAAATAGTCACATTCGTTTCACGTGTATATTCGTTGAAATCTTACGTTCAAACTTTTTCATGATGGTAAAAGAAATTAAAAATCTACAAAAAATTGTAAGACTTTTTATACGTATAACAATTTAAATATTAAGTGTGGAGTAGGAAGGGGAAAACGGATGCTCGCATCGTATATATTATTACAAGGCGAACTGAAAAAGTTTTATGTTCATAATACATATGTCATCGTTTTCATTTTCAATTTTGATTCTTTTCAGATAAACATTAACCTATTCGCGAAAATGCTTCAAATTCTATCATATTTATTAATAGCATTATCAACAATATTACTTTCCCTAACAATCTACGTAAAATATGCGTTCACATATTGGAAGCGGCTAAATATACCATATTTAACACCCACGTTCCCTTATGGCAACCTCCGCTCTGTGGTCAAAGAAGAAATTAATTTTGGGAAAGCCTTCATTGAATTTTACGAACGAGGAAAACAGATCACAAACAAATACATCGGTGTCTACTCCTTTACAACTCCGATTATAGTTCTTCTAGATCCAGATATAATCAAATCAGTCTTAAGCAAAGATTTTAATCATTTTATTGGGCGTGGCTTGTATTATAATGAGAAAGTTGACCCACTCAATGCGCACTTAGCGAATATTTCCGGATCAAAATGGAGGAAAATCCGATCAAAATGTACACCGATGTTTACGTCCAGCAAGATGAAACTTTTGTTCAATATTTTGGTTGAGCTGTCCAAGGAACTTGATCCAATCTTGGCACGTAGTGTTTCGAAGTCTGAACCTATTGATATTTGTGACTTAATGCAGAAATTGATGACAGACAATATCGGATCATGTACGTTTGGGCTCAATTGCAACAGTTTTAAAGATCCTAATTCAGCGTTCCGTAAATATGGGATGATGTACATTGATTCTACTTTGTCGGATGCTTTTAAAATACTGATTAGTAGAAAATTCCCGTATATTTTTGATTTCTTTCAAATACCAATGATTCGTCCTGAAGTCACCAAATTTTTTATAGGTATGTCTAAGATTTTATTTTTTCCGTTTGTACTTTTCACTGAGAAACAGGTTTACTTACAGTTATTGCTGTTAATTTATAGTAAATAAATGATATCTTTGAATATAGCGAAACGAATATCATTTCAATACAAGCTAATAATTTCAATGAAATAAATTAACGTATTATCACAATACAACTGCACTACTACTGAAGTTCAAATAAATCTAATAGTTAAAATACCGCATTTTTATGTCATAATCCTTTTTACTTTCTTTTACGAAGTAAGAAGTAAGTCTTGTAATCATGAAATTTTTGAACTCGAGATTTCAACGGATATACACGTTTTGAGCTTCCCTGAATTGAATGTGACTATTATCGGAATGACGTCTGTGTGTCTGTGAACGCTTTAGAGCCAAAACTGTTGAACCTAAAATTAAGAAACTTCAAACTTAACTGCTCTAGATGCCCTATATTTGAGAAGAATATTCAAACCGGAAGTGCATGTTTACTCTATGCATTTTTTGTTCGATCTCCAATATCACTAGAACGGCTACACTTACGGCAAAAATAATTATGTTCATAATGAAATACAATCATATTTCGCAAAATTATTGTTTGAAAAGTTTCTTCAAAAAATGTACCAAATGCGAGATAACTGCCACAAAAAATTATAAATATCTTGTTTACGTGGCCATCTTAGAATATTCCTGTAGGGTACTGCTTAGTTTCACAGCTTGTTTGGGATATATACATATATACATATATATATATATATATATATATATATATATATATATATATATATATATATATATTATTTATATATATTAGTTTCACAGCTTGTTTGGGATATATACATATATACATATATATATATATATATATATATATATATATATATATATATATATATATATATATATATATATATATATATATTATTTATATATATTAGTTTCACAGCTTGTTTGGGATATATACATATATACATATACATATATACATATATATATATATATATATATATATATATATATATATATATATATATATATATATATATATATATTATTTATATATATTAGTTTCACAGCTTGTTTGGGATATATACATATATACATATATATATATATATATATATATATATATATATATATATATATATATATATTATTTATATATATTAGTTTCACAGCTTGTTTGGGATATATACATATATACATATATATATATATATATATATATATATATATATATATATATATATATATATATATATATATATATATATTATTTATATATATTAGTTTCACAGCTTGTTTGGGATATATACATATATACATATATATATATATATATATATATATATATATATATATATATATATATATTATTTATATATATTAGTTTCACAGCTTGTTTGGGATATATACATATATACATATACATATATACATATATATATATATATATATATATATATATATATATATATATATATATATATATATATATTATTTATATATATTAGTTTCACAGCTTGTTTGGGATATATACATATATACATATATATATATATATATATATATATATATATTATTTATATATATTAGTTTCACAGCTTGTTTGGGATATATACATATATACATATATATATATATATATATATATATATATATATATATATATATATATATAGTGAAACTATGTATAAGTCGAGACTCCAGATATTTTAAAATAGCAGCAAATATCTATTTCCTTATATTAATTCAGTAATAAATAAATAATAATAAATAAATTAAATGTATATATATATATATATATATATATATATATATATATATATATATATATATATATATATATATATATTATTGCTTGGGCTGCGTTCTGGATAGAAGGGTAGATTATATTATTGAGAAGTAGACAGTATTCTGTATATGATGTGGGCACATGGTGGTTGTGTTTCTTATGATGATTGTGTTCAACAGGTATTTTCAACGATACAATTCAATCACGTATCGCGTCAAAGGAAGTTCGACGTGATTTCATCGATCTTTTCATTCGGATACAGAGAGATGAAGATATTGAGAGTAATGACGGGAAAGCAATCCAAGATGGTTTCGATGCTATCACATTTAATGAACTAGCAGCTCAAGCATTTGTGTTTTTTGTACAAAGCCTTGAAACGAGTCCGACTACACTAACTGTCTGTCTTTATGAATTGGCTGCCAACCCAGATGTTCAACAAGTTTTAAGAAACGAAATCATTGAAGTTTTGAAAAATCACAGTGGTCACTTGACCTATGACGCCGTTGTCGAAATGAAGTATTTAGAAAAAGTTATATGCGGTAAGTGAGGTGTTATATATACTAGGCCCATATGATACACAGAATATAGGTCAGTTTTGACGGGTGGAGAATTTTCTTGTAAATCATAATTACAATATAAAAATTAGGGATTACCCTTACACGGTTTTTCCTTCAGTTTGTATCGTCTAACAGATAACAATCCTAAAAAAATTGATATATTTTTCCAGCCAATCAGGTGTCTAAATATGTTTGAAATAACTCTTCAAGATTTTGTTTATTATTTAATTTATACATTTATTTACTGCATCTATTTGTAGTTAAATATATTATACAATGCACATTGAATATTATTTAATAATTTGATGCATGTTTTTATTGATTTTTAAATGACTATAAATTATAGAATATAATAAAATAATGAAAGATTTTGAAATTTGGACAGTTAATTAAAATTGTTAATAAGCATTATTTGCATAAAAGTATGAAATTAAAACAATTAATTCTGATAACAAAGTCGGAAACTTTGAAGTACTACTTGATGGTACTTCATACAGTAGGTGCGGTGTTCAATGAAGTTAGTAAGCTAGCAAATTAAACTAGCAGATTTTGCCTAGCAGCAGCGACCCCATTGTTTCCCGCCAATTTCGGTAATTATTGAATACGATATCTGTCTTTGGTTGCGGTTTATAGTTTGAAGTTACGATATTTGTCAACATGAATAAAAAGGTTGTGTTATCCGAATTTCTGAATGACGATGCAACGTCAAAAATAGTTGTACAACTGGCGGACTGTATTCATTTGCAGAAACAAATAACAAATTCTGTATAAATACATAAAAATAATGAAGATGTTTATGTTGATTTAATAAATAGATGGTTTTTGCCATTTTTAATTATTAAAAGGAAACATAACAACTAAATTGACAGATGTACCTTAGTTATAAAATATTTTGCTGCTAGCAGATGTTAGCAAAAAAACCGGCGCTAGCTGTGCTACCTCTTCAAAAATCTAATATTATTTCATAATTTGTCTATTGCTTTTATTAAATGTTGTAAGTGTGGTATTACTGCGAACTGAATAATACAAACAATATTTTGAACATTTGTACACGTGCATTAAAACAGTCTCCATGCATGTATTATTACACAAAAATCGGGATTGTAAATTTACTCACGGTTTCTGTTTTCTAATTGAATCGATTATTCAAAAAATATGTGTATTACAAACCATTTTACACAACACTTTCAATGATGTGACATTTGATTCGTAATTATTTTTGAATCAAATAATCAGGCTAGATTCTGAATTTTTAACCTAACCTAACCTCCCATCTATTTAAAAGATGAATAACTGACTGATTATATTCATAAATTACAACCATCCTGTCATATTGCATTCTCATCATGTAGTATTTTATTTCAGTATAAACTATTTGATTATTTTTTATAACATTATTAGCAGTCGCCATGGCGCAGTGGTTAAGAATCTTGCCTTTTACCCTGGAGGTCGTGTTCTATGCCAATTTGCATTTTTACAAAAAAATATATATATATATATATATATATATATATATATATATATATTTGAATGCATGTATCTCACTCGCTTGGTCGGTCGTAAGATTTGACTATGTGACCGCTACTCATCTGAAGGTACCATGCCGATTTTTACGGAACTTGATAAACATAAATTTTGACAGAGCCCCGAAATTAATACTGCCTTTAGAAAATAATTGAAAATATCAAAATATTCCACAGTAATACTAATTATAGTTTAGTTTATTATTATATTACGCTATCAAATACTCATTATTTAATGTAAAATATAGATTGCTTCTTTAATATTCCCAGTATTAATATATTCAATTATAATATTCAATATGTTCTATATTTCAATGTTTACTATTTTTTTCGAACTCGAGATTTCAACGGATATACACGTTTTGAGCTTCCCTGAATCGAATGTGACTATTTTCAGAGTGACGTCTGTGTGTGTGTGTGGGTGCGTGTGTGTGTGTATGTGAACGCTCTAGAGCCAAAACTGTCCAACGTAAAATTATGAAATTTCAAACTTAAGACTTGTATATGGTCTAGTTGTGCACCTCTTATTTTTGAAAAGAATATTCAAACCGGCAGTGCATGTTTACTCTATGCATTTTTTGTTCTATCTCCAATATCACTAGAACAGCTGCACTTACGGCAAAAATAGTTATGTTCATAATGAAAGATATTAATATTTCGCACAACTTTTGTTTGAAAAGTTTCTTCAATAAATGTACCAGTTACGAGAAAACTGCTACCGAAAATTTTAAAAATCTTGTTTACGTTGTCATGGATTCGAATGTATCTTAATTAATCGGATCATCTGCGCCTGTCAAAATTTGGACAAGAAAACAAAATGGTCTGAATTAGATAAATGACATTTCTGAATATTTCTGTAGAGAATTGCTTAGTTTTGATAGTTAGTACTTCAAAACCATTACAAATTGGTATTGGTATAATTTTCAACCCATTCATTTATATAAGGTAAGCTTGGTTTTCTTATTGTTTCTGTTGGATTATTATTTCCTAATGTTATATTTTTATAATCAATAAATATTGATGAAAACTTCGTAAAAGAAAGTCCCGCGTTGGCCACAACCCATTTTTTCAATAAACAATACGCTCGATGCACGTTCTCAGTCGATCTATTTGTGAAAACCGGTGGTAAATAACAAATATATAATTATTTGAATCCATTTCGTTTACCTGTCAAAATGTTTTCAGGCATACTTCATACGAATTATTGAAATTTTTTGAATAGAAGTTTTTCTAAAATATAATATCTTCAACACTATTTCTATAACTCGAACCATTTTCGAGATTTTGAAAGAGTAAACCATTACTTCCGGTAAAAATATACTTTTCAAAAATAAGAAATTCAATTTCCAGGATATACATATATCATATTCAAATCGAATTATTATGCATTTCCATTAAAATATTGAGTGTTATTTTTACTGTGATCACAATACTCTTTTTACATAATTGCGTATTAGAGAGTAAACATTTGTTTTTTATTTTATAGAAGCACTGAGAAAGTATCCACCACTGCCCTTTTTGAATAGAATTTGCAACAAAGAATATACAGCTCCTGATGGAAAGTTAGTCATTAAAGAAGGTATCAATGTCTGGATACCATCATGGGCTATTCAAATGGATGAAACATATTTCCCAAATCCGGAGAAATTCGATCCAGACCGATTCAATGATAATGAAAAGGCTAAACGACTACCATACACGTATTTACCATTTGGAGATGGGCCAAGGAATTGCATTGGTAATCAAATTCTTCTAATTTATATCGGAACGGAATAGTTGGGTTAGTAGACAATCTGACAACTAATTGAGTATACAGTTTTTTTAGCTCGCCGTACGAAGTAAAAGCAATCGGTCGTGTGTCTGTAGCATTATCCTTAACAAAAAGTGGTCTCGTCGCCCTGAATCCAAAAATATATATAACTGGATGTTAGTCGTCACTCGTAAGACCAAATTTGTGCCCTCTACTCCTCTGAAGGTACCGGAGCGATTCACACCAAATATAGTACACATATTATTTAGCATCCCATTTGAATCCGCTCCAAGTTTATATCCAATTGCCCATTTACTTCCTGAGTTATAGGGTCCCAAAAATTGAAGCCCCCCCTTAATACTATATATAACTCAGGAAGTATACGGTCATTTTTTGTAAACATGCAAACTGACATGGGTAGGAATCGAACCCCAACTTTCACTGTGAAATTCGAGCAGTTATGCAGCTTAGTAATTGATTTTCTGTAGTTACATAAGAAACCTGTTCTACAATCTTGATATATTCCAATCATTTGTGAATATTTGAATAGCAAGCTAAAATATTTAATATTATATAATGATTATTTTGTATAGTTTGAGTAATTGAATTTTAACAAATGGCTATTTAACACTTTTAAAAAAATCCTGTGACTGCATAATTTAAAGTGTACTTTGATAAATAGACAAAAATGAATCAAACGTCAAAATGAAATGCGATGCGAAAGACAAAGTCCCAGCACTGATGTTATATTGACAAATATAATAACAAATCTTTCATGTACTTATTTTATAGTACAATACAAACGACTTGCAGAGAAAATCACGGAAATACAAAACCGTTCTCACAAGGAAAAACCGTGTAAGGGAAATACCTTATTGATATATTGTAACATCAACATTTACCAAAAATAAATATAAATACATTCGTCACCAGTCAAACTATCCAATTAGACGGATGGATCGCTCAAGAGTGTATTGAATTCTGTATATGGTATGGGCACATGGTGCCCATGGGTTAATCTAGTATATTTCAGTTTATTGGATATTTTACAAATATTCAGTCATTACTACTTTTGATGGCCGATTGATTTACAAACCGATCGGTTGGCAGTTTGTTTACTAATCCATAATTAACCGTAATGATTATATTTCTAACAAGCATTATAAAATTTTGTTTCAGGAATGAGGTTTGGGATGCTTCAAATTAAGGTGGCAATAATAGCATTATTAAAAAAGTACCGATATACCGTTAATCCTAAAACGACAACTCCATTGAAATTTAGTACTCGCGGTGTATTATTGGCCTTGGAAGACAAAGTGTATTTAGACGTTCATAATTATTAGTATATTATCGTTGTATTGTATGTTATATATTTTAGTAATTATTATAACTTTGTATATTAATGTGATACTTGAGTTAGAATATCCTAAAAAACGAATAATTAATAAAGAAAAGTGGAAGAAATATATTAGTAAGAAACATAGGTATGCATTTCAAATTTGGTTGTTGTTTTGTGTTTTGAATATATATTAAATGTATTTAGAAATAAACTTATATCTTCACCAATTTATCCCACTTGCAAACATAAATGTTAATAGTGCATTGAAAAAGTGCTTATAACAATTATCCTTCTACAAAAAATTACTTCAACAAAGTAATCCTGAAATTGAAATTGAGCACGAGGCAAATGAGGAAATATCAGGGTTGTAATTTTAATAATTAATTTCTATTTATTTTACATATTATAAATACAAACTGTATTTATACTGATTATGAGTAATAAAGAAATGGGAATAAAACTTGATCCGAGCATGTTACAGACACACGAACTGTCTTGTATTACGACTTTATCAGTACAAAAGAGCTAATACAATCGGTCGTGTGTCCTTAGCATTCTCGCATCAAAATAATTAATTATCAGAATGTGTCACATCGCCTTGAATCCAAAATAATATATAACTCATATACTCGAATGTTAGTTGTCGCTCGCTCGTAAGAACAAATTTGCGCCCTCTACTCCGCAGAAGGTACCAAAGCGATTTAAACCAAATTTGCTACATCCCATTTTAATCCGTTCTCAGTATATATCTAATCGCCCGTATTCTTTCCGAGTTATAGGGCCCCAAAAATTGAGTTATTTGGCTCCAAAATTGAAAGCCCGACTTGTATATGGTCAAGATGTGCACCTCTTATATTTTTAACAGAATATACAACCTGGAAGTACATGTTATCTCTATGCAATTTTTGTTCTATCTCCAATATCACTAGAACGACTGCACTTACGGCAAAAATAGTAAAACATAATGAAAGATATTGATATTACGCACAACTTTTGTTTGAAAAGTTTCTTCAATAAATATACCAGTTACGAGAAAACTGCTACGTAATATCTTAAATATCTTATTTAAATATATTTATATATCACAGTTATACATTTGCGAGCTATTAATTAAAGTAATCGTATTAACAATGCATGAAATATAATTGAAATAAACAAAATATAAATAATGATTGTAATTTTGCACTGATAAACACAAATAGATCGAATGAGAAGGTGTTTGTAATTGTTATTGCAGATAAATATTGAAATATTTTAATAAACAGTGCGTATTAAAAATTATATTTGAATATATATTATTAGGTAAATTATAAAGAATCAACATCTAAGTTTCATATTGAAAAAACTATATTTGATAACATAATAAAATAAATGATACAATATCAAGTTATTACTGTGAAGTATTGGAATTATTTGACAGTTTCCTTGGAATATAAATTTCTAAAGAAAACTACGTAAAAGAAAGTCCTGTGTTGGCAAAAAACGAAAGAAGTTATAGTTTCGGTAGGTGCAATCAACTCTCCTAAGTTACTGATGCTGTCTGGTATTGGTCCAAAGGAACACCTTCAAAAACTGAAAATACCAGTGCAAGCAAATTTGCCAGTCGGAGAAAATTAAATGGACCACATAAGTATTGGAGGCTTAATGTTTATGGTAGACAAACCTTACTCGATAGGCACAAAATAGTTAATTGACAACAGCTCTATATTAATAAACTATATGATGTACCATTAAGGACTTTTGGCGACAGCTGGAGGCTCCGAAGCACTAGCCTTTTATGAACTGAAAAACCCGAACGACCCGAATGGTCATCCCCAATTAGAACTGTTGTTCGTGAGTGCATCATTGCTCTCTCTTACGACGGCTCGTTGGAACTTTGGTATTTGAGATGACATATATGACGCAATACCATTTGAGGGAGCAGAGAGATTTATGGTTGTTGCCAAAAAGCAAAGGCAGAATCCCGTTAAGGAATCGTAATCCTAAATCTAAGCCACTAATCTACGCCAATTATTTAGCACACCAAGAAGACGTAGATGTACTTGTGGCCGGTGAAGAGAAGACATTGAAGCTAATGGAGCAGCCTGCAATGCAGATAAAGGGAACGCGATTGTACAATAAACCAATTCCTGGATATGAACATTTGGAATATGCTAGATGCAAATATTGGGAATGTCAAGCAAGACATTTTACATTTACGATCTACCATTATTGTGGGACATGCAAAATGGGTCAAGCAACTGATCCTACTGCCGTTGCAGATGCACAATTAAGTGTTACGATGCGTTTTAAATATGTGTGTTATAACTATATCCGTTTATTAAATTGGATATTATGTGAACACCAGTCTTCTTTAATTCTGTATTTCAGAACGTATAACCATTTACAGTCTATCTACCAGTGAAATAGGTCGTGTATTCAGAGTGACTTAGTGAGTGACAAAAGTGTTGCTAATTATTATTTGAGGCGAGGTTGATAAATAATCTAAAACGTATTATGATATTTGGATATTCTACTATATGTATTAATATTCAGTATGAATAGGTATGAATCAATATATGAGGTTGATAGCTAATCTATAATATATTGATAATTGGGTATTCTACTATTTGTATTAATGTTGAGATATAGTTGAGTATGACTAGGTATGTGTGAAAGGAGACTAATCTGTTGAATTGTTATTGATATTAATATATGGACGATGGGACGAAGTGTCCGGATTGGTATTGAGGTATAATTATGGAGTAAAGTAAAGAATACGAGCTAGACATATTAAATGAGTATTGAAATAATACTAGAGAGTTGAATATATATGATATGAGTTGTGTTGAATATGTGAGGACGATGACTATTGACAAAGGCCTGGCTGACGGTGTGTTCGGGGGCCCAACGTTGGCCTGGCTGGTGGATCCGGGGGCCAACGGTGGCCTGTCTGGGGGTCCCAACAGTGACATCATGATGTGTTCACCAGGAGGTGGTCCGAACGATGGTCAGAGTGTTGCGTGTGTCGCGCACGGAAGACCCCTCATACGTAACCTATACGCTTACGTATGAGGTTGACTTGAGTTGACGGTTGAGGGTTGATTATAAGGGGTTTTGGTATGACCCTGTGAGAATTATAGACTGGCTCCTCACTGAGTTTATACTCAAACCTGTATTCTAATTTCAGAGCCTAAATTGATGGATAGCCCGGATTCCGCGGGCCGTCACGTATAAATCTTTGTATGTTTATACTTATGTAATTGTATGATATTATTATTGGTTTTATTGAGATAAAGTGCCATGCAGGAAAGGTATCAGTGTTTAAATATCGTCGATAAGCCTCAGACTACAACAAATCTACAAGTAAGTTCAAAGCGATTTGTAACATAAGGGGCATGGAGTTAGAGGACTACGAGTTATCGATGCATCAATAATGCCTGAGATACCGACTGGGCATATAAATGCTCCTACGGAGAAAGGGGCTGATATGATTAAGGAAGACTGGAGCGTATCTACTACATATACTGCAAAGACATATGGAGCAAGTCTGAGCAAGTTTATACATCTATTAGAAGAATATGTAAAATATTAATAGTGTTAAATATATTTTAATTGAATTGCAAACTATACATAGACAAATAATAGAATTCTGAGAACAAGATATACCAGATCTGTTCAGAATATAACCGAACTTTTTCTTTTTTTACTTTATTATTAATTTTACAGATTATTGGTTGGCATTGCGTTGCGCATAACCTCCTCCGTAACCACATGTTCTTGGATTATTGATATCTCGTTTAGTTTTCGTGATATTGTTATTTGAATGCAACGTGTTTAAGTGTGAGTGACGATTTTGCTTTGAGGTCATCAATAGTCTGAAAACTGCGTCCTTTCAGAACTGATTTTAAATTCAGGAATAAGAAAATATTGCAAGGAGCCTGGTCTGGCGAGTAAGGAGGCTGAGGGAGGACAGTAATTTGATTTTTGGCACAAAAGGAAATGATAGAACTGAGTGTGCGGGCTCATTGTCGTGGTGCAAGAACCATGAGTTGTCTCGCCACAACTCTGGTATCTTTTTGCGGATTTATTTTTCTACGTAAACTTGTTTTAAAAGTGAAAATGTTTCTGTGACAGTTTTCCCCAGTTTCACGCAAAATTTTACGTTGCATCGTTTTTCCAGAAAATCGCATATTTCAAAAATCGTTACTCACACGTTGCACTCACATAATAATATCACACAAACTAAATGAGATATCAACAATTCAAGAACATGTGGTTACAGAGGAGGTTATGCGCAACGCAATGCTGTCAAGAAAAAATCTGTAAAATTAATAATAGTTTAAAAAAATAAAGTTCTGTTATTTTCTGAACAGACCTCGTACATTTCTAATATGTTGCAGATTTATTTCTTGGCTCATAGATTTATTGATGAGCTTATTCTGAGCGCATTTCTATAAAAGGTCTTGTTATATAGTTAATCAGGAATTACGAACACACCTGTGTCATTGTAAATATGTTATTGCAATAGTTATAATCTTATAATATATATTTATTTATTTGCACAAATGCATTAATAATTACATAACAAATATAGTTTAATTATAACAATAATAAGCAATTTAAATTTTCAACGATGAATAGCGAATTAATTCGTCTTTTTTTGTTGTGGAGCCTTCTGCTTTTGTTTTTTACCACAACACAATTTCTTTATCAATAAATATGGGATCGCAATGACTGCAAATGCCCCTAAAACCACCGTGCTTAAAACATCCAGAAGCATAATTTCGTACCATTGTAAATGTATGGCGGATGTTTTCAAATGATCTGCATAACCATGTCTTAATGAATATTCTATCCAATAAATGGCGGAGTCGATAGGTCTTACTGGCTGGTCACGAAATAGACTGGATCTTTCTCGCATATTTTCCTGGTATCTAAATAACAGTATTAATGACCTTAGTATGCACTTCAGAGTAGCACTGTTAAATGATAATGAATGTTAGTGGGATTGGAAAAGTAATGAATGATGTACACTGAGCAAAATTTGTAGCATACAGTTCTGTAGAAATAAATTTATGTAAAATGATAGATGTAGTTATATTACAAGCTAAGATAAGTTTGGCTGCAATGAGAGTAGTTAGATTCGCTATAAATCAGTAAATTGTCTTTAAATCGTTGAGGAATTTCATCGTGAAGAAAATTAATTATAGGAAATTAAATTTTAGGAGAATGTCTTATTCCTCACAGTTTCTTTATTCATTAAAGATAATGTATGTATCTTCAATAAATAAAGAAACTGTGAAGAATAAGACGTTCTCCTAAAATTTAATTTCCTATAAAATTGCCTTTATTTAAGCGTCGTTTAGCGTTAAGTGTAGTCGATGCAACTGGCCATTAGAAACCCTTATAAGGCGTATAAGAATTATTTTAACTGTTACAAAACATTTCTCTCAATGCACTTTAATAAACAAGCAAAAGTATATGTACCTATGCCGTTAAGGTCAAACATCAAGCTCGAAAAAATAATACCGACTAACCCTTATAAAAAAAAATATCAGTGAATTTGTAATTGCATAAATAATGCCTGGTAAAAATATTTTTTTTTTTTGATCGTACAGTTTCGAAGATAAAAATAAAAACTATAAAAAATGACCTATTTTTGGGATTTTTATTTTTTATCTTCGAAACTGTGCGATCAAAAAAATAAAAAAAATTACCAGGCCTTATTTATGCAATTACAAATTCACTGATATTTTTTTTTATAAGGGTAAAAATATATATTTTTTATAATTATGACCTTTAGAGTCAGAATCTGCAAACAGCTGTAGTGGTCTTCACTCGACTTCCTTATACATGTACAAACACTCAGATGTATGTGTATGTTTTTATGTTTTTGAGTTTATATGTGTAGAACACCTTTTTCATAAAAATGCAAGATGACATGAGCAGGAATCGAAGCCCGACTTTCGCGGTGAAAGTTGAGAAACTTAACCATTACACCATTTCTATATAATTGATTTTCCGTATTTACTCAAGAAAACTGTCCAACAATCTTGAGATATTCCAAACATTTGTAAACATTCTATTGTCGGGCTAAGCCATTTTATATTTTAAAATAGTTATTTTTAATGGCTTGGGCAATTTATCAAAATTGAAAGTCAACATTGTTAAATAGACAAAAATGAATCAAACATCATAATGAAATTTTAAAATAAATTATATATTTGTGACAAATATATTTAAATATTAATTTGAAGATTTGACTTGTATTTAGTGTGTTGTGTAGTTTATAGATAGTGGCATCTGATATATTATATTGATATTGTATGCCAATGACAAATATAATAGCAAATCTTTCATGTGCTTATCTTATACAATACAAACGACTTACGGAGAAAATTACAAAAATACAAAAGCGTGTTCACAAGGGAAAACCGTGTATGGGAAATGCCTTATTTATATAGTGCAACCATGATTAAGTCTACATTTACAATGAAAAAAAAACATGAAAATTCGCCATCCGTCAAATTATTCAATTAGACAAATGGATCGGTGAGGAGTGAAATGAATTTTGTGTATGATATGGACACATGGTGCCCGCGAGTTAACCTAGTATATATATATATATATATATATATATATATATATATATATATATATACTAGGGTCACCCGTGGGCACCATGTGCCCATATGGTATACAGTTGGTATGTGTTGTATCATTTAGACAGTTTCTATGATTGTATATAAAAAACAGGATTACAAATTTACTTACGATTGCTGTTTATTATTTGAATTGATTATTCAAATAGTATGTATTACAAATCCTTTTTACACAACATTTTTAATGATTTGACATTTGATTCATTATTGTTTTTGAATTAAATAATCAGGCTAGATTTTGAATTTTGCAGTATTAAACTGCTGCAGTGTCACAACGGCAGTTTTAAAAGTGATGATAATTAGTTATATGCTAAAATACAATGGATTGTGCCATCAAAAATATAAGAATAAAATGTTTCTAAATATGTTTGAATTATCTCTTCAAGATTTTATTTCTCTAATAATCAGAATTATAAATTTACTTACTTGCAGTTATTATAATTTGACGAACTATAAAATCTTACCGCAACTCATATTTTCAAAAATCACTGCTTCTTGGCCATTTTGAAGTGAAAAATATTAACTATGAATTAAAATAAATGTACAGAAACACGTATTTGCTAAATATATATGCTAATTAGGCAATAATATGCACTTATTTCATATTATATACTTAAAAATTGAAATTATAACATGCTACTCCCCTTAAACTTAAGATTAAACTTTGATTTGAAGATTTATCACACAAAAACCAATATTGACATTTCATTCTGACGTTTGATTCGTTTTTGTCTATTTCAAAGCAGACTGAACTTCAGAATCGTAGCGATTGTTTTATTTCAGTATAAACTATTTGATTATTTTTTATAACATTAATAACAGTCGCCATGGTGCAGTGGCTAAGTGTCATGCCTTTCACCCTGGAGGTCGTGAGTTCGATCCCCGTCTATGCCAATCTGCATTTTTACAGAAAAGCGTTCTACACATACACACTCACATACACACTCACATACAAACATTTCTGGGTTATTATATTAATGATATATATATATATATATATATATATATATATATATATATATATATATATATATATATATATATATATTGTTATATTTTGTTTTCAAAATGGATATTTTTTGTAAATGAAATATTTTTCGAAAGTACATATTAAATAAAGCCTTATTTACATTCGTATAAGAGGGTAAAAGATTATATAATGGACGATGGAATAAAAATGTGGGATCAATGTGGGAATTTCAGTGAACGAAACAATAGCCGTGCCCAAGCAGAATAAACAATTTTGCATCTTTAAACAGGATCAGAAATAAGTTAAAACTAACGTTCTGTTGCTTAATACTTCATTGACAGCGTTCATTAGTGTTTGTTCATTTAAGTTCTCGAATGGCACAGTTTTGCCGAGGCCCATTCCTTCAGAATTTGCCATATTCGACATTTGGTCTCCAAATACTGGAATACCCACAATTGGTACTCCGTGGTATACTGCTTCGGTGGTGCTCAACATCCCCCCATGGGTAATAAACAATTTCAAATTTGGATGAGCTAATTTTTTTTATTAAATTGACCTATATAATTTATAAATTAAGTATAAATCAAAGAGCATTTGCTTACCCAAAATATCATTTTGGGGTAGCCATTTATGAATTTTAACATTTGCAGGTTTTCCTTCCATTGTATCTTCTTCAAATTTCCATAAAACTTTGTAAGGAAGTTTAGAAAAAACAGTCATAAGAGTTTTTCGCAACTCTGGAGGAAGCATGGCGCTCTTTAAATTAGAGCCCATACTAAATAATATAAATCCATCTTTGGCATTGTCCAGGTATTCTTTTAAATCCTATAATTGAAAATCAGTAATGGCAAACTTTTACAGTATCATGCAGCAACTATAAATTTTGTGGTTCAAACAGAGCTGGGAAGTACTTCAAGTATAAATTCATAAAAAAGAACTTAAAGTATGTTTTCGACTTTAAGTACAATACTTGAAATAATTTTGCAGCATGTACTTAAAGTACTTCTCTCAAGTAATTGTACTGAAACATGAATTATTTGAACTTTAATTACATTTTCTAATTATTCATTTATTAACGTATAATCAAAACTTAAAGTTAATACAAACTTGGTTTTGGATTTTACGCTTTCAATATTGAAACAATTAATATATCTGGAACTGCTTTTTTAAGGAATCTGCTTATTAGGGAACCAATTAGTACAAATTAGCCACTAAATATTAATTTTGAAAAGTATCACAATATTTAACTATATTTTGTAGGTTATTGTTAATTCTGCCTGTGTGTCTGTGTGTCTGTGAACGCTCTAGAGCCAAAACTGTCGAACCTAAAATTATGAAACTTCAAACTTAAGACTTCTATATGCCCTAGATGTGCACCTCCTATTTTGAAAAGATTATTCAAACCGGTAGTGCATGTTTACTCTATGCATTTTTTGTTCTATCTCCAGTAACACTTGAACGGCTGCACTTATGGCAAAAATAGTAATGTTCATATGAAAGATATTAATATTTCGCACAACTTTTGGTTGAAAAGTTTCTTCATAATTTGTACCAGTTATGAGATAACTGCTACGAAAAAACTCAAATATGAGGCAAATTTTATTATTTTTAAATTGGATCAACCATGAGTTACATCATTTGTTCCTTGTTTATTGAAAACAAAAAGTAAAAAGCATTACATTGACAATTATCTGTTTGAATTAATATTTTAAATATTGATTTAATATTAGAATACATTGTATAAGGTAAATTATTATAGAATCAATTTATATTATATATTTGCTAATATAATGAAATAACAATTTCAGAGTTTTACTGTGGAGTTTGACAGTTGAAGAGTGAATACGATAAGTACTTCAAATACAGATTCATTATAAATTGGTATAATTATCCAGTAAATAGTAATTTAATTTGAATTTTCATTGTATATTGGTCAGCAAGATTTTGTTATCACTTAATAATTATTATTATCGGCGCCTGTTTTTGCCAGGAAAACAAAACAGACATTTCAGAGTATTCCTGTAGAGTATTGGTTAGTTTGACCGTTTGTTTGAGATTATATATATATATATATATATATATATATATATATATATATATATATATATATATATATATATATATATGTATATTAATATCTATCTATTTAAAACTACGTAAAAGAAAGTTGAGTGCAGGCCACTCCAGATATTTTACTTTCTTATACGCAGGAATAAGTAAGTCTTGATTATTCTGACCTTACAGCTCCCAATATAAAGTAACGTTATAGATATAATATGTTAATCTTATATTATTTTGAAGTATTTTTGATTTAATATAAAACGATTCTTTTTTTCAAAATTATTATTTTTCATCATTTTTAAAGCATTTGGGCTAACAATTAGAAGACATTAAGGGAGGTTCCCTACTTTAAAAAATAAATATTACTGGTAGAGTTGTATAAAATGCAGCTGGAATTCTATTTTCTGCCAAAGATCAACTTATGAAACATTAAGGGGTGATAATTGTGTGCAGCCGATAAACTCTCCGACATACGTTATACAACGTATTTTGTATGCTCCAGAGTCCAGAATGAACTAGATTGTGCAACTCATGTCGGTTATGAGAAAAATACCGGCTCGTAAATTCGAAATAAAAGAATAGTTATGAACGATAATGCATTTCTTTAAAAATGTATGCAAGGTTTAGTTATTAAAGTGTACGGCTCCGTGGAAATGCTCGTCAAAATGTTACTTATGTAGACCTAACAATGCCTTAAAAAGTATCAATTTGTTAAGATTTAGAATTTATTTAAATTAAACGTACATCAGATTTGAGCAAAGGTGATCATATTCATATTTTTTCAAATACGATAAAGTTATGTGTATTAGCTTCATAACGAATTCGCCAACCACTGTTTTTCCTTCTATTATTACTACAAGTATCGCGCCTTAACAACATTTACTGATTTACCTTAGGTAGTTGTTTTGGCTCCTCAACATGAAATCCGCCCACTTCCACCATATTAGGCACCGATGGTTTGGCCATTCCGTAGCTTGGATGTGAATTCAATAATACAATTGATATATTATTATGCATGAGGTCCTGAACCGGAGGCGCAGCCGGAAAATATTTATGCAATATACTATCTTGACTCGGGTAATGATAAAAACACATAAAAAGATGCATAACTAGACTTAGCAGTGTGTTTTTCAGTCTACCGAAAAATCCCATTTTCAATGGTAGCCCTGACAATGTCTCTGGTACGTATGCCGTATTGGCTGGGCTTCGGACATACTCGTTCACCCAAATTGATGTTCCTACGGTACTCACAATGACCGTCGGAGCCTTATAATTGTACCCGAGTCCCATTAGGGCCTCGTTCATAAATGATTCCATAATTATTAAATCAAAATGTTCCTTTTTCGATAACAAGTTTTGGATGTTTGGATGATTTAAGGTATTGTCTGACATGGCCGAGCTTATTTTTATGAACTGGCCAAATTTGGTAAAAATGTTATCCTTGGAAATTGATCCAAAAAATTCTTTCTTTTTAGCTACAATACAATTGTTTTGTTATGTTTAAATAAAAACCATTGTTATTTTTATTTTCTTATACGCAGTTATAAATAAGTCTTGTAATCATAAAATCATTAATATAATAACCCAGAAATGTTTGTATGTGTGTATGTGAGTGTGTATGTGAGTGTGTATGTGAGTGAGTTTGTGTAGAACGCTTTTTTTGTAAAAATGCAGATTGGCATAGACGGGGATCGAACTCACGACCTCCAGGGTGAAAGGCATGACACTTAGCCACTGCACCATGGCGACTGTTAATAATGTTATAAAAAATAATCAAATAGTTTATACTGAAATAAAACAATCACTACGATTCTGAAGTTCAGTCTGCTTTGAAATAGACAAAAACGAATCAAACGTCAGAATGAAATCAGTCAAAAAAGTGTTTGTGAATCTTCAATTAAATAGATTTGAAGTTTATTTAGTGTGTTGTGTACTTTACACAGAGTGGCATCTTCTATATTATATTGATATTGTATGTCAATGAGAAATATAAATAATTGTTAGTTAATAAAATTAAGTTTTATTTATTCTAATTTAAAGTTTGTGAGTCGCTATTAAGCATTTATGTTTAAATGACCGACCAAAGAACAAATATAAATAAAAGTGCTACCACGTGAGTGTCAAGAACAGTATTTCAACGTACGAATTACGGAAACATTGTTTGAAGTTTAATCTTAAGTTTAAGGGGAGTAGCATGTAATAATTTCAATTTTCAAGTATATAATATGAAATATGTGCATATTATTGCCTAATTAGCATATATTTTTAGAAAATACGTGTTTCCGTACATTTATTGCAATTCATAGTTAATATTTTCACTTCAAACTGGCCAAGAAGCAGTGATTTTTGAAAATATGAGTTGCGGTAAGATTCTATAGTTCGTCAAATTATAATAACTGCAAGTAAGTAAATTTATAATTCTGATTATTAGAGAAATAAAATCTTGAAGAGATAATTCAAACATATTTAGAAACATGTTTGGTTGGCAATTTTATTCTTTTATATTTGATGGCACAATCCATTGTATTTTAGTATACAACTAATTATCACTTTTAAAAATGCCGTTACACTGCATCAGTTTAATACTGCAAAATTCAGAATCTAGCCTGATTATTTAATTCAAAAACAATAGTGAATCAAATGTCAAATCATTAAAAATGCTGTGTAAAAAGGGTTTGTAATACATATTATTTGAATAATCGATTCAAATAAGAAACAGCAATCGTAAGTAAATTTATAATCCTGTTTTTTATATACAATCATGGAAACTGTCTAAATGATACAACACATATGCACCATACAAGGTTTAAATCAAAGTTAAATAAAATTTAGTTTAAATTTATCGGATGTTACACAGTGCATGATAAGCGATCGATTAGTTAATCTCAGCATAGTGATCTAAGAACAAAATAGCGTTCAAAAAAAGGAGTCGATTTTATCTTTATTATTATTTTCGATGTGGAAATTTGTATTACTATTATAGTCAAACGATACAAAATGAAGAAAAACCGTGTTATTATTATTAAATTACTTGAAAATTCGCCATCAGTCAAAACTGACCTATGCTCTGTATACCATATGGGCACATGGTGCCCACGGGTAACCGTAGTATATATATAATATATCACATATATAACAGATACACCGTCAAATGACATAATATGGAAGAAAAAAGTAAAGGTTCATCTTCCTCCGCTAGGAACAGCATTATCTATATTTTCGAATTATCTTCAACTACTAGATGGCACTATTGGCGCTTTGCAGAAAATTACTATATTATGACAATATTTTAGCGTTTCTGGTTCTTGGTTATCACAACATCAACAGAGTTTAAAAGCTGAGCAGCTATGCTTCGTTTACGCATGGCTGTTCTATGCCAAGTTACGCATATGCGGTCTGTCGACGACCAAGTAAGTGTTTATGCATCCGACCAAGTTTTGCCTTGTCGTGGCGTTTATTGTGGCATGTAATTGAACTATTTGCTCTTCCCTAACGTCAATATCTGGAACTACTATTCAAAATGAAACCTAATCAATGGTAATTATATCACGGACACTCACAGTTTACTACGTCAATTTGTCCTGTCAGCCTTGATCTTGTATTCTTTGGTATAGTTCTTTTCATGAGTCGTGAGCGTTATGTCATATAACAATTTAAGAATTGCCCCTAATAAAATAACAATGCTACGTCCAATTCGCTGTATACCGCCTGGCGCGTGCCACCAATGCATAAGCGTACTGAATTTAAACAAAATTATGACAAGAAGCGGAATTTATTCTCTCAATTCAAAAGAATTGTTTATTATAAATTCACTATTGTTAGTTAAACAATTAAATTTTAACTTAATAGTATTTACATGAGCGACACAGTTCGTCCAAATTTGTGTAGATAAGGTAAGGTAACGGTAATAGGGATAAAATATTCATTAGTAGTTCTGAATATAACCAAAATTATGGAAAAAAGTTAAAAATTACACGCTTTGATGTTTAATACAATTTATATTTATAATATAATAATATAATAATATTTATATTTATATAATTTTTAACTTTTTTCCATAATTTTGGTTATATTCAGAACTACTAATTAATATTTTATCCCTATTACCGTTACCTTACCTTATCTACACAAATTTGGACGAACTGTGTCGCTCATGTAAATACTATTAAGTTAAAATTTAATTGTTTAACTAACAATAGTGAATTTATAATAAACAATTCTTTTGAATTGAGAGAATAAATTCCGCTTCTTGTCATAATTTTGTTTAAATTCAATACGCTTATGCATTGGTGGCACGCGCCAGGCGGTATACAGCGAATTGGACGTAGCATTGTTATTTTATTAGGGGCAATTCTTAAATTGTTATATGACATAACGCTCACGACTCATGAAAAGAACTATATATTTGCATTTAAACTGTTAATTTCTTTAAAATATCATTTTTCTAATTTATTTAAATATTGGCCCCCTCTATTCTAATAACTAAACTAAAATAATAAAGGTATCTGTATTACCCAGACTAGGCTGGCCATCTGTGTTCCTATGTTATAAGCTTTGACCATGCGCTATGCCAGAAAGTTGAAATGTTCATGTACGGCTATGCGTCGGCAGTTTACGTAGCATGGTGGAAAAGTAAGCGTAGATAGGTTTTCTGTATATCCATCTCTTGACGGCCGAGCGCATATGCGCGCATATGCGTTACTTGGCATGGAACAGCCATGCGTAAACGAAGCATAAACGAAGCATAAATGATCTGCTTCGCCAGTGATCGTAAGCAAAGACAAGAACCACAGCCCGATTCTCAGCAAATCGGCTGACTAGCGACATTTCTTATGCTTAATGTGAACCAAATATTGTTCTTCCAAAAGCATATATATATTTATATATATATATATATATATATATATATATATATATATATATATATATATATATATATATATATAATGATGTATCTGTCATTTGTGATCTGGGTTAATACTTCTGGTTAAGATATTATTTTCAAGAATTTCAGGTGCACACCATAACATGTCTTAGGTTTAAAGTTTTATAAATTTATCTTTAACAGTTTTTACTCTAGTGCATTCAAACACATACACACACACATATATGTACACAAAATCTCACAATTTGATAAAACAATTTAGATATAAAGCGTCTTAAGTGTAAAATTATTGTTATTTTCAAAATGTGTTTAGGTAGTATTAAGAAAGGCTCCAAATTTTGGGATCTATAACTCCAGAAGTATAAAGACGATTGCAATGAAACTGCGCCGGGAATTTATTGAGCTTTGGAATAGCATGTATACTAAATTTGGATAAAATATATAGGAAAATGGAATGACTTTCACTCGACTTCTTTATACTGTCAGTATTTATGTCGTATATACGAGGGTGGTCTGAAAAGTTTCCGACCTAACAAAGATACAAGACATTTTTTCAGATTTTTATTTTTTGTTTTTCAACATAGTCTCCTTGTAACTCTACACACTTCTCCCAGCAATGCTCCCATCTCTGTAACCCGTCCAAATAGTACTCGGCGTTTTTCTCTGCAAAATAATTGTTCACGAAGGTGATTGCCTCTTCATTTGACGAAAATCTCTGTCCTCCGAGCGCAATTTTTAAATGGGGGAACAAAAAGAAGTCGCTTGGGGCTAGATCTGGTGAGTAAGGCGGATGCAGCGGTCAAGCAGTTCAAACCGTTATTCGTGGACAGATATCAGTTCGAAAATTGTCACATTCGATTTAGGGAGGGTCAAAACGTGTATTTCCGTTAAAATCTTGAGTTAGACATTTTTCATGATTACAAGACTTACTTATACTTATATATATATGTATATATATATATATATATATATATATATATATATATATATATATATATATATATATCTTGAGAAATAATCGATTTGTAAGACATTAAAACATTTTGTTACTTAAATTACCTTCCATATGTTCAACGAACCCCGTCAAAACAACATCAGTTAATCCCTTAACCGGTTCCTTGCGTTCATAAGAACTGATAAAAGTAACCTCATGCCCTCTTTTCACCAGTTCTGTCATAAGTTTGTTCCCCAGACTATAGTGACTCGGTGCAGCAGGAGGAAATACCCCCAAAATACGTGCCCCATCACATAGCGTAAGGGATAACACGATCACAACCCATATAACCAAGTAAAACTTCATAACTTTCGACTGATTATGTTCTAATGACACTAATTTTAATATAATAATTGTTAACATAATTATATTGGTCATAAGTGTAGCCGTTCTGGTGATATTGGTGATAGTACGAATAATGCAACAACATGCACTTCTGGTTTGAATAATCTTTTCAAAAATAGGAATTGCACATCTTGACCATATACAAGTTTTAAGTTTGATGTTTAACAATTTTACACTCGCATCGCTTATATAATAAAAGGCGAAATGATGATGGCAAATGTTAATCCTAAAAATATTTTTAATTGTCCAAGTAAATTGATGCGATAGGAATATTATTAGTGAGGTCAATAATATGAATCTTATTTTGAAAACAACATCATATATTACAAAATTAGAATGTAAACAGGTTTCTCCTCGCGATTATCTCTAAACAACAACTTTGACGCAATACTTTGACTTATCTAGCAGATAGACAAGCAGTTCAACATGAAGTGTTTCGGGAATAACTCCGTTCTATTGTTTTTGGTCGTTTTGGCCATTATTCACGACTAGGGTCACCCGTGGGCACCATGTGCCCATATGATATACAGAACATAGGTCAGTTTTGACTGATGGCGAATTTTCATGTAATTTAATAATAATAACACGGTTTTTCTTCATTTTGTATCGTTTGACTATAATAGTAATACAAATGTCCACATCGCAAATAATAATAAAGAAAAAATCGAGTTCTTTCTTTGAACGCTATTTTGTTCTTAGATGCTGAGATTAACTTATCGATCGCTTATCATGCACTGTGTAACATGCGATAAATTTAAACAAAATTTTGTTTAATTTTGATTTTAACCTTGTATGGTGCATATGTGTTGTATCATTTAGACAGTTTCTATGATTGTATATAAAAAACAGGATAATAAATTTACTTACGATTGCTGTTTCTTATTTGAATCGATTATTCAAATAATATGTATTACAAATCCTTTTAACACAACATTTTTAATGATTTGACATTTGATTCATTATTGTTTTTGAATTAAATAATCAGGCTAGATTCTGAATTTTGCAGTATTAATCTGATGCAGTGTCACAACGGCAGTTTTAAAAGTGATGATAATTAGTTGTATGCTAAAATACAATGGATTGTGCCATCAAAAATAAAAGAATAAAATTGCCAACCAAACATGTTTCTAAATATGTTTGAATTATCTCTTCAAGATTTTATTTCTCTAATAATCAGAATTATAAATTTACTTACTTGCAGTTATTATAATTTGACGAACTATAAAATCTTACCGCAACTCATATTTTCAAAAATCACTGCTTCTTGGCCATTTTGAAGTGAAAAATATTAACTATGAATTAAAATAAATGTACAGAAACACGTATTTGCTAAAAATATATGATAATTAGGCAATAATATGTACTTAGTTCATATTATATACTTAAAAATTAAAAATTATAGCATGCTACTCCCCTTAAACTAAAGATTAAACTTTGAATTGAAGATTTATCACAAAAACCAATATTGACATTTCATTCTGACGTTTGATTCGTTTTTGTCTATTTCAAAGCAGACTGAACTTCAGAATCGTAGTGATTGTTTTATTTCAGTATAAACTATTTGATTATTTTTTATAACATTATCAACAGTCGCCATGGTGCAGTGGCTAAGTGTCATGCCTTTCACCCTGGAGGTCGTGAGTTCGATCCCGTCTATGCCAATCTGCATTTTTTCAAAAAACCTTCCACACATACACACATACACACTCACATACAAACATTTCTGGGTTATTATATTAATGATGGAGAGGGACATGTATCCTTTCAGTCCATGGCTACTCATCCGGGTAAACTATTGTTATTTCCGGCTTGTATGTTATATATATATAAATGTTTTTGTCAACCAAAGCACAGTTGTATACGGTTTTAAGCAAATTTAATCTATAGTTAACACTGGAATGCAATTAAGGTCAGATTAGAAGTTGTACAATATTTAGCTATATTTACAATTAAAACGTCAGGGTGCCTATTCTGTAATATATCAGATGTTGCTGTCTACAGAATAACCCCAATGTTGCTATTCCAGGGAATTTTACATGTTGCTGACAGTGACAACATTTAATTTGGCAACACTACCTTTCAAAGATTTAGTGCTTTTTGTCGCCTTTGCAAGCGTCGTTGTTCGTTTATTTTTTATATATTTTTGTTTTGTTCGTATATAATCAGTCTTTTTGAAGACTACTCTTGTTTCTTTTTTTTTACATTTTCCCTAGATGGAAAATAAACGCGAAGATAATGTAACAGTAGAGCAAAAGGAGATGTTGGTGTCCATTATGGGAGTACACGTGGAAAGTACTTGGAAGTAGAGGGAAAAATCCGGGGCCAAAAACATTATAATGTTTCAAATTTATTTTATTTATACCCCTATAAATACAAGTTGCAATATGCTTTCAAATATAAAATTGATGGCTCTGAAAAGTGCCTATTTTTATTTTTGGTAATGATACTACTAAAAGTATCGCTGCATGTAACGTCGCCGGTTTTCTTGCCCCCTTTGCTTCCAAAATGCATCTGAATTTCTGAGCATCTCTCAATATTCGTCATAGAATTCTATTTTCATGTCGTTCTTCATTCTCTAATTCCTGGATAATTTGCAATGCTCCATACACATTAACCATAATTGGATACAAAATTAATAAAAATACACAAGAATATCTGAAAAATAAACTTTTTGTTGTTATATACATATATACAGAAGAACCGCGGTTAATCAAAATAAAGAGGAGGAACCTGTTTCAGATAAATCATGCACATTTAATACAGGCTTTTCTGAAAGCTTTTGAAGACCAAATAAGTTCAAAGCTCTCTTTGTAGGCTAACTAATGCACTTAATTATAGTTATAATTACATTTTTAGGCATCCACCAATCATTATATACTTCATAATTTACAGTACATTGAATTACTCATTCAAAAATTCAGTAATTTTCAGTAAGCTTAGTTAATATTAATTACTTCTAATGAGTATCATTACAATATTGCTAATATATGCACTAGAAATATGCAAATATTAAGAAAAATTCCATATCAACTTAAATATGCAAAATTATGACTTAAAGGTAAAACTTGCAAAAATATGCCCAAACAAATACGGCCCAAAATTTGTAATTTCGTCTTAAACAGATTTATTAATGGCCTATAATCTAATCAGTCGCATAAAAAATATATATGCCTGATCATATTTCTGGTTGTCCTAATTGATAACAAATATACCCTTGTGATTGGCCATCTATGTCAATCTCAGAGAAAATAGCGGGAGACTGTCTAAAGGCAGTATCACATTACGAGGATATCGATATCATCTTCCTTTAGGAGATACCGATGATCGATATCTGTTTCTATCACATTAGCAAATTGACATCAGAAATTTAGTAAATTTCTTTACTTGGTGGTGGTATTCAATTTTGTTTTAAAAATGATTTGTAAACAAGCAGAGATATTTTAATTTTCTTTCTTGCATTCGCCATTTTAAAATAAATATAATTATCAACAAACACACGACCAGTATATAAATCTACAATGAATGCAAACAACACAACGGACAGCTAACAACAAAAACAGGGACATTTCTTTAAGTTGCGCATGCGCACAACACAAGACATCGATAATTGGACACCGTGTGACGTTCTTCCCTTAACGTTACAATAACCCTTGTTGTGCTTCGGTTCTGCCGGTTGCTCGGGCGCCAATTTCAGTAACTGCTTTAACGGGTTGCACAAGGGTTGCCCAGGATATGCTTTAGTGGAGGGGGGTTCAGGGTGACGTACAAGAAAAGCCGTAGATGACTATTATATAGGATTTTATTTACGAAAATAAATATATCTAAATACACGACATAAATAATAATACGGTCTGAGCGGTGCTAACACCGTTGTGTCGAAGTTCTGGCTTACGACGAAAGCGTGACGTTGTGGATTTTACTGATGATGCAATATTTCGCGAACCGGTAAAATACCGTTTCGCGGAACGGTTGTACGGAGTGATTCTGCTTAGAATCCGGTGAAACTGCGAACCGGTAAATAATTACCGGTTAGAAAATTACTCGGACGAGTGCCTAGATACTAATTCTAGCCAAAAACGGAACCAGTAAAATTACCGGTTTGGCAAAATGATGATGCGGATGTGTCTAGCTACTGCCAGGAGACCCACGGCGGCCACTAGACACGTGAAACGGAATTCGCGGAGGTTCGGTGAACCGGTAAAGACGCGACGTGGAACGGTGAATACAGAGGTATCTAGCTACTGCCAGGAGACCCACGGCTGCCACTAGATACGTGAAACGGGATTCGCGGAGGTTCGGTGAACCGGTAATACGCGACGAGAAACGGGTAATACGGAGGTATCTAGGTACTGCCAGGAGACCCACGGCTGCCACTAGATACGTGAACGGGATTCGCGGAGATTCGGTGAACCGGTAATACGCGACGCGAAACGGATAATACGGAGGTATCTAGCTACTGCCAGGAGACCCACGGCGGCCACTAGATACGTGAACGGGATTCGCGGAGATTCGGTGAACCGGTAATACGCGACGCGAAACGGATAATACGGAGGTATCTAGCTACTGCCAGGAGACCCACGGCTGCCACTAGATACGTGAACGGGATTCGCGGAGGTTCGGTGAACCGGTAATACGCGACGCGGAACGGAGGTGTCTAGCTACGGCCAGGAGACCCACGGCTGCCACTAGACACGTAAAACGGAGTAAAGCGCGAAGTAACGGAGACTCACCTCGAGATTTTCAGGTAACGGTATCAGAAGTCGACTAGGAGACCCACAGTCAAGACACTGATACATACTGTCCTGAACTAGTGTCCGGAGCTCGTATTTATAGCGAGGTAGTTAATTGATCTTAATAAAACTTGCATGAAATGGCAAAACATGCTGAATAAAAAGTAAAAAATGCGATGTACTCGGCCGAGGTTTGATCCGGGTACCTCGGCCGTAATACGCTCGGGCTCTACCGTATGAGCCAGCGTACTTGATGTTAATGTTAGCCAGAACTTCGTCACAACCGATAAGCCAAGGAATACACGAACACGTTTCATATTTAAACGCCTATTATTTGTTCCCTATCACATTAGAAATGACACCGGAAAACTGAAAAAACATCGCAAAATCGATGTCAAACTATCGATATCCTCGTAATGTGATACCGCCTTTAGTCCCACATAAATTCCCAAAAACCAAGCATGAAGTTGCAAATGTGCACCTCCTATTTTTGAATAGAATATTCAAACCAAAAGTGCATGTATAATCTATGCATTTATTGTTCTATCTCCAATATCACTTGAACGGCTGCACTTATGGCAAGATAGTTATGAAATATAGTAAAATATCGGACAACTTTTGTTTGAAAAGTTTCTTCAAAAAATATACCAGTTCACGAGAACACTGCTACGGAACAACTTATTTAAGTTGCCATAGATACGCATTTATGTTTAACAAATCGAATTAACAATGTCTGAAAATATTTTGACAGAGAAAACAAAATATTTTCCACCTATTAACACAAATAGATCGACTGAGAACTTGTTTCAGCGTAATGATTATTGCAGATAAATATTGAAATATATTTTGTAAAACAATATATATAAAATTCTACTTGAATATATTTATAAAGTGAATACTAAAGAAATAATCTATATTTTATATTGAAGAATCAATATTTGATAACGTAATAAAATAATATGATAAATTGTTTAATTACAGGGTATTAATGTGGAGTATTGGTATTTTTTGAAAGTTTGTTTGTGATATATATTTCTATTGAAAATTACGTAAAATATACTCGAGTGCAGGCCACTCTTCATTTTTTCTATTTATTAAAGATATTATATATCTATTAAATTAATTAGTTATCGCATTAATCTATAATAATGTCATTATCGTCTTTAACATGTAATCTCTTCCAAATTTCATTATTTAAACATCAGTGGATCTTTATAAAGTAAAAATTCACTAAACTAATTATACGGCGAGCTGAAGGCATTGGTACTTGTGCTTTTTAGTAGCTTTCGGGTTCACAATTCGAAAAAAAATTGTTAGAAATAAAATATCTTTGATTTTTTGTAATATTTTATTTTTATATATTTTCAAATCAAAAGATTAGTATTAAGCGGGGCGCAAACTTTGGGGTAATTGTTACAGACACACGACCGATCTCTATAGCTCTATTGTATTATCTGTACGACGAGCTATAAATATATCAAGAATGTTTCATTTTTACTTTCTTTTACGAAGTAATAAGTAAGTATTGTAATCATGAAAAATTTCGAACTCGAGATTTGAACGGATATACATGTTTTGACCTTCTCTGAATCGAATGTGGCTATTTTTGGAATGACGTCTGTCTGTCTGTGTGTGTGTGTGTGTGTATGTCTGTGAACGCTCTAGGGCCAAAACTGTCGAATTTAAAATTATGAAACTTCAAACTTATCATTTTTTGTTCTATCTCCAATATAACTAGAACGGCTAAACTTACGGTAAATATAGTTACGTTCATAATGAAAGATATTAATATTTCGCACAACTTTTGTTTAAAACATTTCTTCAAAAAAATTACCAGTTGCGAGAAAAATGCTACGAAACATTATAAATATCTTGTTTATGTTGCCATGAATTCGCATGTAGCTTATAAAATCGGATCATCTGCTATTTTGACAGGAAAACAAAATAGACCCAATTAGATAATGACATTTCCGTAGAGTATTGGTTAGTTTGACTGCTTGTTTTGTTTATATATATATATATATATATATATATATATATATATATATATATATATATATATATATATATATATATATATAGTGAAAACTGCGTAATAGGAAGTCGAGTGCAGCCCACTCCAGATACTATATTTTTAAAACCCATGTAACCCCTTAAGGATGTACACTCAACGAAACGGATACACAGAAAACACAATCAAGAGACTAGTAAAGAAGAACCAAACAACCACAACCACTGCAAAACGAGCAATTACAGAGGAAAAGAAGAATGAACTATACATTCCTTACATAAAGGGAGTCTCGGACAAAATAAAAAGAATTGCCAATAAGATTAACATATTAACTAGATTTCAAACAACAATTATAATCAAGAACGTCTTTTCTACAACAATAACAAAACAGTTACCAAAACAAAAAATAAACAACTAATGTAATTAATGAATTGTCCGTAGATAATACACTACTAGAAGCGCTATAATGCTTCATTTACGCATGGCTGTTCCATGCCAAGTAACGCATATGCGCGCATATGCGCTCGGCCTTCAAAAGATGGATATACAGAAATCCTATCTAGTGTTTACGCTTGATTTTCCACCATGCCACGTAAACTGCCGACGCATAGCCGTACATGAACATTTCAACTTTCTGGCATAGCGCATGGTCAAAGCTTATAACATAGGAACACAGATGGCCAGCCTAGTCTGGGTAATACAGATACCTTTATTATTTTAGTTTAGTTTTTAGAATAGAGGGGGCCAATATTTAAATAAATTAGAAAAATGATATTTTAAAGAAATTAACAGTTTAAATGCAAATATACCAAAGAATACAAGATCAAGACTGACAGGACAAATTGACGTAGTAAACTGTGAGTGTCCGTGATATAATTACCATTGATTAGGTTTCATTTTTAATAGTAGTTCCAGATATTGACGTTAGGGAAGAGCAAATAGTTCAATTACATGCCACAATAAAAGCCACGTGGAAAATCAAGCGTAAACACTAGATAGGATTTCTGTATATCCATCTTTTGGAGGCCGAGCGCATATGCGCGCATATGCGTTACTTGGCATGGAACAGCCATGCGTAAACGAAGCATAAGAGTGTTTCCGATGTGTATGGGGTTTGAACTACACGGGTGGCGGAAAATATGAATGCCATATGCAATGCAGGTTGCAGAAAATACAAAATTGGTTGATTTTTAGTGAAGATCACAACATTCTGAAACATGAATAGAGAAGCGAAAATAACGTCATTGTTCAAATTAAAACGTTATGTTCGATTGTCTATTAACATCAGAATATTGTAATCTTTCACCAAAAATTGGGTAAAATAATAAGTATTAAAAAAAAACTCAAATACGTATGATACATATTTATTAGTAAATATATTAAATTATTATGTCGGTTTAGTGGTAAAACATTTACGTCAAAAACATATATAAAAATAAATATTCTGGTGCTTAGTACATGAGAAATATATATTTATATATATAACATTTACATCAAAGAAACAATTTTGTTTACATAAATATACACGGAAATACACGTATTGAGTCTCCCGGCATCGAATATCACTATTTTCGGAATGTTGTCTGTGAACACTTTAGAGCCAAAACTGACCAACGTAAAATTGTGAAACATCAAACTTAAGCAAAACAATCATTTTTATAAAATGACAAACACATCAAAACACCTAAAATATTGTTGCTGTATACAGCTGTAAAGTTTTCATGTATTTACAGTGTATACTTTTGTAGTCCATTGTCCATTGTCAAAATGATGTCTCGGACAACTACTCGTAAGTTCAAGCAACTTGTAACAATTTTATGTTCATAATATGACCAATGAATGTTTAGCGGGTGCGGGTATGGGGTCGAAAATATACTCTTTTTGGATACAGGTGACAAAAGAACTATACTGTGTAATAATTCAAATTTATTTTTCGGTTGAAATAAATCTTGTAATTTAATATATAAATATACATATATGTATTACTCTAGATTATATCTAGTCTTATCTGCGATATACTTTGTTATGTTATTGTAAAAGCAGGATACCTAGAAATGTATTAAAATAAATTTTAGGTCAGATAATGAATTATGATCTGATAGGTATTAGTTTTTCTATTATTTTATGGGGTTATAACAGGAAAATATACATGTGTATACTTTATACTCGTCCGAAAAGATGTTATACCAGAAATTAATATCGAAGCGTAATCTGTTTTACCTCAGTATTTACACCAGGACGACCCTTTCTAGCACATCCAATTCCAAAGCTAACAACTCCACAAAGATACATTTTTCTATCCACTGTATTTAGACACATAAGCGGTCCACCAGAATCACCCTGTGGAAACAAATATCAATTTTTTTCTTTTAAATATTTACCAGTTTTACCTTATACCTGACAACTATCTTTCTCTTTGGCTAATGTACAAATCTGACAATCTCCCATGTAGGAATCATAGCCCAAATTTTCCATTATTTCAAAACACTCTTTATAACTTATTAATGGTAAACTGACTTTCAATTTCAAAAAAAACTTGATATTTTGCCATTTTCCTTAATTGCACCCCAGCCGGCGACAACTGCAGTGTCTGAAATAGTCCAATTATATAGACAATTGATCCAATTATACCATTATTATGATTGTTGCAATACAATCTTAGACTATGTCCTTATTTTTGTTGAGAAACTAGCAAATGTTTCTCAATGTAAACTCTAAATGGTGGGAACCATTTTTATGTATTTTTCGAAGCTGATGATCTTCTTTAAATGTTATATTTTAAAAAAGAAATATGGACATAGACTGAAAAAATTCTATAGCGTCATTATTACATACCGTTGAGCGTTTCGTTGCCAGTTGGTAGACAAATCGGGGCAACATATTTAGAAGTTAGATTCAGTGCATTCGTTAATTCTATTAGAGCTATATCATGATTGTAACTCTCTTCATCGTAGGCAAAATATTTGATATTTTTTATAGTACTCTTTTGCTCGGTATCTTTGGTTTATATATATATATATATATAAATAAATAAATAAAAACATGTGGTTATATATTTTAAATTAATAAGGAAAAATAAACCAAGGAGACAACTCATTCTACCAAATATGCAACCTGGGTACCTATTCTGAGTGTCTCAACTCAATATATTGAAGTGAGATCTCACTCAAAAACGCTGTTGCCATCTATTGGATTCATTGCGTAAACATGATATGACGTCATGGATCTCAATCAATTAGTAAATTTATCTCACTACCTCGGTAGGTAGCGAGAGCAGAAAAGTTACTAGTGAGAAAATTGACAGATTATTAGTTGTGTGCCATGACATCTTTGTACAAGCGCAGAGATTAATGAAATCGCTTGAACTGACTGTTACCCATTTATTACTTGTGAAATCTTTTGCTGGTCTCTTTGTGTTTTTTGTATTTTGTGTTTTCCTTGTTTTGTGTTGTTTAAAACTCACTTACAAACATTTTCGGGCTATTATATATATATAATATTTGTATTTACTGTAGTTTTAAATCTTTTTAAAATAATAATTGTAACAAGTGTTGTAAACTTGAAGTCAGAAAAATCCCTAAAGATCTCACATGCGCGTCTCACTAGTGGTACGTCATCGTTATCTCAAATCTCACTTCAATATATTTAGTTGAGACACTCAGAATAGGGGTCGTGGTACGTCATCGTTATCTCAAATCTCACTTCAATATATTGAGTTGAGATACTCAGAATAGGGGTCCCTGATGACAAACATAAACTTATTTAAGGCTGGCTTTGAAGACAATATGGCGGCTACTTAAAGTAAAGAAATTTTAAACGTAATGCATTTGAAAGCGCAATAAAGCAACACAAAAATTCTTTCAAATATTATAAACTAATTTTATAATGAGTGCAAATGACTGGTTTAGAATATTGTTTAAAACTGTTTATAACGGAATATTTGCAAAATTGATGATATTTAAACTTTTAAAATTTCAAAAACTAGTCATTTGCATAGATTATGCTGTAACAAATATGTCTATTACAGTATTTTTCTTATATTATCTTCTGAATTTAAATGCATTATGTTTTTAATTGAAGCAATTTGAGTAGCTAGATATGAGACATTTAGTTCAGCTAAACGTAAACCCAAATGATTTGGATTGTGCAATATCTAGATTCTAGAATCTAATGCGCCAACCAGATTTCACTGAACGATTTACTTTATTATTTTTACCTCGTTAATAACTATCATTTTCAAATAAATTTCACTGATTTACCTATTATAACCTTATTTTCAATAGAAAATTTGACAAATATATATTTTATTTAATAATTTCTCTTAAAAGTTTGAATATTTTATTATTATAATAAATTAAAAAGAAGTTTTTTCTATTATTTTTTACTTTCTTTTACGAAGTAATAAGTAAGTATAGGGATCACCAAAAATATCGAACTCGAGATTTCAACGGATATACACGTTTTGAGCTTCCCTGAATCGAATGTGACTATTTTCGGAGTGACGTCTGTGTGTGTGTGTGTGTGTGTGTGTGTGTGTGTGTGTGTGTGTGCGTGTGTGTGTGTGTATGTGAACGCTCTAGAGCCGAAACTGTCCAACGTAAAATTATGAGACTTCAAACTTAAGACTTGTATATGGTCTAGTTGTGCACCTCCTATTTTTGAAAAGAATATTCTAACCGGCAGTGCATGTTTACTCTATGCATTTTTTGTTCTATCTCCAATATCACTAGAACGGCTGCACTTACGGCAAAAATAGTTATGTTCATAATGAAAGATATTAATATTTCGCACAACTTTTGTTTGAAAAGTTTCTTCAATAAATGTACCAGTTACGAGAAAACTGCTACCGAAAATGATGAGAATCTTGTTTACGTTGTCATGGATTCGAATGTAGCTTAATAAATCGGATCATCTGCGCCTGTCAATATTTCGACAAGAAAACAAAATGGTCTGAATTAGATAAATGACATTTCAGAATATTTCTGTAGAGAATTGTTTAGTTTTGATAGTTAGTTAGTTCAAAACCATTACAAATTGGTATTGGTATAATTTTCAACCCATTCATTTATATAAGGTAAGCTTGGTTTTCATATTGTTTCTGTTGGATTATTATTTCCTAATATTATATTTTTATAATCAATAAATATTGATGAAAACTACGTAAAAGAAAGTCCTGCGTTGGCCACAACCCATTTTTTTTATTATATATATATATATATATATATATATATATATATATATATATATATATATATATATATATATATATATGCGATTTTAAACATATTTTATAGGTGGCCCAATAATTTTGTGATATTAGGATATATATATATATATATATATATATATATATATATATATATATATATATATATATATATATATATATATCCTACTATCATTGTGGCATCGCAACATTGGCTATTTTCTATCATTTTGGCGTCATGAAGTAATCTGGCGTCAGTATATGGACGTCAATCTACGACAAAGTTAAAAAATGTTTTCCTGGCTTATAATGCCCTCTAGACTCTAAAAACAAATTTTAGTCTGGACGCCAAAATGTTGAGAATTTAGACGAAAATTGTATAATGTAGTTCCAGATGTTGACATTCTTGTGTGTGTGTGTGTGTGTGTGTGTGTGTGTGTGTCTGTGAACGCTCTAGGGCCAAAACTGTCGAACGAAAAATTATGAAACTTCAAACTTAAGACTTGTATATACCCTAGATGTGCACCTCCTATTTTTGAAAAGAATATTCAAACCGGTAGTTCATGTTTACTCTATACATTTTTTGTTCTATCTCCAATATCACTAGAACGGCTACACTTACGGCAAAAATAGCAATATTCATAATGAAAGATATTAATATTTCGCACAACTTTTGTTTGAAAAGTTTCTTCATAAATTGTACCAGTTATGAGAAAACTGCTACGAAAAAACTCAAATATCTTATTTACGTTGCCATGGTGATACCTACAATTGTGACTAATTTTATTATTTTTAAAACGAATCAACCATGAGTTACATCATTTGTTTCTTGTTTATTGAGAACAAACAAGCATTCCTTTGACACTTATCTGTATGAATTAATATTTAAAATATTGATTTCTTATTAGAATACATTGTATCAGGTAAATTATTATAGAATCAATTTATATTATATATTTGCTGACATAATTAATTAACAATTTCAGAGTTTTACTGTGAAATTTGACTGTTTAAGAGTGAATACGATAAGTACTTCAAATTCAGATCCATTATAAATTGGTATAATTATCCAGTTATTTTCATTATATATTAATATCTATCTATTGAAAACTACGTAAAAGAAAGTTGAGTGCAGGCCACTCCAGATATTTTTTTTCGTGCATTGGGTTAACAATATGAAAACATCTTGAAGACATAAATTATCTTAGAATTTTTAGTAAAATTTTTGAGTGTTTTAATTATTTTTATAAGGGCAGTATTAAGGGGGGCTCCAAATTTTAGGGCCCTATAACTCGGGAAGTATACGGGCGATTGTATTTAAACTGCGAGCGGATTCAAATGGGATGCCAAATAATATGTGTACCAAATTTGGAGTGAATCGCTCCGGTACCTTCACTGTTCGCAACGCATATCTTACCTAAAGGTGACCTGGACGCATTGGTGCGTTGTACGTACCAAATCTTGTTTTACTCGTTACATTAAATGCAACACAAGTACCTGGTTTCTCTTATTTGACATGTTGACATCGCTTGCAAAGCTCAGTAAATTGAATTGAAGATAATCATATTTAATTGTGTTACTTATGCTTAACTAAGCAGCATACACAGCGAGCGAATTAGTAATAAGAGTTAGAAATTACGAATAATAATCTAGTTTATTTTATAACAAGAAATTCAAGCAATTGCAATAGTTATAATTTTGATTGCTGTGAACATTATTATAAATTGTCATAAAACAAACAGGATTATTAATTGTAATTACTAATCTGAATGTTTAATTGGCTCGTTTTAAATATATCTTTACGTCCGGATTGTTTGAAGAATATAAAAGAAATAGTTATCATGAACTTTGGTACCTTCTGCTTTACTCAAATCATTTCTTCCTGCCAGGATTAACATTTTTGATGCATCCATACCCCAAACACAATGTGCTGCAGTCACCAGCCATTCTGAATTAATAATTGCAGCACCACAATTATGAGAATATTTATCCTGTACTTTTAATTGAATAGATATCATCCATGGATATTCACCTGATTTAGATAAATCCCAATTTATTATTATGAAGAACAGTTATAATATTATGTAGAATGATTAGTATGAAAATTAGTACGGAATGGGATGTAACTGAATCAAATGTTATAATGTTTGCAAAGAATCATTCGTTAACTGAGTACAAGGTTGGTATATATCAAAATAAAACAGGTGAATTCATTTTATTTAGGTTGTATGATACTTATGGTACCTGGAGAAGCGTTTTTTCCACCAACAATTTTAGCGATGGAATCTACGTTCGTTTCTTCACAGTTAAAGTCATCTGTTTCTTTAAGACTCATATCAAAATTTGAAGCTTTGAAGGATTCAATAATATATTAATAATCACATTACATAAAATCAATGTTTTATACTTACCAGTTATTAGTTGAATGAAACCTAACAAAAGGAAAATGAAGGTATCTTGCATCTTGGCTATTTGTACAATTTCAACTCACATTTCTATGAAGGATAACCATGTTTTATACCCTCTAGAATATGGCCTGCAATTTAGCTATCTATACGCATTGTAATTATAATAATTATACTATAATTGCAAAAGTTTATATATTTATTATTTTTTATGTGCATTTAAACTAGCATAATTATAACTAAACATGCAATTCTTTTATTTTTGTTACACAAAATATTATGTAATAGCGACTAAAGTAAATATAATAAAAGTGTAACGTATTACATATCATCTTTTTAATTCAAAACATAAAACGCAATTTGTTAAATAGTCACGTTTTTTATTTTAAATGGAAAATTTCGTTATATTCTCTCTATCTTTGCCGGAATTGGATATTTCAAATACCCACATCACATATGTTTTAAGTTTATTTATTTCGTTTGTTTGACAAAACTAGTTTAAATTGTTTTTTGTAATGCCGACTTTATAGTAGAAGTGATTTAATAAATTTTAATTTAATTTAAATTTTAGAAATTAAAATGCGTGTTATCGTATGTAAGCATTTATAGAAAATTTAATTTAATTTAATTTGCCAAAAGTTGACCAACTTTTAACTTTACGATCAGTTGTCTTTAAAAGAAAATCAGTCTGCGCAACGCGCACTGTGTTCTTTCTGGTTTTCATGTTCAGTTCCACGCACTGACAAATGACACTCATGTATGTTTTGTGTTTTGCTTATTTATTGTGTCTTTTGCGGATATGAATAATGGATTCCGAAGATGAATAAATGACATTGTATTTCTTGATAATACACGAGGAAATATACATGCATACAAAAATTATGGGTATGAACAGTGTTACCAAATATTCTTCCCAGTAAAATTAATACTTCTATTCCATGTAAATTCTTCGTCAGATCGAATACTATAGGTTTATATGTTTTAAATTCTTCTAAACATAGCAATTTATTGTATAAATATGATCTCTGTTAAATTCGTAACAAACCAAATGGTTAAAATTAATAAAATTCTACACAACTAGCAACACTAGTTATGAATTATGGACGCACTGCGCTTGCGTAAATTACTTTGTATAAATTCGTTGTTTGGATTTAATTAAATTTCATTTAATATAATTTAATTTAATTTAGTCGACATAAGATATGCTATTAAGGCGTTTTTCTAGTTTTTTGAGGTCAAAAAATCAATTTTTAAATTTCTCAAAATGAGATATCATCGACCGGTGCCCAAGATTTCAGAAAAAGTATATGACTGATCAGGCTGAAGTTATTTTTGGATTTTTTTCCAATTGAATACAACTTCGTCCTCTAGAATAACTTCTTGAAACGGCATAGATTTCCTTACATCCAATTTTGAATTTTGAGAAAAATAGCGGTTTTTTGAACACATTTTCCGAACAACTGTAATTTTTTTAATTTTTGCCTTTGACACTTTTCCGTAGAGGACGAAGAAGATATAAGTATATATTTTCAAATGCAATCGTGGGCACCGCAGAGCGCTTTTTTTTATGTTTTTTGAGCACGCGGTTAGGAGCTAATATCAAAGAAATAATGGAGAATTTATTTTTTTATATTCCTTAAAGTATATATTAATGTATAGAAAAAACTGCTATTTAATAAATGGTTTTGATTATATTTATCTTTTCTTTTTTTTTCTAAGATAGCGAATATTTATTTTTATTTTCTTATACGTAATATATAAGAGATAGTACAAAACAGCGACCTCGAAATTTTAATGGAACCGTGTAATTATTTGTAATCAAATAGACATAATTATATGTATTTTCGTATTATTATTAGTAGGTATATAATATATAAGAAAATATTGTAATGACGAAAAATGTCGAACTCGACATTTAACTTTTGTCCATCTGTGAATCATTTCTGAATATTTTCGAAATGCCGTCTGCCTGCCTGTCAAATAAAACAAATAAGACTAATATAAAAAATTTAAGGCATTTTATATCTAAAAGATTTCTTCATATTGATAATCCAAATGCCATAAACAAATATAATTTTGAATTTTAAAACATTTTATGTCTATAACAATTTTTCAAATCATGAACCCGAAGGTCACCGTTTTTTGATACAATGTTTAAGCACTCTATAGCCTAATTTTTTGCCTTGCCGGAAACAAAAAAAATTTGGTTACATTTCGCGAAATCTTTTTTCTTTTTTCCGATCAATCCATCAACGATAGAAAATTGAAAATTGCAGGTTCAAGTACACTATATATTAGTGTTTGGCACTTGGTGAAACATGATAATATTAAATAAAGGAACTCTTGGTTGTTTCACAATTATTTTTATTTGATTTCTACACGTGTTTCGACTTTACAGTCATCATCAGGATCACCACTCCTGATGATGACTGTAAATTCGAAACAGGTGTAGAAATCAAATAAAAATAATTGTGAAACAACCTAGAGTTCTTTTATTTAACACTATATATTATCCTAAATTCGTTTTCTTGATCATATACATTCGTATAAAAAAATTAAAATTCGTAAAGTTTATTTGAGTATCAAAGAAACCATTAAAACAAAATGGGATTTAATATTTTATTTATTTTGCATTGATTGTATTCCAATTATTTAAAATATGTTAATTTTGAATGAAAATGTAATAAATAAGTAGAATACCGTATATCTTTAATTCAGAGCTTTATGTATATATGTTCTAACAATACAATTCTTTATTGAATTTTATGCTTCGTTCTAATTCCCAATTCTCACGTAAAATAGTACTAAGGCTACAAAATTATAGTACTAAAATTGAAAATTCTTGTTGTATAATTCAAAATAAATTAAATATTAAATTTTAGCGTACATAAATAAATTGATACGGTTCATAGTAATTATTATTCATATGTATATGTCAATATCTTCCTATCAAAAGTTTGAAACTTCTTGATTGTTGTTTAAAACTTCCTGATTGTTGTTTAAAACTTCCTGCCACCAATATTATTGCAGGAATCATAAAATGATTCTTATGTACTAGGGTTACCCGTGGGCACCATGTGCCCATATGGTATACAGAGCATAGGTCAGTTTTGACTGATGGCGAATTTTCAAGTAATTTAATAATAATAACACGGTTTTTCTTCATTTTGTATCGTTTGACTATAATAGTAATACAAATTTCCACATCGAAAATAATAATAAAGAAAAAATCGAGTCCTTTTTTTGAACGCTATTTTGTTCGTAGATCACTATGCTGAGATTAACTAATCGATCGCTTATCATGCACTGTGTAACATCCGATAAATTTAAACTAAATTTTATTTAACTTTGATTTAAACCTTGTATGGTGCATATGTGTTGTATCATTTAGACAGTTTCCATGATTGTATATAAAAAACAGGATTATAAATTTACTTACGATTGCTGTTTCTTATTTGAACCGATTATTCAAAAAATATGTATTACAAACCGTATTTACGCAGTATTTTTAATGATTTGACATTTGAATCACTATTGTTTTTGAATTAAATAATCAGGCTAGATTCTGAATTTTGCAGTATTAAACTGATGCAGTGTCATAACGGCAGTTTTAAAAGTGATGATAATTAGTTATATGCTAAAATACAATGGATTGTGCCATCAAAAATAAAAGAATAAAATTGCCAACCAAACATGTTTCTAAATATGTTTGAATTATCTCTTCAACATTTTATTTCTCTAATAATCAGAATTATAAATTTACTTCCTTGCAGTTGTTATAATTTGACGAACTATAGAATCTTACCGCAACTCATATTTTCAAAAATCACTGCTTCTTGGCCAGTTTGAAGTGAAAATATTAACTATGAATTGCAATAAATGTACGGAAACACGTATTTTCTAAAAATATATGCTAATTAGGCAATAATATGCACATATTTCATATTATATACTTGAAAATTGAAATTATTACATGCTACTCCCCTTAAACTTAAGATTAAACTTCAAACAATGTTTCCGTAATTCGTACGTTGAAATACTGTTCTTGACACTCACGTGGTAGCACTTTTATTTATATTTGTTCTTTGGTCGGTCATTTAAACATAAATGTTTAATAGCGACTCACAAACTTCAAATTAGTATAAATAAAACTTAATTTTATTAACTAACAATTATTTATATTTCTCATTGACATACAATATCAATATAATATAGAAGATGTCACTCTGTGTAAAGTACACAACACACTAAATAAACTTCAAATCTATTTAATTGAAGATTCACAAACACTTTTTTGACATTTCATTCTGACGTTTGATTCGTTTTTGTCTATTTCTAAGCAGACTGAACTTCAGAATCGTAGTGATTGTTTTATTTCAGTATAAACTATTTGATTATTTTTTATAACATTATTAACAGTCGCCATGGTGCAGTGGCTAAGTGTCATGCCTTTCACCCTGGAGGTCGTGAGTTCGATCCCCGTTTATGCCAATCTGCATTTTTACAAAAAAAGCGTTCTACACGAACTCACATACACACATACAAACATTTCTGGGTTATTATATTAATGATTATATATATATATTACGTTGTCATGGATTCGAATGTACCTTAATTAATCGGAGCATCTGCGCCTGTCAATATTTCAACAAGAAAACAAAATAGACTAAATTAGATAAATGACATTTCAGAATATTTCTGTAGAGTATTGATTAGTTTTGATAGCTAGTACTTCAAAACCATTACAAATTGGTATTGGTATAATTTTCCACCCATTCATTTATATAAGGTAAGCTTGGTTTTCAAACTGTTTATGTTGGATTATTATTTCCTAATATTATATTTTTGTAATCAATAAATATTGATGATACAATACTTGATAACATAATAAAATTATAAGATAATTGTTACAATTTCAGTGTATTACTGTGAAATATTGGTATTTTTATCAGTTTGTTTGGAATATATATATATATATATATATATATATATATATATATATATATATATATATATATATATATATATATATATATATATGTATATATATATATATATATATCTAGTGAAAACTGCATAAAAGAAAGTCGAGTGCAGGCCACTCCAGATATTTTAATAATGAATTCAACTCAATGTTTCGGCATTGGAATCATAAAATATTTCGAACTCGCGATTTCAACGGATAAACCCAATTTATTAAGTTATGTTGCAGATACACCCCAGTCCTCTTTAATCATATCAGCCCCTTTCTCCGCGATCATGTACGTAGGCGCATTGGTGTGCCCGGCCGGTATCTCAGGCATTATTGATGCGTCGATAACTCGTAGTCGTTTAACTCCATGCACCCTTAATCGTGCGTCTACAACAGCTGTAGGATCCGTTGCTTGACCCATTTTGCATGTTCCACTATAATGGTAGATCGTAAATGTAAAATGTCTTGCTTGACATTCCCAATAATTGCGACTAGCATATACCAAATGTTCACATCCAGGCATTGGTTTATTGTACAATCGCGTTCCCATTTTCTGCATTGCTGGCTGCTCCATTAGCTTCAATGTCTTCTCCACACCGTCCACAAGTACATCTACGTCGTCTTGGTGCGCTAAATAATTGGCGTAGATTAGCGGCTTAGATTTAGGATTACGATTCCTTAACGTGAGTCTGCCTTTGCTTTTTGGCAGCAATAACATTGGCCAAACCATAAAACTATCTGCTCCCTCAATTGGTTTATATATTGCATCATATATGTCATCTCGAATACCTAAGTTCCTACGAAGCGACGAATCAGCGACGATTGATCCAGCCGCGAATATCAGTTCTAATTGGGGATGCCCGTTTGGGTCGTTTGGCTTTTCCAAATCGTAAAAGGCTAGTGCTTCGACGCCTCCGGCTATCGCCATAGGTCCTTGATGGTACATCATATAGTTTATTAATATAGAGCTGTTGTCAATTAACTTTTCTGAGTTAATCGAGTACGGTTCGTCTATCATAAACATTAAACCTCCCACCGCTATGTGGTCCATTAAATTATGACCGACTGGCAAATTAGCTTTCACTGGTATTTTTAATTCTTGGAGGTGTTGCTTTGGACCAATACCAGATAGCATCAGCAACTTAGGAGAGTTGATTGCACCTGCCGAAACTATAACTTCCTTCGAAGCGCGGATTCGGTATTTCTTCCCCTCAGACCTGAATTCGACTCCGTACGCTCTCAATGTAGTCGGATTTATTAGAAGTTTATCAACTTCTGTGTATTTCTTTACGTGAAGATTTCTACGTTTGCTAACTGGATGTAAATAACTTCGACTTGCACTAGCCCGGGTTCCATTGACTAAGTGCAGTTGTAGGTATGAATAGCCGATTTGGGATTGAGCGTTGTAGTCAACAATGGGCTCGCCCATCTCTCGTGCGGCTTTTAGAATACTCTTGGCTATCTCGGTTTTGTACGGAGAATAAGTCACACTGACTGGACCATTTAAGTTGTGGTACTTTGTATCCTCGCTGTATTCGGGTATGTCGAAACGCTCCATTTTTTTGAAGTACTTGAGAGCTGAATCCCAGCCCCATCCAGGATTACCCATGGCTTCCCAGTTGTCATAATCTTTTTTGTTTCCTCGCGTATGTATCATGTAGTTGAGAACACTAGATCCCCCCATCACTTTACCTATACAACAAGTTAAAAATGTGTTAGTGTTCATGGTGAAATATGTTATTGTAAATAACTACCTCTGGGCCAGTTGCACTGATTGTTCTCTAAACCTAGACAACTTGTGTTACTAGGCTGTGTCTTATAGTTCCAATTCGCGTTTGTAAACTGTAGAAGATTTGCCATAATTGGGATATCCATTAGATAGTTCTCCGGGCGACCAGCTTCAATAAGTAACACCCTCCACTGAGGCACTTCTGTCAATCTTCGGGCTAGGGTGCATCCTGCAGTTCCTGCCCCGACAATTATGAAATCATATTCACTCGAGATCACTCTTCTGTCTATTGGTTCATTCTCGAATTGGTTATTGCCTTCGGCAAATAACTTGAAAATAGATTCTATTAAGGATTCTTGATTCGTTACGAAGATTCGATCCATGAGGAGGAGGACTAATAGAGAGGCTTGTAGTCGCATGTTTGAACACTTCTAGAATTGAAAATTAAAGTATTATTTGTTCAAGAACAGCTCTAGCATTAAAATTGTTGAAGGATAAATTATAATACTTTCCGTATGCAATTATACCCTTTTTTGCACGAAATCTGGTATAAAAACTATGCAACAATTAAGGCAAAATTAGCCAGGGTCACATAGAACATACCGGAGGCTGGTACGTCTGGAGGTCAGCATCTTGTTTTCAAAAAAATGTAATAAAAACCAGGAAGTCTTGTGAGGTATGCCAACAAAGAACCTTTACTATGACTTAAAATTTTCTGAACATTACATTTGCTATACTTATAAAATGGCAACAATTCCATTTTCATTTGCAGGTACCCGGCTACGGCTATATTTATATAAAACGTAAAACGTGCTCGCTCAATCTTGTTATTTACAAATGTATTTATCGATTTTAAACTTTATAAAGTTAAGTAAAAATGGGTTAAACATTTTTATGAATATTTTATAATAAAAACTTACGTATATGTGTGATGTATTAAATTATACCAATTCACAATAATAACAATAGTTTTAATATTAATCACAAGAATTTTTTGGTGTTATTTGGTACACAAATCGAGGGACACTGCATTTTCTTCAATCACTTCATCTGCTAATATATTTAACGAATGCTGATATAAACGATGCTTACCTTCGACCTCTCTTTCTATTCAATTTGTCGTCCCGCATGTTGTCCTTCTCACCTAGAAACGTATGTGCATTTCTAATATTAATAATAATAATATAAGTCTCCGCTGCTCATTCTTGCAAATAATTAACTTATTAACTTTGGTTACACATTTAGATAATTCATTTTTTACTTTCAATCTATAAAATAAATATCCAAGTCGAGTGATGGTCACTTCAGATGTCTATTTTTAGAGAATAGAGAAAATAGTTGTATTCCTTTTAGGAAAAAATCACAACATTTACCAACTGTTTTTTAAAAAGACAAGTAATAATATTTTCTAAGAAAAATAAAAATATTAAATCCACTAAATAGTTTAATAGTGGCGAGCTGATGGCATTGGTGCTTGTACCTATACTAGGTGTAGACAAGGTTATATAAGTATGGAAACGACATTACACTTTAGAACAAATAAAATTTGGATGTTATTTCTACTACATCAGGGTTAACAGCTTTCATCATAAATGTAATAATCAAATTTTAGCTCGCCGTACGAAGTACAGAAGGGCTAAAGCAATCGGTCGTACGTCTGTAGCATTCGTGGATCAAAAAATTTCATAAACAAAAAGTGTTTGTCTCGTCGCCCTGAATCTAAAAATATTTATAACTTATATACTTGGATGTTAGTCGTCGCTCGCTCGCTCGTCATAGGGCCCCAAAATTTAGAGCCCCCCTTAATACTGCCCTGATAAAAATAATTCAAATACCCAAAAATTCTACTAATAATTTTAAGATATCTTATGTTAACAAGACTTGTTCATATTAACCGAAAGCCCGAAAAAAATTAAAAAATATTATAATTTTGAATTTTAAAATAAGCACTTTTTACTTTCTTTTACAGAGTAATAAGTAAGTATTGTAATCATGAAAAATTTCGAACTCGAGATTTCAACGGATATACATGTTTTGACCTTCCCTGAATCGAATGTGACTATTTTCGGCATGACGTCTGTGTGTGTGTGTGTGTGTGTGTGTGTGTGTGTGTGTGTGTGTGTGTGTGTGTGTGTGTCTGTGAACGCTCTAGGGCCAAAACTGTCGAACGAAAAATTATGAAACTTCAAACTTAAGACTTGTATATACCCTAGATGTGCACCTCCTATTTTTGAAAAGAATATTCAAACCGGTAGTTCATGTTTACTCTATACATTTTTTGTTCTATCTCCAATATCACTAGAACGGCTACACTTACGGCAAAAATAGCAATATTCATAATGAAAGATATTAATATTTCGCACAACTTTTGTTTGAAAAGTTTCTTCATAAATTGTACCAGTTATGAGAAAACTGCTACGAAAAAACTCAAATATCTTATTTACGTTGCCATGGTGATACCTACAATTGTGACAAATTTTATTATTTTTAAAACGAATCAACCATGAGTTACATCATTTGTTTCTTGTTTATTGAGAACAAACAAGCATTCCTTTGACAGTTATCTGTATGAATTAATATTTAAAATATTGATTTCTTATTAGAATACATTGTATCAGGTAAATTATTATAGAATCAATTTATATTATATATTTGCTGACATAATTAATTAACAATTTCAGAGTTTAACTGTGAAATTTGACTGTTTAAGAGTGAATACGATAAGTACTTCAAATTCAGATCCATTATAAATTGGTATAATTATCCAGTTATTTTCATTATATATTAATATCTATCTATTGAAAACTACGTAAAAGAAAGTTGAGTGCAGGCCACTCCAGATATTTTATCAATATAATCTACAAAAAAATATAAGACTTTTTATATCTACAACATTTCTTCAAATTGTTAGCCAAAAGGCCATAATAATTAAAAAGCCCTGCGAGCTCTACCCATTGGTGCGTTTTACGCGTACCAAATATTGTTTTTATTTCAATTAGTATCTCAAGAAGAACTTTTTATTTCCATAACATATTTTCCTATTTTCAGATATAAAGGCAAAAACCCTAAAAATATATACAACTTATTTAGTGCGATGCCATCCATTGCTGGTTAGTTAAATTAATCAGCCTGCAATATATGGCATTACAATCTTGGTTTTTGTTATGTTCGCTAATTGTTTTTTGCTGATGCTATCCAAAGGGCGAGCTGGACGCATCGGTGCGTTGTACACACTTTAAATTTTATTGTATTAAATATTTGGGATGAGTCCATTTTTAGTATAGTTATAAATGAATTAAAAGTTGTTGCCCAGAATTTGTGCTATAATTACTAATTTATAGCATTATTTAATTATATAAATCATTAATTAAAACATCGTTATTTATTAATCAACAAGGTTTTAAGCATAACAAGCTTAGGTGTAAATATAGTTTATAGTGTGTTTATTTCTATGCAATCATAAAAATGAAATGAAAGATATATATTTAGAAATAAACAAGATTCGGTACGTACAACTCACCGATGTGTCCAGCTCGCCTTATGAGTAATAAGTAAACAATTTGAAAAAATGTTATAGATATGAAAGTCTTACAATATTTTCTAAATTATATTAATAAGAAGAAATTTTAGTGCAAATTTTAAAATTCAATACTATATTTGTTAATAAATTTTTTGCGGGCTTTCGGTTAACAATATGAAAATATCTGGAGTGGCCTGCACTCAACTTTCTTTTACGTAGTTTTCAATAGATAGATATTAATATACATATATATCCCAAACTGTCTACATATATAAATATATATATATATATATATATATATATATATATATATATATAATCTCAAAAAAGGGTCAAACTAACCAATACTCTACAGGAATACTATGAAATGTCTATTTTGTTTTCCTGGCAAAAACGGACGCAGATAATAATTATTATTATTAAGTGATAACAAAATCTTTGCTAACCAATATAAAATGAAAATGCAAATTAAATTACTATAACTTAATAATAACTGGATAATTATACCAATTTATAATGGATCTGTATTTGAAGTACTTATCGTATTCACTCTTAAACTGTGAAACTCCACTGTAAAACTCTGAAATTGTTATTTAATTATATTAGCAAATATATAATATAAATTGATTCTATAATAATTTACCTGATACAATTTATTCTAATAAGAAATCAATATTTTAAATATTAATTCATACAGATAACTGTCAATGTAATGCTTTTTACTTTTTGTTTTCAATAAACAAGAAACAAATGATGTAACTCATGGTTGATCCAATTTAAAAATAATAAAATTTGTCACAAGTGTAGGTATAACTATGGCAACGTAAATAAGATATTTGAGTTTTTTCGTAGCAGTTATCTCATAACTGGTACAAATTATGAAGAAACTTTTCAAACAAAAGTTGTGTGAAATATTAATATCTTTCATTATGAACATTACTATTTTTGCCATAAGTGCAGCCGTTCAAGTGTTACTGGAGATAGAACAAAAAATGCATAGAGTAAACATGCACTACCGGTTTGAATAATCTTTTCAAAATAGGAGGTGCACATCTAGGGCATATATAAGTCTTAAGTTTGAAGTTTCATAATATTTGGTTGCACAGTTTTGGCTCTAGAGCGTTCACAGACACACAGACACACAGACACACAGACACACAGACACACAGACACACAGACACACAGACACACATACACACAGACACACAGACACACAGACACACAGACACACAGACACACAGACACACAGACACACAGACACACAGACACACAGACACACAGACACACAGACACACAGACACACAGACAGACAGACGTCATTCCGAAAATAGTCACATTCGATTCAGAAAACATCAAAACGTGTATATCCATTTGAAATCTCGAGTTCGAAATTTTTCATGATTACAATACTTACTTATTACTCTGTAAAAGAAAGTAAAAATCTTAAAGGCATATAATATAGCATATAGAATTTTTGAGTGTTTTAATTATTTTTATAAGAGCAGTATTAAGGGGACTCTAAATTTTGGGGCCCTATAACTCAAAAAGTATACGGGCGATAGGATTTAAAATGCGAGCGAATTGAAATGGGATGCCAAATAATATGTGTACCAAATTTGGAGTGAATCGCTCCGGTACCTTCCGAGGAGTAGCGGGTACTTACGAGGGTCTTACGACCGTGCGACGACTAATAACATCCAAGTATATAAGTTATATATATTTTTGGATTCAGGGCGACGAGACAAGCACTTTTTGTTAATGACATTATTTGATCCGAGAATGCTACAGACACACGCCCGAATGCGTTAGCTTCTTCGGTACTTCCACCATTTTGTGTACCATTAGTTTAAATATTAAGAGTAAAAGAGTATATATTGTACAGTCATTTGGTCGTTTCACTTCAGACTTAATTTTTTTTTGATAATTTGATTAAAAATGGGACAAATATGAAATATTTAAAAATAATTAGTTTGTTTTCTCGTTGGGGGTGGGTGAGTTACACCCCAACTCAGGGGTTCAAAAAAGAAAGAAAGAAAGTGACTATGGGAACGTGTCGATCGTCGAATTCTACTCGAAAAAACCCCTATAACGTTAATTTTACTTTAATACCCTCCTAGTTACAGGGGGTTGAAAACGTTGATTTTCAAGCAAAAACACTGATTAGCAAATTACTCAAAGAGGATCACATTTTCGAAAATGTTTGCCATGACATAAAAGTTAGCTTATGAAATTACAAAAATAATTCATGAAATAAAAATTTGTTTAGGCTCATCGTTGCTGAGATAATATTAATGTTAGGTGCAATTGAACATAACCCTGAAAAGATCACGCTCTTCAAATAGTCGTAACTCTAGTTTAAAAAATACTTTTCCATATGTGCCATGAACCAAATTAAAGCTATATATAGTAGCTTAAACTGTACTTTGTAAAATTTCGATTTAAAAAAAGATCTCATTATACGGTATTAGCACTAGAAAAAACCCTAAGTATTGTAATACGTATATAAATTTTTGAATATACAGCTTATTATCATATAATATTGTTTCTTATTTAATAATATTTGAATAAAATCTATAAAATAATTTTGTCCGGATATTTCATACAAATACTCCACTGTGCAACGCGCAGAGCTCGCCCTTAGGTAAAATATGTGTTGCGAGCAGTGGTTAATTATTATGGCCTTTTGGTTAACAATTTGAAAATATGTTATAGACATAAAAAGTCTTACATTTAATAAAATTAAATGTAAGACTTTTTATGATTATATTGATAAAAAAAACTATTAGTGCATATTTTAAAATTATAATATTTAATAATTTTTTTCGGGCTTTGGGTTAACAAAATGAAAAAATCTTGTAGACATAAAATATCTTAGAATTTTTAGTAGAATTTTTAAGTGATTAAATTATTTTTATAAGGGCAGTATTAAGGGGGGCTCCAAATTTTAGGGTACTATAATTCGGGAAGTATACGGGCGATTGGATTTATACTACGAGCGGATTCAAATGGGATGCCAAATAATATGTGTACCAAATTTAGATTAAATTGATAAAAAAAATTTAGTGCAAATTTTAAAATTCTAAATTATAACATTTAATAATTTTTTTCGGGCTTTGGGTTAACAAACTGAAAAAATCTTGTAGATATAAAATATCTTAGAATTTTTAGTAAAATTTTTAAGTGCTTCAATTATGTTTATAAGAGCAGTATTAAGGGGGGCTCTAAATTTTGGGGCCCTATAACTCGGGAAGTATACGGGCGATTGAGATTTATACTGCGAACGGATTCAATTGGGATGCCAAATAATATGTGTACCAAATTTGGAGTGAATCGCTCCGGTACCTTCAGAGGAGTAGAGGGCACAAAATTTGGTCTTACGAGATACCGAGCGAGCGAGCGACGACTAACATCCAAGTATATAAGTTACATACATTTTTGGATTCAGGGCGACGAGACGAACACTTTTTCTCAATGAAATTTTTTTCCGAAAACACATTTGATGAAATATTAAAGCGAGTGAAAAACACGTTTCCATTTAGAAATAAATCTAAAGAAAATATTTTAAACGTATTCCCGCGATTAGTTAGTAAGTTAAATTTATCAATTTAAGTATATATATATATATATATATATATATATATATATATATATATATATATATATATATATATATATAAATTTTATATCTTCAGATTGAACACGATTTTCAATTTATATTTCCAAATTACATTGCTCATAAATTTGAAAGTAATTTTCATAAATGTAAAAATGCAATAATCGATGTTTTAAAAAGTAACAATAATAATATATATCGTTTACAATTACAGTTTGGGATAAAAACACCAAAACATTAATGGCATTATTGCATTTGCTACCTCCAGTGGCTAGAGGATGCAAAAATTCAGTAAGACCAAATTCGACAGAATGCTTCAATAGAGTAATTTTATATCACATGGTTGGTACCTGAATATCCATAAATATAACAATTGTCTTAAATTCCCATGTTGAATATTTTAGATTGGAGAACTACTTCAACATATATTTAGAGGTTCACAACTAAGCACAACTTGTTATTCAGTATCGGTCCAAATAGCAGCGCAATGTAAGAATATTTTGTCATAGTGGACAGTGTTTTAATAAACACAAGTAAAACAAATTTTCTAAATGCTTTTGATATCTTGTTCCAATCACATTTTGTATTCCATATCGAATATGATAAAACATATTTTGTTTGTAAATCTTGTAAACTATAAAATTGAACAGTTTTCAAAAATCGAAATTATTATCAAAGTTAACGGTTTATCACGTATTGATTCTTATAATGCACAACAACCATACGGCAGTAACACAAATTTTATTGTTATTAGGTATAAAACTATTTAAATACATTTACTGTATTTCGTTGTTTACGTTTAAGTAGAACATAATGTTATTACTTTCTTTTACAGAGTAATAACCAAAAAAATCGAACTCGAGATTTCAGCGGATATACACGTTTTGAGCTTCTCTGAATCGAATGTGACTATTTTCGGAGTGACGTCTGTGTGTGTGTGTGTGTGTGTGTGTGCGTGTGTGAGTGTGTGTGTGTGTATGTGAACGCTCTAGAGCCGAAACTGTCCAACGAAAAATTATGAGATTTCAAACTTAAGACTTGTGTATGGTCTAGTTGTGCACCTCCTATTTTTGAAAAGAATATTCAAACCGGCAGTGCATGTTTACTCTATGCATTTTTTGTTCTATCGCCAATATCACTAGAACGGCTACACTTACGGCAAGAATAGTAATGTTCATAATGAAAGATATTAATATTTCGCACAACTTTTGTTTGAAAAGTTTCTTCAATAAATGTACCAGTTACGAGAAAACCGCTACCGAAAATTTTAAGAATCTTGTTTACGTTGTCATGGATTTGAATGTAGCTTAATTAATCGGATCATCTGCGCCTGTCAATATTTCGACAAGAAAACAAAATGGTCTGAATTAGATAAATGACATTTCAGAATATTTCTGTAGAGAATTGCTTAGTTTTGATAGTTAGTACTTCAAAACCATTACAAATTGATATTGGTATAATTTTCAACGCATTCATTTATATAAGGTAAGCTTGGTTTTCATATTGTTTTTGTTGGATTAATATTTCCTAATATTATATTTTTATAATCAATAAATATTGATGAAAACTACGTAAAAGAAAGTCCCGCGTTGGCCACAACCCATTTTTTTCTTTTGTAATCATTTATTATTATTTCATATATATTGTGAATATGTATGTGTCTTTGCTATATAATGAAATATATATATATATATATATATATATATATATATATATATATATATATAAATTTTAAATAATATGTTTTTTTAACCTAGGTACTAGAAATTAACAAAAGTCCTGTGTCATAAATAACATAAAACTTACGTTACCAGTTACAGAATAAGTCTTGCTAACTATTATTACTTTCTTTTACAGAGTAATAAGTAAGTATTGTAATCATGAAAAATTTCGAACTCGAGATTTCAACGGATATACATGTTTTGACCTTCCCTGAATCGAATGTGACTATTTTCGGCATGACGTCTGTGTGTGTGTGTGTGTGTGTGTGTGTGTGTGTGTGTGTGTGTGTGTGTGTGTGTGTGTCTGTGTGTGTGTGTGTGTGTGTGTCTGTGAACGCTCTAGGGCCAAAACTGTCGAACGAAAAATTATGAAACTTCAAACTTAAGACTTGTATATGCCCTAGATGTGCACCTCCTATTTTTGAAAAGAATATTCAAACAGGTAGTGCATGTTTACTCCATGCATTTTTTTGTTCTATCTGCAATATCACTAGAACGGTTACACTTACGTCAAATATAGTTATGTTCATAATGAAAGAAATTAATATTTCGCACAACTTTTGTTTGAAACATTTCTTCATAATTTGTACCAGTTATGAGAAAACTGCTACGAAAAAACTCAAAAATCTTATTTACGTTGCCATAGTGATACCTACACTTGTGACAAATTTTATTATTTTTAAATCGGATCAACCATGAGTTACATCATTTGTTTCTTGTTTATTGAAAACAAACAAGCATTACATTGACAGTTAACTGTATGAATTAATATTTAAAATATTGATTTCTTATTAGAATAAATTGTATCAGGTAAATTATTATAGAATCAATTTATATTATATATTTGCTAACATAATTAAATAACAATTTCAGAGTTTTACTGTGGATTTTGACAGTTTAAGAGGGAATACGATAAGTACTTCAAATACAGATACATTATAAATTGGTATAATTATTATCCAGTTATTATTAAGTTATAGTAATTTAATTTGAATTTTATATTGGTCAGCAAAAGATTTTGTTATCACTTAATAATAATAATTATTATCTGCGCCTGTTTTTGCCAGGAAAACAAAATAGACATTTCAGAGTATTCCTGTAGAGTATTGGTTAGTTTGACTGTTTGTTTGAGATTATATATATATATTAATATCTATCTATTGAAAACTACGTAAAAGAAAGTTGAGTGCAGGACACTCCTGATATTTTATATTTACTATAACATTTTATGTAAATTTAATAATACAATTATGTTATCGTAGCATAAAATTGCATTCATATTAACAGGATATCTATGTCCTGCTAACTATTATACCAAAGAAATTTTAACATCCATTAAATGTAATACAACTTATGATTATGTCATTGTTACAAGTAAATAAATCAGAATATAACATAATAATTGTGTTCTATAAACATAAGTTCTTTAAATATAATAAACATACTCAACAGTTAACTGTACAATACTTGTATGTTATATTTTTAACATAATCCGTTTGTAAATGTTTGACTGAAGCTCTACCTGTATATCTAACAGAAAACAGGTAGTGGATCTCCTGGGCCATAAAAATTACGTTAAAATCGGCTAAAGTTTCTTACTGTGTAATTTATAGCATTATTTAATTTAATAAATCATTAATTAAAACATCGTTATTTATTAATCAACAAAGCTTAGGTGTGAATATATATATATATATATATATATATATATATATATATATATATATATAAATATATATATATATATATATATATATATATATATATATGTATGTATAATATCAAATAATGATATATATTAGTAATTAATTATGTATAATTATAGCACAAATTCTGTGCAATATATATATATATATATATATATATATATATATATATATATATATATATATATATATATATATATATTAGTTAGTTTTGATAGTTAGTACTCCAAAACCATTACAAATTGGTATTGGTATAATTTTCCACCCATTCATTTATATAAGGTAAGCTTGGTTTTAGCTCGCCGTACGTAGTACCGAAGAAGCTAAAGCATTCGGTCGTGTGTCTGTAGCATTCTCGGATCAAAAAATGTCATTAAGAAAAAGTGTTCGTCTCGTCGCCCTGATTCCGAAAATGTATATAACTTATATACTTGGATGTTAGTCGTCGCTCGCTCGTAAGACCAAATTTGTGCCCTCTACACCTCTGAAGGTACCGGAGCGATTCACTCCAAATTTGGTACACATATTATTTGGCATCCCATTTGAATCCGCTCGCAGTTTAAATCCAATTGCCCGTATACTTCCCGAGTTATAGGGCCCCAAAATTTGAAGCCCCCTTAATACTGCCCTTATATAAATAATTGAAACACTTAAAAATTCTACTAAAAATTCTAAGATATTTTATATCTACAAGATTTTTTCGTTTTGATAATCCAAAGCCCGAAAAAAAAATTATTAAATATTATAATTTTGAATTTTAAAGTATGATCTAAAATTATTTTTATCAATATAATCTAAAATTAAATGTAAGACTTTTTACACCTATAACATATTTTCAAATTGTTAACCAAAAGGCCATAATAATTAAAAACCACTGCTCGCAACGCATAATTTACCTAAGGGCGAGCTCTACGCGTTGGTGCGTTTTACGCGTACCAAATCTTGTTTTTCTGTTGGATTATTATTACCTAATATTATATTCTTATAATCAACATCTATGTTTCATATTGGAGAAACCATATTTGATAACAAAATAAAATAATAAGATAATTGGTACAATTTCAGTGTATTACTGTCGAATAATGGTATTTTTTGACATTTTGCTTGGAATATATACGTATTCCCGCGATTCAGCGATACACCAAGATTAGTAAGTTAAATTTATCAATTGAAATATATATATATATATATATATATATATATATATATATATATATATATATATATATGTATATATATATATATATATATATATATATATATATATATTATGTCAAAAAATACCATATCTTATTATTTTGTTTTGTTATCAAATATGGTTTCTTGATCTCTAGATTATAAAAATATAATATTATTAATATAAACACCCAGTTGTATATGTTTGTGAGTATGTGAATATGTGTGTATGTGTAGAACGCTATATTTGTAAAAATGCAAATTGGCATAGCAATTTCTAACGGTCTTTCACCACTTTAATTAGCATTTTTGGAATCAGCGCAGTCAAATTAATCTAAATATATGTCAAACTCAAAAATATTTATGCGATTTTTTTCTCCTTACCGTTTTTGCGAAAATCGACGATTTTCACTGTTTTTTCTCGCGGTTTGCTGTGGCGGTCGTAATATTATTCCAATTAAGTTGAAAAAATTTGACAATATACACCAAATATAGGTTGTTTGACTGTCCAAATTTCAACTTTCTATCTTTTATGGTTTGGTCGGAAAAAATTCGCAAAGTTTGATAAAAATTTAAAGTTAAAAAAATTCCGTGAAATGGGAATGATTATGGAATGATGTTTTATTTTGTTGTGCAGTGTTGATTCTACAGATTTTATATGTGTAATGAATGTACTTTACGAATAAAGCTAACATTTACGAAGGGAACGCTTAGTTTTTCTTTAAATTAAGATGATATAGCCAATTCTATTGTAAAATGTTACTTTTTTAATTCGTGCACTGCGTGAATTTATATGTTTTATACATTTTCTGAAAGGTGTCAGTGTGTAGATTACAAAAACAGTTCTCCCTTATTTCTTCGACATTTAGATTTTTTGTAAATTGGGGAAATGTCTATAGTCGCAGGTGCACCATTTTGATTCTAATGAATGTACGTTGAGTACACTCATTCGATTTCTATGTATTATATCTTAAATGATAGCCAAAAGTGCACTGATTAAGATGATGTATCACATTTGCATATGGACTGCGTAGATTTTCTTACAAATTAAGAAGATGTAGCAAGTAGCCAATTCCATTTTAAAATGTTATTTTTTTAATGCATGCACTAAGTAAATTCATATGTTTTATTTATTTTCTGAAAGGTGTTAGTGTGTAGATTACAAAGACAGTTCTCAATTGTTTCTTAGACATTTAGATTTTTTGTAAATCAGGGAAACGTCGGACGACGTTCTGTTTGTTCGTATGAGCCGGGGGTTTTTAATGATAATTCATAATTCCTGGACATATTTCAACAGTTTTTGATTATATATAGCTAATTATTGATATTCTACACAAAATGAAACACATTTGAGATCTTAATACCACGTATTAAGCGAAATAAAAATCTAGGGGATTTTTAGTTTATTTATGTTGGCAACAAAAAGTGTATGCTGTAGAAAACTGTGGATAACTTTACCGACATGAAAACTCTGGATAACAATGTCAGTAAAGTTATCCAAAGTTTTCTCCGGTCACAATTTCTGTTACCAACCTAAAAATAACAAAATCCCCTTGATTGATTTTGGCGCTGCTATTAAAACAAAATGACGTCCCATCACTTAAAAATTAGAGAACCATAACGTAACCACAAACAGCGAAAATGTAAATAATCCGCTTGTACATAAAATCGCTGTCTGTGGTTACGTTGTGGTTATCTAATTTTTAAGTGATGGGAAGTAATTTTGTTTTAACGGCAGCGCCAAAATCAATCAAGGGGATTTTATTATTTTTAGGTTGGTAACAGAAATCGTGGCCGGAGAAAACTTTGGATAACTAATGGACTACAAAAGTGATGACGCGTAATTGTGCGGCAAATTTAGATGCGGTCGCCGCCATTTTCGTTTCTTATGGGATTTAACATAGAGGTGAAGTTTGCATGTTTGTACCGTTCTTATTGTAAAGCTGGTGGGTGTATGAGTTATTTTTTTAAAATAGGCTCAAGCCTCAACTCCAGATTCATGTATTTAAAGTAGGGCGACCATAACTAATTAGTTTGTAATTAAAGAATAGCGACATTATGGGAAAATAGCATTTAGTGCTAGCATATTCACGATAGATGGCACGCGTGAAACCCTTATCCGGCCTTGTGATTGGCTGCCTTTAACCGTCAGTTCATTTTAATTTACAAAATTAATTCAAACACGGTTTTTAGCCATATCTATCAACATTATTCAACATATATTTTAATATAATATAATACGTAAAGACCGAAAAGGTTATTTAAGATATTTTATTGAAGTCAGGGAAATTATGTCAATAATCATAATTTTTGACATAATTTCCCTGATTTCAATAAAATATCTTAAATAACCTTTTGAGTATTTACATATTATATTATATTAAAATACATGTTGAATAATGTTGATAGATATGGCTAAAAACCGTGTTTGAATTAATTTTGTAAATTAAAATGAACTGACAGTTAAAGGCAGCCAATCACAAGGCCGGATAAGGGTTTCACGCGTGCCATCTATCGTGAATATGCTAGCACTTTTCGGCAACACTAAATGCTATTTTCCCATAATGTCGCTATTCTTTAATTACAAACTAATTAGTTATGGTCGCCCTACTTTAAATACATGAATCTATAGTTGAAGCTTGAGCCTATTTTAAAAAAATAACTCATACACCCACCAGTTTTACAATAAGAACGGTACAAACTTCAGCTCTATGTTAAATCCCATAAGAAACGAAAATGGCGGCGACTGCATCTAAATTTGCCGCACAATGGACTACAAAAGTGATGACGCGTAATTGTGCGGGAAATTAGGATGCGGTCGCCGCCATTTTCGTTTCTTATGGGATTTAACATAGAGCTGAAGTTTGCATGTTTGTACCGTTCTTATTGTAAAGCTGGTGGGTATGAGTTATTTTTTTTAAAATAGGCTCAAGCTTCAACTCCAGATTCATGTATTTAAAGTAGGGCGACCATAACTAATTAGTTTGTAATTAAAGAATAGCGACATTATGGGAAAATAGCATTTAGTGTTGCCGAAAAGTGCTTGCATATTCGCGATAGATGGCACGCGTGAAACCCTTATCCGGCCTTGTGATTGGCTGCCTTTAACTGTCAGTTCATTTTAATTTACAAAATTAATTAAAACACGCTTTTTAGCCATATCTATCAACATTATTCAACATATATTTTAATATAATATAATACGTAAAGACCCAAAAGGTTATTTAAGATATTTTATTGAAATCAGGGAAATTATGTCAAAAATTATGATTATTGACATAATTTTTGACATAATTTCCCTGATTTCAATAAATAACCTTTTGGGTCTTTACATATTATATTATATTAAAATATATGTTGAATAATGTTGATAGATATGGCTAAAAAGCGTGTTTTAATTAATTTTGTAAATTAAAATGAACTGACAGTTAAAGGCAGCCAATCACAAGGCCGGATAAGGGTTTCACGCGTGCCATCTATCGAGAATATGCTAGCACTTTTCGGCAACACTAAATACTATTTTCCCATAATGTCGCTATTCTTTAATTACAAACTAATTAGTTATGGTCGCCCTAGTTTAAATACATGAATCTGAAGTTGATGCTTGAGCCTATTTTAAAAAAAATAACTCATACCCACCAGCTTTACAATAAGAACGGTACAAACATGCAAACTTCACCTCTATGTTAAATCCCATAAGAAACGAAAATGGCGGCGACCGCATCTAAATTTGCCGCACAATTACGCGTCATCACTTTTGTAGTCCATTACGCGTCATCACTTTTGTAGTCCATTTCTAATATGGAGCTGTCAAAACAACTTCGAGATGGTTTAATTTTACTAAACAATCCCAATAATGTGAGTGAGGAAGGTTACCGGAAACTTTTAGATAACGCTTTCGCTGCATTGTTAAATAAGCCAGACATCCACAGTAACTATAACTGCATAGAATACACTTAACCATATATTACAAAATCGATGTTATAGATTTTGCTACTTTGAACAGTTCGAAAGCGGATGTTATTAAAGAGATCTATGCCTTCTTACTAACTTTCATTGCTGAGATCGCCCGAAATAATTGCCCGATCGAAACTCTATCAAATCTATTAACTGACGACTTGAATTTTAGCCAAACTCGTAAAGATCTATTTTGTAAATTGTTCGAAAAACAAAGAGATCGCTTAAAAATTATTTTAAGTTCGATTGGTACACATCCTCCGCACATTGTTGATGCTAATTGGAAAATGGATTTTATTTTAAAGGTATCTTTGATTTTTGGATGTAATCATCAAAATGACGCAATTCTCTTGTAGACTAGTAGTTTGGACCAATCCGAAGGTCCTATATACCGTATAAGGCTTTCGACTGAGGTGTATGATGAAGTAACGCAGGGGAAACAATTGGAATATATACATTTTAGTTGTAACACGCAGCAACTACAGGATTTGGTTTATAAGCTGAAAGACGCTGTAAGGCATTGCGAAAAGTTGTCGATGGACAACTGACATTAGGACTTTTTATTATTTAGGCTGTTTTTTTTTTGTAAACATTTATAAAAAACTTATGTATATTGTCTCCTTCAGGTAGCATTCACCTTTAGAGCACAAAAAAAACCTTTTTTTTTCTCAGGGTACGTTTGAGATATTCGCACGCGGTTTTTCGTATCGTATTTACTCAACTTTTCTCTTTAATAAGGTATTTTTTAAAGTCGGGTACGTTCAGCCCCGGCGAAGATGTCCAGGTCCAAAGTGGGCAGCTCAATTTAGGCGCGCGGTAGCATAACTCTGGTCCCAGTTGTTTGAAAAAAAATAAGAAATTAGGGTTTTAAAGTATATTAAATTATCTAGGAATTGACCCTCGGGTGGTCCATTTGGACCATAATTAGCAAAATGGCGACCATCGTACGAAAAGTGTCATTTTTTGCCACTTTTTTTCTCCTTTGGCGGGCCTTAAAAAATATTAATAATTGTCGGACACACTTCGCCGAGGATCAACTCTTAGAGAATTTTATTACCTTTAAGATGCGCTTATTCAGAGTTAAATCGGTTAATTCGTTGTCGAGATATTCTACCGCGCGATTTAAAAAATATGGTTTCGAGAAAAACGCGTTTAAAGTTTCAACTTCAGACTGACCCGCGCGAAAACGCCGTGTTTGAGCAAAAACATTGTTTTGTTTAAATCGCAATTTCAACTCGAATTTCGAAGAACGGCTTCAGAAACCCATAGTCAACACTTCAAAGTGTCCGATTCTGCAAAAAAAAAAAAAACGATTTTTTGAATCCGCTAAAGGTGTATGCCCCCGTAATACATTATAATTAAGAGTTCTGCAGAACATTCATTTTAAGTCTTTTTAATATCGTACACATAAGATTAGTGCGTTTGGATTGAATCACAAAACTGGCGATTCCAAATAATCGTAGAAATAGTATGATTTGCAAGGGGAAGGGGATTGTCAGTTTCTGATCACAAAAGAAAAAACGTTATTCTAATAATCATGATTAGTTAGATTGCGAATCAGAGTTCGAAAAAACACGCCTATAGTATTAAAAAGTCGTAAAAACTTGGACAAAATGCCCAAAATTCAAGTTGTCGATATGTTGTAGAACTATATTTGTGATGTTAGGCATTAATAAAATGATAAGATGTACTGTTTATTTATTTATTTATTTAAACATGTATCTAAAACCCGAATTTTTACTTTTATTACGAAGTAATAAGTAAGTATAGGTAGATAACCAAAACGGATATACACGTTTTGACCGTTTCTGATGCGAATGTGACTATTTTCGGAGTAACGTCTGTGTGTGAACGCTCTACAGCCGAAACTGTCGAACGAAAAAATCTCCTATTTTTGAAAAGAATATTCAAACCGGAAGCGCATGTTTACTCTATGCATTTTTTGTTCTATCGCCAGTAACACTAGAACGGCTACACTTACGGCAAAAATAGTTATGTTCATAATGAAAGATAATATTTCACACAACTTTTGTTTGAAAAGTTTCTTCATAAATTGTACCAGTTATGAGAAAACTGCTACGAAAAAACTCAAATATCTTATTTACGTTGCCATGGTTATAACTATACTTGTGACAAATTTTATTATTTTTAAATCGGATCAACCATGAGTTACATCATTTGTTTCTTGTTTATTGAAAACAAACAAGCATTACATTGACAGTTATCTGTATGAATTAATATTTAAAGTATTGATTTCTTATTAGAATAAATTGTATCAGGTAAATTATTATAGAATCAACGGCTGCACTTATGGAAAAACTAGTTATGTACATAATGAAAGAGATTAATATTTTGCACAACATTTGCTTGAAAAGTTTCTTTAAGAAATGGGACCAGTTACGAGAAAACCTATGGAAAATATTTATATTGTCATGGAAATACATATGTAAGAATATTTCTTATAGTTATCGTATTACTTATGCCTGCAAAAGTTTAACAAATAAACATAATATAAATAATGTATGTCATATTGCGCTGTTTTACACAAATCGACTGGGAAAGTGAATTTTACAGAATCCACGCGCTTATGTTTCGTATTGAAGATACAATATTTAAAACATAATAAGCTAATTGGTACAATTTCAGGGTATTACTGTAGTGTATTGGTATTTTTGGTAACAGTTAGTTTGGAATATATATATTTCTAATGAAAACTACGTAAAAGATAGTTCTTGGCCACAACCGATTCTTTATTAATATATGCATTTTATATACTCTGTCTTGAATAATTTGGCCTTATTGCATATATATATATATATATATATATATATATATATATATATATATATATATATATATATATATATATATATATATATATGTCCGAAATATACATTAAACAAGATTAGGTACGCGTAAAACGCATCAACGCGTAGAGCTCGCCCTTAGGTAAAATATGCGTTGCGAGCAGTGGTTTTTAATTATTATGGCCTTTTGGTTAACAATTTGAAAATATGTTATAGGTGTAAAAAGTCTTACATTTAATTTTAGATTATATTGATAAAAAAAAAATTTTAGTTCATACTTTAAAATTCAAAATTATAATATTTAATCATTTTTTTCGGGCTTTGGATTAACAAAATGAATAATTCTTACAGATATAAAATATCTTAGAATTTATAGTAGAATATTTAAGTGTATTAATTATGTTAATAAGGGCAGTATTAAGGGGGGCTCTAAATTTTGGAGCCCTATAACTCGGGAAGTATACGGGCGATTGGATTTATACTGCGAGCGGATTCAAATGGGATGCCAAATAATATGTGTACCAAATTTAGATTATATTGATAAAAAAATAATTTAGTTCATACATTAAAATTAAAAATTATAATATTTAATATTTTTTTTCGGGCTTTGGGTTAACAAAATGAAAAAATCTTGTAGACAAAAAATATCTTAGAATTTTTAAGTCTTTCAATTATTTTTGTAAGGGCAGTATTAAGGGGGGCTCCAAATTTTGGGGCCCTATAACTCGGGAAGTATACGGGCGATTGGATTTAAATTGCGAGCGGATTCAAATGGGATGCCAAATAATATGTGTACCAAATTTGGAGTGAATCGCTCCGCTACCTTCAGAGCAGTAGAGGGCACAAAATTTGGTCTTACGAGATACCGAGCGAGCGACGACTAACATTCAAGTATATAAGTTATATACATTTTTGGATTCAGGGCGACGCGAGACGAACACTTTATCTTAATGAAATTTTTTGATCCGAGAATGCTACAGACACACGACCGAATGCTTTAGCCTCTTCGGTACTACGTACGGCGAGTTAAAAAGATATTTAATTTGTGTCTTAAATATATGTAGGATATACATATTTGAAAAACTACGTTTTTTTGATCAAATCCCTTAAAATAACCGGTACTAGTTTAGGCATATTTGGATTTTAATATACGCAGCTTGTAACCAAATATATACAACAATTCTATGATGGCAAACAATTTAAAATATGATTAAGGATCGCGTAAACTCGTGCCTATAAAACGGCCGTGTTCTGGGGATGTGTAGGGCTATGCATTTCCCTCAGATTGCCCAAAAAATATCCAAACTATATCACGTGACCGTGACGCCATTTTGGTAAACTGAAGCTGTCAATAATAGGGGATATTTAAAACATAAACAACAAATTCATTGCAACAATATCGCTAATAAGCGCATAGGTTTTACTGAACATATTCAAATTGGTAACGAAACGTGGCGTGTCACCATAGACGGTGCGCTTCTCAATGTCACGGTAAAAAAAAAGTTTGTAGGTCACCATATTCGTGACCAATATGGAATACGAGCCAGAAAACACACTCAACAATTGTTGCGATATATATAAATGAACTGCTAATCCAGATGGTTAAGCAAATTGCAGCAATGCATAAATCACGCAGGGTGAGAATCACCGATTTAAACCCACATTTAAGCTGCGTTTTATGCTCCGGCTATTTAATTGACGCTACTACAATTATTGAATGTCTACATTCCTGTAAGTTTGAAAAAATACGTTCACATTTGTGCAAACCATAATATGTTATAATATTTCTAGTCTGTCGGACATGCATCGTTAAATATCTCGAAAATAATAAGTACTGTCCCATCTGCGATGTGCAAGTACATAAGACTAAACCGCTCTTAAATATTCGATCTGACCAAACTCTACAAGATATTGTTTATAAATTAGTGCCTGGACTGTTTCAAAGTACGTAATATAAGCTCCGCCCACTAACAATGCGCGCACCGCTTATGTATGAGCGTAAGCTCCGCCCATTAACGCTTACGTACCCATTTTAGATGAAATGTCCCGAAGACGAGACTTCTATGCGAAACACCCTGAGCGTAAACCGTCTTCGGCAGAGGAAAGTGGCGAAGTTACACAATTCTCCCACATATACACTGCAGACGAAAGCATTAGTTTATCGTTAGAATATTACAATAATAACATAACGTTAGATAATATTGACAATAATATTACGGACCCAAAGATACTGGTATGTTTAAATGCCGTTTACCATAAAATACGATACATTATGGGAAAATTTTAGGCAAATCCAAGTCGACGTTTCTTACGGTGTCCTGCAGCGGTGTCTGTATCACACTTACAGAAATTAATTCGCGCTAAATATGGATTAAGTAATGAACATAGGGTTGATATATTGTATCTGAACGATAGGCTAAATGAAGACTTTACTTTAATGGATATTGCGTATATTTACTTATGGCGACGGGTAAGTTACACAATTTCTCTAGTATATCCAACTCCAACTAGGATAATCGTTAAAAATCATTATAGAAAGGACCACTACATTTAACATACCGAATATTCGAAGTATCAAAACGTATGAAGCTAAATGACGATGCGAATAACGAAACAACGGATATGAAATCTGATGATCCATCCACAAACGGTGGTAACGAGTGGAAGGAAGTCCAGCTGCAGATCAGTGAAAACGGTATCATGTCTGTTACTAACATCGCAGCAGAAATAAAACTTGCAGAACAACCATTAGTTGAACTCCAGGCTGACATTAGTGTACCCAAAATACCAGATTTAACACCGATCCTGCCGAAGCCCGAGAAAATAGTCGAACTACCCAATGAGCCTGGAAAGACCGAAGAAACACCAGAAGATAAATCAAAGGAGGCTGAAGTCAAATTAGGGAAACATAAGTTAGAAGATGCCAGTGATTTGGAACCTAGTGCGAAAATCGTGAAGACAAGTCCTCCAGTTGCAGCTATAACTGTTAAAAATGTACAACAACTATCGCGAAATCATCCGTTAAAAATTCATTCGCAAACTATCAAATGTAGTACACCACCACCAGTGTCAACTGTTATAAAACCGCAACCAAAAATCAATCAAATTGTTGTTAATAATAACAATAATGCTGTTAAGCTAACCGTACCAAAAGACCAGCCACCAGTTCAAAATAATATACCAATTCTGAAATTGGTCACACCAAAAACCACGGTTCAAAGTCAACTACCTTGCCCTGAGAAACAAGCGAAAATCCCCCAAAATTGTAGCTCTCCATCACCCCTATCGACGGCACTGACATTATCAGCGACAATAACTACGCCCGTGTCCGCGATAATAACTGCACCTATTGCTCCTCTAGCAACAATAGTAACTCCATTAACTCATACATCAAGTGAATCTTCATACACTGCAATGCCAAATATACCCAAATACACGCAAGCCGGCCACTCAACCGAGACCACAACGACCACTTCAAAATCATTAGAACATACTCAAAACATAAAAAAACAACCGGTATCATCGCCTGTAGTCGCTAATAACTGTATCCAATCATCGAAAGTAAGTATTGTACCGAAGAAATCTCCGGTCAAAATAGGCACACCGATAGGCTACAAAACGTTGCGAGACCCCCCCAAGGCTTGGAACCCCCAGATATCGCGACAAACTTTCGCAAAGACAAACAACCTGAACGCAAACAACGGAGCCTCAACTTCAGATCCTAGTAAAATTGATCCGAAGGCAAAACCGGCAAAGTTCTTTAAAATGCGCAATAATATGCCGCGGTACTTGGGCAATCCAGCTTCTGGCGTGAAACCCTTGTACCATGTACGGGATGGCGACAAAAGTCCACCGGATCCCCGGAAAACACCGGAATTGAAAAAAATGAACAATAATAATAAAGACGATAAAGAAACTGAGATTAAGAGTAAACCTGAGGTGAAGAAACTGCAGAGTATTGTTAAAATAGATCCGAAAACTCTTAGACCAATATTGGATAAGGTTGAAACGCCAAGTTGTTCTGAAGTGCCTGAAATGAAAATTAATCAAAGTAGTGTACCAATTTTTAATCCGTTGCGTAATCAGAAATCACAATCTTCGCCTAAACTTGACCGACGTTCGCCCAAATCTAGCACTTACGATGTCAACCCGAAGAGCCCCTTAGATCGAACTTCTAAAGTTGGTAAACCGCTAAACTCGCCAACTGGTAAACCTTTAAATTCCCCAACAACGAAAAAGGACAAATTGAACATAAATTTCACACCGCCAAATCCGTTTATACCGAATTTAACATCGCCTAACATGGGGCCCAATCAATTTCTTTACCCAAACTATCCCTCTTATGATCCTAGGGTGATGAACAATTTGTCTGCGTACCACAATTTGCAGTTTCCAATGTTTTACACGCAACCCAGATTAAATTATCCTGGACTATCGTCCCAGAATTTATCCTTAACTCCCAACTTAATGTCCAGCTTAAACTTGGAAGTCAACAAAAACTTACGGAAGAACTATGATATACCAGCGATGTTGCAGCTAAGTCCGACTTTAGAGAAGAAAAAACCTGCTACTAATGTTAAAAGAGATGATAAAGTTGAACTGAAAACAAAAGCGGCATTAAATAAAGCCCCAAAGCAAGAAAAAGTGGAGAAGAAGGAAGACAGTCGAATAAAGGAGGAAATAAAACCTGTGGTGGAAGAAAAGAAAGTAATTACAAACGATGTGAAAGCAGAGATTGATGTAACTGAGGTGAAAGAGGGTAAAAAGGAGATACTTAATAATAAAAAGGAAGAGAAATTGGAGGAGAAAGCAACGAAAGTCGTTGAATCGGTTAAAACGTGAAATTTTCACGCATTCATAGTTTACGACAAGTGTTATTTTAGAAAAATGATTCATATCTTATCAAGTGCCTGTTGGAAGATCATTTTTGGAGCCAATCAAGCAATGATCAAATCATCAATTCATTGGTTGGCCGAGTAGTAAAAATAAAATTGCCTTGGGTTGAATTCATTTCATTTTTCGATATTAATATTAAACCATTCGAAGTTGTGCCTTTGAGAATTTTTGATTCAAAATTTTGAAAACGTAATACAATAACACTATTCGTAAACAAAAATGATTATAGAGAAAATATATACATATATATATATATATATATTTGTTGAGTGATTTATTTTAAGAGGACTGTACAGAAATGTTAACACAGATTTTTGCTAGTTACATTTTTTTCTTATAAATCGATTATTACTGTTGTGATCTATCGGGTATTGATAGATTTTTATTAAATTTCTCATATTTTATGAGATTTTACTCGTTTTTTAATAATGTTGCATCATTTTTATAATGAAAACTGATTTTAAGTAAATGTTTTTATTATAAAAATAAATAACTAAATTTTACACAATGCAGTTTATAAGATATATAGGAGCACATGTGTCTCAATTTAAGGAATAAACTGCTCATTTTTATTCAAAAATAGTATGTCTTTCAGAGAATTATAATAACGCTCAAATAAGCAAGAACATGTATAACTACGAGAGCACTATTGTATATATCGTAGAAGCACCGCTAAAAATATATTTAAAATACTTTAGTTTTTTACCACACTTATGCGGTAGAAACCAATCAAAACGTAATATTTTTAAATATAAAAAAAAATATATATATATTATGTTAGTTAATTTACGTTGTACGTAAGCCCAACCTTTGTTCTTTGCCAAAAGGACTGATTTTTTTTTGTGTGTGTGAAATCTGTTTTTGACAATGTTTTCTTTTAATTCCTGACAAAATAGTTTACATTTCTAGTCTAGTTTGCGAAATGATATAATAATTCGAGAAGTTATATTTTGATATATAAGAAAAAAACTAAACAGTGCTTTTTTTTGCAATTATGTGAATATGATTTTATTATTATTAATTATTAAATAGTTATTATTAATAAATGATAAATGGACATATGGTTATAATAAAATTTGTATATATTTAGTTTAAACATTCTAATTTCTTCCCTGAATTCCCTTTATTAATTTTTATTATTCATTCCGTTGTTACAGGTTTCCAGTGGAGCCAAAAGTCGTTTAGTTCTTTATATCTAATGTAAGTACACATTGTTTTCTATAAAACAAACGGTCAATCTAACCAATACTCAACAGGAATACTCTGAAATGTGTATTTTGTTTTCCTGCAAAAACGGGCGCAGATAATAATAATTATTATTAAGTGATAACACAATCTATTGCTGACCAATATAAAATGAAAATTCAAATTAAATTACTATAACTTAATAATAACTGGATAATTATACCAATTTATAATGGATCTGTATTTGAAGTACTTATCGTATTCACTCTTAAACTGTCAAACTCCACACTAAAAATCTGAAATTGTTATTTAATTATGTTAGCAAATATATAATATAAATTGATTCTATAATAATTTACCTGATACAATTTATTCTAATAAGAAATCAATATTTTAAATATTAATTCATACAGTTAACTGTCAATGTAATGCTTGTTTGTTTTCAATAAACAAGAAACAAATGATGTAACTCATGGTTGATCCGATTTAAAAATAATAACATTTGTCACAAGTGTAGGTATCACTATGGCAACGTAAATAAGATATTTGAGTTTTTTCGTAGCAGTTTTCTCATAACTGGTACAAATTATGAAGAAATGTTTCAAACAAAAGTTGTGCGAAATATTAATCTCTTTCATTATGAACATAACTATTTTTGCCATAAGGGCAGCCGTTTTAGTGTTACTGGAGATAGAACAAAAAATGCATAGAGTAAACATGCACTTCCGGTTTGAATATTTCATATAGATTATTTTTTTGGATCGTACAGTTTCGAAGATAAAAAATAAAAATCTCAAAAATAGGTCATTTTTTATAGTTTTTATTTTTTATCTTCGAAACTGTACGATCAAAAAAATAAACATTTTTACCAGGCATTATTTATGCGATTACGAATTCACTGATATATATATTTTTTTTTATAAGGGTTAGTCGTTTTTTTTTCGAGCTTGATGTTTGACCTTAAGTTTGAAATTTCATAATTTTTCGTTCGAGAGTTTTGACTCTAGAGCGTTCACAGACAGACAGACGTCATTCCGAAAATAGTCACATTCGATTCAGGAAAGGTCAAAACATGTATATCCGTTGAAATCTCGAGTTCGAAATTTTTCATGATTACAATACTTAAGTATTGTAATCATAAAAAATTTCAAACTCGAGATTTCAACGGATATACATGTTTTGACCTTCTCTGAATCGAATGTGACTATTTTCGGAATGACGTCTGTGTGTCTGTCTGTGAACGCTCTAGAGTCAAAACTGTCGAAAAAAAATTATGAAACTTCAAACTTAAGACTTGTATATGCCCTTGATGTGCAAGTAATTACTTATTATTCTGTAAAAGAAAGTAAAAATAGTGTATTTCTGTACAAAATAGACATTTGTTTGTCGCAATCAGTTCTCCGGAACTTTAGAAGACGAATGCAATTTTATTTAATTATAAACAAACTATAAAGCGCTTCTAGAAATTCTACAAGAATATAAGACGATCTTTGCAAATATGTTTATTTATAAAGCATTTAAGTTAGGATAAAGGGTAAAAAAATAGTGTATTCTTGTACAAAATAGACATTTGTTTGTCGCAATCAGTTCTTCGGAACTTTAGAAGACGAATGCAATTTTATTTACTTATAAACATAAACTATAAAGCGCTTTTAGAAATTCTACAAGAATATAGGACGATCTTTGCAAATATGTTTATTTTTAAAGCATTTAAGTTAGGATAAAGGGTAAAAAAATAGTGTATTTTTGTACAAAATAGACGTTTGTCGCATTCAGTTCTTTGGAACTTTAGAAGGCGAATGCAATTTTATTTACTTATAAACATAAACTAGAAAGCGCTTCTAGAAATTCTACAAGAATATAAGACGATCATTGCAAATATGTTTATTTTTAAAGCATTTAAGTTAGGATAAAGGGTAAAAAAATAGTGTATTTTTGTACAAAATAGACGTTTGTCGCATTCAGTTCTTCGGAACTTTAGAAGGCGAATGCAATTTTATTTACTTATAAACATAAACTAGAAAGCGCTTCTAGAAATTCTACAAGAATATAAGACGATCTTTGCAAATATGTTTATTTTTAAAGCATTTAAGTTAGGATAAAGGGTAAAAAAATAGTGTATTTTTGTACAAAATAGACGTTTGTCGCATTCAGTTCTTCGAAACTTTAGAAGACGAATGCAATTTTATTTACTTATAAACATAAACTAGAAAGCGCTTCTAGAAATTCTACAAGAATATAAGACGATCATTGCAAATATGTTTATTTTTAAAGCATTTAAGTTAGGATAAAGGGTAAAAAAATAGTGTATTTTTGTACAAAATAGACGTTTGTCGCATTCAGTTCTTCGGAACTTTAGAAGGCGAATGCAATTTTATTTACTTATAAACATAAACTAGAAAGCGCTTCTAGAAATTCTACAAGAATATAAGACGATCTTTGCAAATATGTTTATTTTTAAAGCATTTAAGTTAGGATAAAGGGTAAAAAAAATAGTGTATTTTTGTACAAAATAGACGTTTGTCGCATTCAGTTCTTTGGAACTTTAGAAGGCGAATGCAATTTTATTTACTTATAAACATAGTGTGAAAGTGTAGAATAAGTAGTGTCGCAACGATTAGTATTAGTTCCCACCAGAATTCAAATATGAACCCAAAACTGACATATCACTTGTCAGAAACCATCGAACTTTGATCTTATTTTTAAAGAGATAACCTCAAAGAAACCCATTTCTAACTCATTTTAAGCCTCGTATAATGTAAGAAACAATTCAATAGCACCTAACAATACAATTATAAGTTATAATTAAGCCAACGTAAGTATTGTTGCGCACAATACGCAACCATTGACAACCACAAAATTGGATTGTAGTCGCTAAGACACCCGCCAGCAAAAGAATGGCTCTTCGTAATCTAACAGACGCGGATTGCGGTGGGACAAACCCCGTGCTGCAGCTCACTAGCCACTTAACGCAAGACCATACGTTTCGCGATAGCCATGGTGGATTTCAAACATTCCCGTCTGAGTCCGACCAGTTGGTCGAGCAATTCTTGCAGGAAACTAGGGCTGTGCCCCAAACGTTTCAAATGGACGGTAGGTTTCTGCGCTGAAACAGCTAAGAAATGCAGTATTATAACGAGTTTGTAGGTTTGTTGCAAGAAATGCGCGACATTGAAAGCCAAAGGTGTGCTCTGCCCCCTATACCTGCATCAACTGTAAAAGACCAGATAAATGATGATATATGGGCTTTACAATATTTACACGACGGTAAAACGTTCGAGGTAATAAATCAACAATGCGGAAAAAAGGAGGAGTTATATATATTTTATTTGATTAGCAAACTCCAAAAGATGAAGCTGTCTGGGCTGAAATGGTTGGAGCTGTACACGAAGACGACGATCAGTTGAATGAATTCGGTTTAGGTGCGGATTGGGCTCAAGATTATCTCGATCACATAGAGCCTGAAATATCTGATGAAGCCAAGGAAACCCAGAATGCTGCAGTCGAATTAGTCAATAATGTCCAGGATCCTAAATTCGCGTACTCTAAGGTTTGTTTATTATACGCAGCGATGGACAATTTAAGTGATTTAGTGTTTAGTTTATGAAATTCATGAACCAAGTCGGAGATGGCACCGTTGTTATAGAAGACGGTAAAGTTATCGGCGATGTCGAAACGGATACGGCTCAGGAATGGGCGCAGGAATTCGTTGCCAATAATAAGCCTGAAGACAGTCTAGATGATAAGTGGGCCAGTGAATTCCAGGAAGAGGCGATTCCGGATACAACAATCAGGTCCAATGAGGAGATCTGGGGCAAATTCCATGACGAATGGAAGAAATTATCGGATAAAGATGTTACTAGCGAACACCCATGGTTAACTGAGTATTCCGAATTTTATGACCCCTACAAGGTAAACCGACTAGACGTTGATTACCGCGTGGCAAATGTAACTGTTGTGTGTTTTTTTGGCCGGATAGGAATACACGTTTAGTGATACGAACCCAATGACGGAATTGCAAAACGCTTTAGCGATTGGTAAAGAGCGATTGGCAAGTGGTGATTTGCCAAGTGCTGTGTTATGCTTTGAGGCAGCGGTTAAACAACATGAGGACGATGCAGAAGCTTGGCAATTGTTAGGCACGACCCAAGCGGAGAATGAACAGGTCTTAAAACTAGTCTTACATGGAGATGGGCTTATCGATATTTTAGTGTAACGATACGATAACGATATATTTACTTCTCGTATCGATATCATATCGATACGATACGATATGATACAGGATAACAGTTTTTTTTTAATTGTTCAAATATTTTATTTTCTGCGAAGTGTAGGAACCGTAATACAAAAAATGGGTTGTGGCCAACGCATGACTTTCTTTTACGTAGTTTTCATTATATATATATATATATATATATATATATATATATATATATATATATATATATATATATATATATATACGAGGGCTGTCCGACAAGTACTTAGCCTCACCGGCCTATGGCGCCACTGTCGCAAGAGACATAACCTATTATGTAGTACATTATCTTAGACGGCTACTGTTAAAATTTCAGCCGAATCGGACTCGTAGTTTTGTTTTGACCGCGTTGTGAAAGCGGGAGTATCCGCAGATTTTAGAAAAATGGAAAAAGAGTAATATCGGTCGGTGATTCGATTCTTGTTTTTGAAAGGAATTATAACCTAATATATATATATATATATATATATATATATATATATATATATATATATATATATATATATATATATATATATATATATATATATATTCCAAACAAACTGTTAAAATATACCAATATTTTACAATAATGTGACTATTTTCGGCATGACGTCTGTGTGTCTGTTTGTGTGTGTGTGTGTCTGTGAACGCTCTAGGGCCAAAACTGTCGAACGAAAAATTATGAAACTTAAGACTTGTATATACCCTAGATGTGCACCTCCTATTTTTGAAAAGAATATTCAAACCGGTAGTGCTATTTACTCTATACATTTTTTGTACTATCTCCAATATCACTAGAACGGCTGCACTTACAGCAAAAATAGTAATAAAGAATAATATTTCGCACAACTTTTGTTTGAAAAGTTTCTTCATAAATTGTACCAGTTATGAGAAAACTGCTACGAAAAAACTCAAATATCTTATTTACGTTGCCATGGTGATACCTACAATTGTGACAAATTTTATTATTTTTAAAACGAATCAACCATGAGTTACATCATTTGTTTCTTGTTTATTGAAAACAAACAAGCATTACTTTAACAGTTATCTGTATGAATTAATATTTAAAATATTGATTTCTTATTAGAATAAATTGTATCAGGTAAATTATTATAGAATCAATTTATATTATATATTTGCTGACATAATTAATTAACAATTTCAGAGTTTTACTGTGAAATTTGACTGTTTAAGAATGAATACGATAAGTACTTCAAATTCAGATCCATTATAAATTGGTATAATTATCCAGTTATTTTCATTACTTTATATATATATATATATATATATATATATATATATATATATATATATATATATATATATATATATATATATATGTGTGTGTATATTAATATCTATCTATTGAAAACTACGTAAAAGAAAGTTGAGTGCAGGCCACTCCAGATATTTTTATTATGTTATCAAATATTGTATCATCAATATTTATTGATTATAAAAATATAATATTAGGCAATAATAATGCAACAGAAGCAATATGAAAAGCAAACTTACCTTATATAAATGAATGGGTGGACAATGATACCAATACCAATTTGTAATGATAATGAAGTACTAGGCTAACAAAACTAACCAATACTCTACAGAAATATTCTGAAATGTCATTTATCTAATTGGGTCGATTTTGTTTTCTTGTCGAAATATTGACAGGCGCAGATGATCCGATTAATTAAGTTACATTCGAATCCATGACAACGTAAACAAGATTCTTAAAATTTTCGATAGCGGATTTCTCGTAACTGGTACAACGCATACCTTACCTAAAGGCGAACCCTACGCATTGGTGCGTTTTACGCGTGCCAAATCTTATATTTATAAAGAAACGTATCAAACAAAAGTTGTGCGAAATATTAATGTCTTTCATTATGAATATAACTATTTTTGCCGTAAAAATGGACTGAATTAGAATATTTCTGTGGAGTATTGGTTAGTTTTGATAGCTAGTACGTCATAACCATTGGAAATTGGTTTTGGTATAATTTTCCACCCATTCATTTATATAAGGTAAGCTTGGTTTTCATATTTTTTCTGTTGGATATATATATATATATATATATATATATATAATGAAAACTATGTAAAAGAAAGTCAAGTGCAGGCCACTCCAGATATTTTCTATTATTGGTAATAAATCTACATGCATGTGTTGTTTGTTATGTGTTGCATGGTAATAAAATCTTCCAGTACCGCCGTGTAATATTTATATAAGAATTGGTGCTCTTATCGATATGTATCAATATTTGCAAAAAAAAAAATTGCGTATCGATAAGCCCATCTGTAGTCTTAAAAGAGCCTAGTTCAAATATATAATATATTCATTTTAGGATCCTAATGCAATTTGTGCACTAAAACGTTGTTTGAGTATTGAGCCATCAAACCTTACAGCCATAATGGCGTTAGCAGTGTGTTACACAAACGAAAATTACCAGAACCAAGCGTGCCAAGCTTTGGCTAACTGGTTGAGAACGAACCCGAAATATTCGGATATGATCCCAGTGAATTTTAACTACGATGGGTCAGCCCCAGCGTTTTTATCACAGTAAGTGCACCTGGGACATCCCATATGGCATATGGAGTGGGTGTCTTATGCCCGATTTCTTCACATTTTATTTATACTGCGATTATCTAATCTTCGATTAAAGATAATCGAAGATTAGAAATATATTGGTTTTCTTCACACTATGTCACGGTTATCTAAAACTCAAATTTGGCAATCTTGGAATTGTAATTTCACGAACTAAAAGCAGTGCATTTTTTCAAAATAATAATCCTGAAGCTGATTAAAATGGAAAATTAAATCGAAAAAGGGTAGCAATTTTTACCAAATCTGTAATTAATATCCTTGTACATTTTGCATTCACATATAAGAACATAATAGAGAATAAAACAAGATTTGGTACGCACCAATGCGTACAGCTCGCCTTTTGGTTATCAATTTGAAATTGTTATAGATATAAAAAGTCTAGATTATATTGATAAAAGAACATTTTAGTGCATATATTTAAATTCAAAATTATAATATTTAATAATTTTTTGCTGGCTTTGGGTTAACAATATGAAAAAATCTTGTAGATATAAAATTACTTAGAATTTTTAGTAAAAATTTTGAGTGTTTCAATTATTTTTATGAGGGCAGTTTTAAGGGGAGTTGTAAATTTTGGGGCCCTATAACTCGGGAAGTATACGGGAGATTGGGTTTAAACTAGGAGCGGATTCAAATGGGGTGCCAAATAATATGTGTACCAAATTTGGCGTGAATCGCTCCGGTACCTTCCAAATTTTAACAGTAGCCGTCTAAGATAATGTACTACACAATAGGTTATGTCTCTTGCGACAGTGGCGCCATAGGCCGACGGAACAACATCACAAGAGAAAAACAATGCCTGGAATATATATGACTTCGTTCCTGCAATAATCGTCGTTGTCGCCAGATAAAACGTATACATCCAGTAAATTGTTCATTATTTATTTGATTTTAATGACATAAAGCACATTAAATGAAGTTATGTAGAATTATTTTCTGAAAATGGCGATACAATGGCGCTGGTTGTACTAATCTACAGCTAAACGGTCAATAAACGACCGATTAATGCCTAACCGGTGATACGTGAGCATGAAGAAAACCAAAATTTAAGATAATCTTGGTTTATACTACGATTAACTTTAATCGAACGTGATTTATCCATAGACAACAGCATAAAGAAGTCCAGGATTTGTTTATTAAGGCTGTACAGAGAAGTCCAAATGACATTGATTATGAAGTCCAGTGTTGTTTGGGAGTGTTATTCAATCTGTCTGGAGAATATGATAAGGCAGTGGATTGTTTTAAGACTGCCTTACAAGTGAAACCAGAAGTAACTATTAGACAATATTCAATAATTGGACTTTGATTTATTGGTAATGTGGTTAGGATTCTCGGCTATGGAATCGATTGGGTGCTACCCTAGCGAATGGAAATCGTCCGGAAGACGCAGTAGACGCTTACCATCATGCCCTGCAGATTGCTCCCGGATTCATACGAGCTAGATATAACGTGGGAATTACTTGCATTAACCTAGGCGCCCATAAGTAAGTAATATTTACTGCAGTAGTGATGGGAAGGTCGATAATAAACACAACATAGTTTATATACTAGTAGTTACACATTACTTTTATTATTTATAATATTAGTGTTTAATGCCCTTAATTCTAATTCCTGTTTCAAAATTTTATTCTCTTGAATAGCGATCTTATTCAACAGATACCGTTTCCGTAGCAAATGTATTTCTTTCGCTTCGGCCATTTCTTCAGCTTTCCGTTTCAATACGGCTTGTTTAATCTCCGTTTTAATTGCTTTATATTGCTGCTTGTGGTCGTGTTCGCGATCACTAAGCTCATCGTGCTCGGTAGAGTAAAGTGGCGGGAAAAATGGTGAGTGGCTTGGTTCGGAAACTGGGGGGTCGGAGACTGGTTCTTGCTTTAGTTGAGTGTTTGGGGCAGTGATGAAGAATGGGGTGCCTGTGGTGATCGCCTGGTGCGGTAGCGCTGGCTCACTTTCATCTTGCTCCTCGATCTGTTCAAAATATACACTCGTAGCTCGCCTAGTGCACGGCATTAAATTCAGAAATACCCAGTGCGCGCAACGAGCTAGGATATTGATTATTTCCAAATAATGCAGAGATAAGAGTTTAATGTTTGAGTCGGTTCAACATGGACACGTATATTAAAATATAAATTAATGGCCACGTTAAAAACAAGTAGAGTTCCCACCATAACTATTCGTAAAACACGAAAGAAATGCGAATATCGTGCGCGCGACACTACGGTCGGAGTGGGGGAACTCGTGACGCCGGTGTACTAGGCGAGGATTAGCTCGTATCCTAGGCGGGGGGTGCACTAGGCGAGATACGAGTGTATTAGTATATTTACAGTTTTAAATGGTAATACGTACTGAAGTAATTGGGGAGTCTACGTGGTAGTCAATGATTTCATCGGTATCCTGCAATTACACTAAATGTTTTTTTTTTTTTTTTTTTTTAGTACGTAAACTTACATAAGAAGTTGAAGCTCCATCGTTTTTATTTTGCTCCGTGTACGCTTTTAACATATTCAAAAACCGTATCTCCATTTCGTCCGTTAGTCTTGTAGTTGTGTCATGTAACTTAAATTCTTGCTATAATTCATATTTTAATTTGGTCAAACTGTCGATGATGGGCCTCACGTCCAAAATGGATGAAACTTTGTGGAAAAATCCGCAAAAAAATTAGGATTATGGGAAAAATAATCGCATGTGGGGGAAACCCTTGGATGACCTTGAAATTAATTAATTTGTTTTTATAGCTATTTATCAATTACAATCAATCTGTGCGTGCCTAAGAGTGTGTGTTTCTCCAGCCACGATTTCTGTTACCAACTTAAAAATAACAAAATCCCCTTGATTGATTTTGGCTCTACTATTAATACAAAATTACTTCCCATCACTTAAAAATTAAACAACCACAACGTAACCACAAACAGTGATTTTATGTACAAACGAATTATTTACATTTTCGCTGTTTGTGGTTACGTTGTGGTTGTCTAATTTTTAAGTGATGGGAAGTCATTTTGGTTTTAATCGTTGCGCTAAAACCAATCAAGGGGATTTTGTTATTTTTAGGTTGGTAACAGAAATCGTGGCTGGAGAAAAGGGTGAAACACACACACACATACACACACTCTTAGGCACGCACAGATTGATTGTAATTGATAAATAGCTATAAAAACAAATTAATTAATTTCAAGGTCATCCAAGGGTTTCCCCCACATGCGATTATTTTTCCCATAATCCTAATTTTTTTGCGGATTTTTCCACAAAGTTTCATCCATTTTGGACGTGAGGCCCATCATCGACAGTTTGACCTTTAATTTAATTGTCCTGATTCAATTTGTTAAACCCAACTTACTTTAGGTGAAACAATATCTTTTCTACATCTTCGCTTAAAATTCTCATAGAATGTTTTCAACTGGTTCGCTGTCCTAGGTATATATTGTGATATAGCGTTAAACTCCATACAGATTTGGTCCCATACCTTGTTCTTTTCACGTACAGTGATCGCATCCGTTTTCTTATTTTCAATTATTGCTAAATACTTTTCTAGAATATCAAATAACAAATTCGCCTCCGGCCTTATAAAGTTTTTACCCCGTTTTTTCATTCTCCTAAAACCAATGGAAAAACCCTGCACAATCAACCCCCTAATGCCACTTAATGGCGGCAATGCTTACTTCATTTTTATTTGTGGCAAAAAAATTTGCCCGTAAAAATTTAGAAATGCATATTTATATAAATAGCTTTTCGTTTTTGACACTTCTAATATTAAAATCAATAAAGCTACATAACCCACGTTTGTTTGACCTCTGGTTTAAATATTAACAAACATATATTTCACCATAACAACATAAAAATGAACACGATTTCGATAAACTAACATCATTTTATTAATTGTCCGTTAAAGGTTATATTAGAGGTTAAATTAATCCGCATTTACGTGTAAATACAATCTAAAATGCAAATTAATGCATTCTCACCTATGATTCATTAAATATTTAACTGTTAAAAATAATTTAATATAGCCATTTAGGGAGCATTTTTATTTTTAACGTCGATTAGTTAATACGTCAGTTTGGCAATGGGCGATTATTTGAGCAGCCGTTAGATAATTCTATACTACGTGTTATCCTAAAAATGGCGTCAAATTCAAACCGATTTCTTTGTTAATTTCTATTAATTTTGTGGTTTTAATAGAGAAGCAGCCGAGCATTTTCTACTAGCGTTGAACCAGCAGTCGCAGGGTCGAGATACTTCAAATTCACAATCAAATAGTCAAATATCTGATACGATATGGTCCACTTTACGCATGTGTGTAGGTTTAATGAATAAAACAGAATTGAAAGCATTGGTTGATAATCGAGATTTAGCTGCACTTAATCAAGCTTTTGAGATGTCCGATGCTTAAGTTATTAAATAAAATAATAAAATATGCAACAAGAGCTTCAAAAAAAAATAATAAAATAAAAAAAAAACTAAAAAAAAATTATTAAACAGTGTCGTATTCATATAAGTAAACTCAGAAGTGGGATACGATGTATAGTAAATGTTTTTAAATGGAAAGTTTGTAACAACACAAAATTATAGATATTCCTAAACAGTGTTTTCATTTCACTACAATATTTTCTGTTTGTGCCATCCAAAATTTATACGTACACTTTTTACTATACATGTTTTAGCGGTATAATTATATTGGGTTGTAAATATTTCCCAGTACATTTGTTGAATAAACTATTTTACAATTATTTATTTTCTGTTAATGTTTTAAGACGGTTTTAGGTACAATGCAATAAAAACAAGTTTGATAAATATTGTTTTTTTTTTTTTTTTTTATTAATAGTAAAACACTTTTTTGTCCCCCAAAAAATTGCCTAATGGTTTATTTGACAAATAGTAATGACGGGGGGTCTAAATTTTTATATATTTTAGGATGTAATATGAATGAAAAATTATGGAATCGGTTTCAAAAATATAAAAACTAAACAAACATATTATTTATTCCCTATTACAATAACTCATCCTCTGCTCGTACATATTCGCCGATGTCGGACTGGTGAATGCACACCATGCCCATAGGGTCGGCGTGTTTGCATTCAGCCGTCGTTTTCGACGAGACTCCGAAGCCTAATGGTAAATCGGACATACTGTACACCACGACGCCTTGGTGCTGCGGTGTATTCTCCGTGATGCGTCCCAATCCGGACTTATTTATGTTATGTCCATATAAAAACTGCTGTTCTGCAGACGGCTTCACCCAAATTTTGTACTAAACAAAATAATTAGTCTTTCGGTATTTAGCTCAGTTTTTTACAAGGCTAATCAATTAAAAATACATTCTTGGTATCCCCAAAAAAATGTCCCGTTTTTAATGACACGCATTATATTCGCCATAATCAATTTACTATTATTATTTATATAATTTATTTTGCATTTCAATTTACAAAATTATCTTTTAGAATTAACTATTAAATGTATAGTGTTTCAATGATGCCCTACTTTTTATAAAATGTGAAATAAGTTGAGGCAATATCTGGAGTGGCCTGCACTCGACTTCCTTTTACGCAGTTTTCAGTAGATATATATATATATATATATATATATATATATATATATATATATATATATATATATATATATATAACAAAAACAAACAGTCAAACTAACCAATACTCTACAGAAATATTCTGAAATGTCATTTATCTAATTGAGCCTATTTTGTTTTCCTGTCGAAATAGCAGATGTTCCGATTTTATAAGCTACATGCGAATCCATGGCAACATAAACAACATATTTATAATATTTTGTAGCATTTTTCTCGCAACTGGTATATTTTTAGTAGAAATGTTTCAAACAAAAATTGTGCGAAATATTAATCTCTTTCATTATGAACATAACTATATTTGCCGTAAGTGTAGCCGTTCTAGTGATATTGGAGATAGAACAAAAAATGTATAGAGTAAACATGCACTACCGGTTTGAATATTCTTTTAAAAAATACGAGGTGCACATCTAAGGCATATACAAGTCTTAAGTTTGAAGTTTCATAATTTTTCGTTCGACAGTTTCGGCTCTAGAGCATTCACCGACACACACACACACGTCATTCCGAAAGTAGTCACATTTGATTCAGAGAAAGTCAAAACGTGTATATCCGTTGAAATCTCGAGTTCGAAATTTTTCATGATTACAATACTTACTTATTACTTCGCAAAAAGTAAAAACATTTTAGCGCATATTTTCAAATTCAAAATTATAATATTTAATAATTTTTTTCGGCCATTGGGTTAACAATATGAAAAAATCATGTAGACATAAAATATCTTAGACTTTTTAGTAGAATTTTTGGGTGTTTTAATTATTTTTATAAGGGCAGTATTAAGGGGGGGCCCTATAACTCGGGAAGTATACGAGCGATTGGATTTAAACTGCGAGCAGATTCAAATGGGATGCCAAATATGTGTACCAAATTTGGTGTAAATCGCTCAGGTACCTTCAGAGGAGTAGCGGGCACACATTTGGTCTTACGACCGACGACTAACATCCAGTTATATATATTTTTGGATTCAGACATTCAGAGCGACGAGACAAACACTTTTACTTAATGACATTTTTTGGTCCGAGAATGCTACAGACACACGAGCGAATGCTTTAGCTTCTTCGGTACTTCGTACGGCGAACTAAAAATGGATGTCTTGTTTATGCAGAATTATGGCTTATATATTGGTAGTGGGGTGCAGAACACCCCAGATTTTTCTATCGAACCGATAATATAATTATTTTATAATTACGAATAACTTTCTATGTATATAGATCTAGTAGCAATATAAATTAAATAAAGTTTTTATGTACATTATAATAAAAGTTAATTTATTTTATAACAATTCTTGTAAATTCCGATAATTATGTTATTTATTCGTGTTTTTACCTTGAATTTATTTCGTTAATATAAAATTCAAGGAGAAGTTACACATGAATATAATATTAGAACACAAACAACTAGTGACAAGCCATTTTTACTTTGTTTTACAGAGTAATAAGTAAGTATTGTAATCATGAAAAATTTCGAACTCGAGATTTCAACGGATATACATGTTTTGACTTTCACTGAATCGAATGTGACTATTTTCGGAATGACTTCTGTCTGTCTGTGTGTGTGTGAACGCTCTAGGGCCAAAACTGTCGAACGAAAAATTATGAAACTTCAAACTTGAATATACCCTAGATGTGCACCTCCTATTTCTGAAAGGAATATTCTAACCGGTAGTGCATGTTTACTCTATACATTTTTTGTTCTATCTCCAATATTACTAGAACGGCTACACTTACGGCAAAAATAGTTATGTTCATAATGAAAGATAATAATATTTCGCACAACTTTTGTTTGAAAAGTTTTTTCATAAATTGTACCAGTTATGATAAAACTGCTACGAAAAAACTCAAATATCTTATTTACGTTGCCATAGTGATAGGTACACTTGTGACAAATTTTATTATTTTTAAATCGGATCAACCATGAGTTACATCATTTGTTTCTTGTTTATTGAAAACAAACAAGCATTACATTGACAGTTATATGTATGAATTAATATTTAAAATATTGATTTCTTATTAGAATAAATTGTATCAGGTAAATTATTATAGAATCAATTTATATTATATATTTGCTAACGTAATTAAATAATAATGTGGAGTTTGACAGTTTAAGAGTGAATACGATAAGTACTTAAAATTCAGATCAATTATAAATTGGTTTGTTTGGGATATATATGTATATTAATATCTATCTATTGAAAACTACGTAAAAGAAAGTTGAAACTTTGTATTTTAAATTTTTTTCCTTATTTATGGTCACATATTTACCTGAGCATACGGCGCTAAATAATTGAGGGCGGTAATGTGCAGCAAAAACTTATTGCTCTTTGTAAATTTGCCAAAACAAGTGCCAGCCATTACCAAATTATCAGCCGATAATGTTGTGGCAAGATTTAAAATTTTCTCTGAAATGTAGTAAACTCTGTCCTTTTTCTCCCGGAAACAATAAGCGCCGTCAGGCCTGTCTATAAGCATCCTTACATTTGAGCCAATACTAAAACCGGAATAGTTTTTATAACCTTAATAATTTTCCACAAATATTGTTCTTACTATTTCGACAATTTTTCAAAAAGGAGCCTCGTCCTCTCTTCTGATAACCGTCGAAAATTCGTCATTTTTACTTATTTGCACAATGCAGTACAAAATAGGAAAACAATAAAACCACGTGGAATACTGTCAAAATAAACGTGCTACTTCCATCACGTGAACCAAACATGGAAGGTCATGAAATGAAAGAGCGGTAACATTTGTGGAGAGGGAATTCTTTTGAATTCAAACTAAACCATATAAATATGGCAGCGTTTGCCATAACTTTTGTTTGAATATTAGAGATCACCATATATTTTCCCAATATATTTTGTTCGCGTTGCTTAGTAACTGCAATTTTGAATTTGTGTCAGAAAACCAATAAATTCTGCTATTTAAAAATGAGCGAAATACAGACATTTTACCACAATTCAACAATTCTCATCACAGGCTCGACTGGTTTCCTGGGCAAGTTGATTGTGGAGAAATTGTTGCGATCATGTCAAAGTGTGAAACATATTTATTTGTTAATGCGTAATAAAAATGGGATCCAAGCTAGTGAGCGAATGGCTAAGTATTTCGAAGATCCGGTAAGCTACTTTTGATAAATCGCGCAGACATATTGAAAACTGATATTGTCTTTTCTAACAAACTCCTATCAAACTCTCCAAAACATCTCTAACATTGCTTTTAATATATCCATATCAGCTTTTAACAGCTTTAAACATCTCCAAAACAGCTGAAACATATTTAAAACAGCTTTCAACATCTACAAAATAGCTTTTAACAGTTTCTAAAACAGTTATAGTTGTTTTGGAGATGTTATAAGCTGTTTAATATATCCATATCAGCTTTTAACAGTTTTAAATATCTCCAAAACAGCTTAAACATATCAAACTCCTACCCAAACTCTCCAAAACATCTCTAACATTGCTTTTAATATATCCATAGCAGCTTTTAACTTCTCTAAAACTGCTTAAACATATCTAACTCCTACCAAACTAAAACAATCCAAACATTGCTTTTAATATAACCATATCAGCTTTGAACAGCTTTAAACATCTCCAAAACAGCTTAAACATATCAAACTCCTACCCAAACTCTACAAAACATCTCTAACATTGCTTTTAATATATCCATATCAGCTTTTAACATCTCTAAAACTGCTTAAACATATCTAACTCCTACCAAACTCTCCAAAACATCCTAAACATTGCTTTTAATATATCCATATCAGCTTTTACCAGCTTTAAACATCTTCAAAACAGCTTAACCATATCTAACTCCTACCAAACTCTCCAAAACATCTCTAACATTGCTTTTAATATATCCATATCAGCTTTTAACATCTCTAAAACTGCTTAAACATATCTAACTCCTACCAAACTATCCAAAACATCCCAAACATTGCTATTAATATATCCATATCAGCTTTTAACAGTTTTAAACATCTCCAAAACAGCTTAAACATATCTAACTCCTACCCAAACTCTCCAAAACATCTCTAACATTGCTTTTAATATATCCATATCAGCTTTTAACATCTCTAAAACTGCTTAAACATATCTAACTCCAACCAAACTTTCCAAAACATCCTAAACATTGCTTTTAATATATCCATATCAGCTTTTAACAGCTTTAAACATCTTTAAAACAGCTTAAACATATCTAACTCTTACCCAAACTCTCCAAAACGTCTCTAACATTGCTTTTAATATATCCATATCAGCTTTTAGCATCTCTAAAACTGCTTAAACATATCTAACTCCTACCAAACTCTCTAAAACATCTAACATTATTTTTAATTTATCTATATCAGCTTTTAACAGCTTTAAACATCTCCAAAATAGCTTAAACATATTTAATTCCTTCCAAACTGTTCAAAACATCTCTAACATTACTTTTAATATATCCATATCAGCTCTTACCAGCTTTAAACATATCTAACTCCTACCAAACTCTCCAAAACATCGCGAACATTACTTTTAATATATCCATATCAGCTTTTAACAGCTTTAAACATCTCTAAAACAGCTTAAACATATCTAACTCTTATCAAACTCTCCAAAACATCTCTGACATTGCTTTTAATATATTCATAACAGCTTTAAACATCTCCAAAACAGCTTAAACATATCTAACTCTTATCAAACTCTCCAAAACATCTCTGACATTGCTTTTAATATATTCATATCAGCTTTTAACAGCTTTAAACATCTCCAAAACAGCTTAAACATATCTAAAACAGCTTGCAACATCTACAAAATAGCTTTTAACAGTTTTTAAAACAGTTAAAGTTGTTTTGAAGATGTTATGATCTGTTAAATATATCCATATCAGCTTTAAACATCTCCAAAACAGCTTTTAACATCTACAAAATAGCTTTTAACAGTCTCTAAAACAATTATAGTTGTTTTGGAGATGTTATAAGCTGTTTAATATAGCCATTTCAGTTTTTAACAGTTTTAAACATCTCCAAAACAGCTTTATCATACCAAACTCTCCAAAACATCGCGAACATTGCTTTTAATATAACCATATCAGCTTTTAACAGCATTAAACATCTCCAAAACAGCTTAAACATATCTAAAACAGCTTTTAACATCTACAAAGTAGCTTTTATCAGTCTCTAAAACAGTGTTTTGGAGATGTTATAAGCTGTTTTGGAGTACTAGGGTGGTTGACAATGGGATGTTGGAAAATACACTTCTTACATTTGTTTTACAATTAAGGTGTTTTCACGTGCAAAAAAAGAAAATCCTGGTTATAAATCGCAAGTGACTGTGATCCAGGGGGATATGGAATGCGATAATTTAAATTTAATTGCTGAAGACAAATTAGTCTTAATAAATAATGTGAATATAATATTCCATGCGGCTGCTAGTGTAAATTTCGTCGAGAAACTTCGAAATGCTGTCGAGCTAAATGTGCATGCTTGTCGAAAAGTAATGGATCTTGCGCGACAAATGAAGGGCCTCAAGTCTTATGTTCACGTGTCAACGGTATTCTCGAATTGCCACCTGGACATGGTCGAGGAGAAGTGTTACCCAATGGACGTGACATATGATGAAATGATCAACATATTACGAATGCATACGGACGATGAGCTGGATAAAATGACGGCAAAACTGATGGAAAAAGCGCCGAACACGTATACGTTCACTAAACGGTTAGCGGAGCAATATATCGTGGATAATCAAGGGGATTTACCAATCGGTATATTTCGGCCTGCAGTTGGTGAGTGTGCGGTTATCTAAAGTGTGCCAAAACAGGGACGGCGAACTGAAGAGATTCGTTATTTTAGTTACATCAACTTTTGCCGAGCCTTTTAGAGGATGGATTGATAATTTCTACGGGCCTACCGGCGTTATAGCTAGCGCCACGGCTGGTATTGTCCATGTTATGTGTGGGAATTCAAACGTTTTTTCCAACGTTGTTCCAGCTGATCTAGTTGTTAACGCCATTTTGGCTTGTGGTTGGGAAATAGCTACGAAAAGGTTTAACCACTCCTTAAATCTATATATATATATATTACAATATCCATATATTTATAGGGAAAAGCTTCCAATATACAATTATGTATCCACTGAAAACCCTCTAAGCTGGGGTCAATTTTTGCAAATGGCTAAGCTTGGTTTAGATTATCCGTTCTCAAATGCGTTGTGGTACTATTCCCTATTTCTTGTAAAATCACGATGGTGCTATAATATTACAAGATTTTTTATACACTTTTTACCCGCTTTTATTTTTGATAGTTTTCTTACGATTTCTAATAAAAAACCAAGGTACAAATATGCAGGAACCAAACACAATTGTTGTTTTAAATAACATTGTTTTTAGAGTGTTGCGCACTTTTAAGAGAGTCCACAAAATGAATGATGTTTTAGAATACTTTGTCAAAAAAGAAATCCGGTATAACAATGATAACGTATTACGTTTGTGGGATAAAATGAATGAGAAAGATAAACTGTTGTTTAATTTTGATATAAAAGTGGTGAATTGGCATAAATATTTTGAGAAATACGTTTGGGGAATCCGGGAATTTTTGCTGAAGGAGGATGCGAAGAGTTTACCATATGCCCGCATCCGATATCAAAGGTACCCTCGTATTTAGCTCGCCGAAGTACCCAAGAAGCTAAAGCAATTAGTCGTCGTTCGCTCGTAACACCAAATTTGTGCCCTCTGAAGGTACCGAAGCGATTCACACCAAATTTGGTACATATATAATTTGGAGTCCCATTTGAATCCGCTCGCAGTTTAAATCCAATCGCCAGTATACTTCCCGAGTTATAGGGCCCCGAAATTTAGAGCCCCACTTAATACTGCCCTTATAAAAATAATTAAAACACTCAAAAATTCTAAGATATTTTATGTCTACAAGATATTTTCATATTGTTAACCCAAGGCCCGAAAAAATTTATTAAATATTATAATTTTGAATTTTAATATGCACCAAAAATTGTTTTTTTTATCAAAGTAATCTACAAAAAATTGTAACATTTTTTCAAATTGTTGACCAAAAGGGCATAATAATTAAAAACAGCCGCTCGCATCGCATATATTACACTTATAAGGCGAGCTGAACGCATAAGTGCGTTGTACCTAAGCTTGTTTTAAATACTATTAAATATATTTTGTTTTAGGCTGTTTTGGATCCACCAATTATATAAACTATCCTTTTTAATAATGATTGTATTCTCGTTTTACAAGTTGTATAATTTTTAAGTTATTTTTGTTTTACTCAATTTTACTTAATAAAAACATTTACTACTCTATTTAATGTCTTGCTCTGTTCAAAATTACAATATTTAATGTTATTTAATTAATATATAAATAAACACTTATTCTTATTTTCCTTAATTTCCACTTGTGTAATATTCCCAGTCTCACCTTATACAGTCAAACCTCGATTAATGAACAATTCAGTTTACGAACACATTTTCCGAACACATCGTCTCGAGTTACGAACACGCTGAGAATCTACTACATCGATGGGTGAAGTGTTTTAATTTCTATAGAGAAAACAGTTCCGGTTTACGAGCTTCAGGAACGAATTAAGTTCGTGAACTGAGTTTTAACTGTACTTAGTTATGTTTATTATTTCTACCCACATATATCCACAAACGCGTAGGTAAATATCTGGAGTGGCCTGCACGCGACTTCCTTTTACGCAGTTTTCACTATATATATATATATATATATATATATATATATATATATATATATATATATATATATATATATATATAACCAATACTCAGAAATATTCTGAAATGTCATTTATCTAATTGAGTCTATTTTGTTTTCCTGTCAAAATAGCAGATGATCCGATTTTATAAGCTACATGCGAATCCATGCCAACATGTAAACAACATATTTATAATGTGTTTTGTAGCATTTTTCTCGCAACTGGTAAATTTTTTGAAGAAATGTTTCAAACAAAAGTTGCGCGAAATATTAATGTCTTTCATTATGAACATAACTATATTTCCCGTAAGTGTAGTCGTTCTAGTGATATTGGAGATAGAACAAAAATGTATAGAGTAAACATGCTTGAATATTCTTTTCAAAAATAGAAGGTGCACATCTAGACCATATGCAAGTCTTAAGTTTGAAGTTTCATAATTTTAGGTTCGACAGTTTTGGCTCTAGAGCGTTTACAGACACACACTTTTATCCTCCAAATAAATTTATAGGACAATTTTATTCAAAGATGAAAATACTAGACCAAAACTATTAAAATTACAACATATAAGACGACCTCCAAATAATATATATTCTATAATTTAATAATAAATTTAATCTTTTAATAGTAAAATAAATGAGAAGTGTTTGCAGTTATTAAGATTTAATATTTTTTATTTATTTAATTAATTTATTTACAAATCTTGAAAATCATTAAATTCGTACTAATTGGTTTTTCTTTTATAGAAATTAAACCAGATCCTGGATTTGCCAACTCAAGCGACGGAAGACAACGAAAGGTAAGTAATTTTTATATATTTTAAGATTTGGCAGTGTTTTTATTGTTTTAAACAATAAAACGCAATAATAAATTCAAGTTTAAAACAAATAACGCGTATTTAATAAATAAATTATTATTATTTCGATGATTTATTTATATATGTATTTGATACAATGTATCAATTGTTCCAAATGTCACACGAAATAATCAAATCGTCAACCGCATATTTAATAAATATTTTTGTTTTATTATACGATGAGACGCAATAATCAAATAAGGTCAAATTCCCAAATCGCATTGTATTCAAATATAATGTTTACTTCGAATTCTTTAATGAAAAATTGCGCAACATACACAAATCTCTAGCGATATTGTTCCTACCACTCGTATTATTAATATCGTAGAGCTTCAACAACAAGTCACTAGAGAACAGTTCGGGCAAAGCCCTAAGTAGATACGGTACTAGGGAGTTAGGCAATGTTTGTAATACGACACCACTCCTAGCTTTTCCGCTAGTCACAACCAATTTGACAAAGTTGAAAATGAAATATGTTTGCTGTGACACAAATCCGTCTCGGTTTGTGATGTTCTGGAACATTTTAAACACTTCCTGCATTGCAGACAATAGCGGCTCTTTCAACGACACTGCTGATTTATTTGTTGGCGAAGATATCTGATAGATTGACTGCGATACTTCGTCGGAGAGGCGCATTATTTTTGTTGCCGGAACTTCTTCCTATTTTAAACATAGTAATAAATGATATCCACTTGTCAACATTTTAAATTCGTAATAAAATTTACTTCAGTTTCTTCGGTGCGAGTTCGTTTCTTTGTAGCGTTTGGGCTATAAAGGGAATAATCTAGGCTAGCAAATATGGAGTACGCGCATAACTTTGCTAACGCTGTTGCTTGAGGTTCCACCATTAAATTTGATCTATAGTATTTAAATATTTAATATTTTACACATATTTGCATCATATTTACTTACAACAAATTATTGCACAAATATTGAGGTAATACTTTTAATAGTAAAGCCAAAGTACATTTCTCAATATCCAAATGGAAAATAGCAAATGCCAAGTCAACGGATTTGTCCAAATCGTCTTGGAAACGATATTTCATAATTTCCTGGAATCATTAAACGAAATTACGAGACTTGCCCACTATAGCGGAAAAAGTATATAGATATATATATATATATATATATATATATATATATATATATATATATATATATATATATATTAGGGTGACGCAGAATGGGTAAAAAAATAATGACAATTGACTTAACCGGATCATGATCTGCTGATAAATTTGGTCAATTTCTATGTGTTTGGGTCCGCTGAATCCAATGATGCCTATTAGTTTTGCTCCGCAGCCATTAGTTTCTCATTTTTACCCCATATAATAAAAATAAAAATGGTTGAACAGGGAAAATTTAGGATCCCAACCTAACCCGATGGGAATCATAAAGAATCGCTTAAAATTAATATTCTGATAGTTTTTGCTGGGAATAAAAAGTATGTTGGGCGCTAGGTTAGTTTAGGTTTAGCTCCCTAGGCCCCACAGACCAAAACCCAACCTAACCCGATGGAAATCATAGAGAATCGCTTAAAAATTAATATTCTGGTAGTTTTAGCTTGGAATAAAAAGTAGGTTGGGCGCTAAGTTAGTTTAGGTATAGCTTCCTAGGCCCCACAGACCAAAACCCAACCTAACCCGATGGAAGTCATAGAGAATCGCTTAAAATTAATATTCTGATAGTTTTAGCTGGGAATAAAAAGTATGTTGGGCGCTAGGTTAGTTTAGGTTTAGCTCCCTAGGCCCCACAGACCAAAACCCAACCTAACCCGATGGAAATCATAGAGAATCGCTTAAAAATTAATATTCTGGTAGTTTTAGCTGGGAATAAAAAGTAGGTTGGGCGCTAGGTTAGTTTAGGTTTAGCTTCCTAGGCCCCACAGACCAAAACCCAACCTAACCTGATGGAAATAATAGAGAATCGCTTAAAAATTAATATTCTGGTAGTTTTAGCTGGGAATAAAAAGTAGGTTGGGCGCTAGGTTTAGCTTCCTAGGCCCCGCAGACCAAAACCCAACCTAACCCGATGGAAATCATTGAGAATCGCTTGAAAATTAATATTCTGGTAGTTTTAGCTTGGAATAAAAAGTAGGTTGGCCGCTAGGCTAGGTTAGGTTTAGCTTCCTAGGCCCCGCAGACCAAAACCCAACCTAACCCGGTGGAAATCATAGAGAATCGCTTAAAAATTAATATTCTGGTAGTTTTAGCTGGGAATAAAAAGTAGGTTGGGCGCTAGGTTTAGTTAGGTTTAGCTTCCTAGGCCCCGCAGACCAAAATCCAACCTAACCTGATGGAAATAATAGAGAATCGCTTAAAAATTAATATTCTGGTAGTTTTAGCTTGGAATAAAAAGTAGGTTGGGAGCTAGGCTAGATTAGGTTTAGCTTCCTAGGCCCCACAGACCAAAACCCAACCTAACCCGATGGAATTCATAGAGAATCGCTTAAATATTAATATTCTGGTAGTTTTAGCTGGGAATAAAAAGTAGGTTGGGCGCTAGGTTAAGTTAGGTTTAGCTTCCTAGGCCCCATAGACCAAAACCCAACATAAACCGAGGGAAATCATAAAGAATCGTTTAAAAATTAATATTCTGATAGTTTTAGCTGGAAATAAAAAGTAGGTTGGGCGCTAGGTTAAGTTAGGTTTAGCTTCCTAGGCCCCGCAGACCAAAACCCAACCTAACCCGATGGAAATAATAAAGAATCGTTTAAAAATTTATATTCCGATAGTTTTAGCTGGGAATAAAAAATAGGTTGGGAAGTACTAGCTATCAAAACTAACCAATACTCTACAGAAACATTCTGAAATGTCATTTATCTAATTGAGTCTATTTTGTTATTCTGTCAAAATAGCAGATGATCCGATTTTATAAGCTACATGCGAATCCATGGCAACGTAAACAACATATTTATGTTTCGTAGCATTTTTCTCGCAACTGGTACATTTTTTGAAGAAATGTTTCAAACAAAAGTTGCGCGATATATTAATTACTTTCATTATGAAAATAACTATATTTGCTGTAAGTGTAGCCGTTCTAGTGATATTGGAGATAGAACAAAAAATGTATAGAGTAAACATGCGCACTTCCGGTTTGAATATTCATTTCAAAAATAAGAGATGCACATCTAGGGCATATACATGTCTTAAGTTTGAAGTTTCATAATTTTTCGTTCGACAGTTTTGGCCCTAGAGCGTTCACAGACACACAAACGTTATTCCGAAAATAGTCACAATTCGATTCAGGGAAGGTCAAAACGTGTATATCCGTTGAAATCTCGAAGTCGAAAATTTTCATGATTACAAGACTTACTTATTACTTCGTAAAAGAAAGTAACAAGGCAAATATGTAATAAAACATAATAATAATTTTTTAAACTTGATATATTAATGCGGCAGTAAAATTAATGCCGCCAAGTGCTTAATCAGTTGCCGGCATACATTGTCAATTTCCGGACTATATTGTAATGTATGTTGAATGCTGTATTCCAACTTACTTTCATGATATTTATGACGAACCAACATGCTCCCCCTGTATTTAGGAGGCACTTTAATGTGTATGATGACTCATTATCGATCCAGCCTCTTTTTTGAATGATTTGCCACACTATGTGAAGTTGTTCGTAAATTGGCTGTTTAGATACAATACTGTTTCCTATCGTCATTATCTTTGGCTTATTTGGAACTGGTGGATGCACATCATATTGCATTTTTCTTATTATCTCCACCATAAGATTCCATCTAAAAGCACATATAATTAATCAAACTTTAAAAATAATTTCCTAGAAAATTAATAGGGATTATTAATTATTATATTGTTTATTTAATGCCTTTAGCTCGTGTTTGAATATTTATATGCAGGTGACTTGCTAACGTACCGTTCTTTGAAGTTATCGTGATTGTCATCAGTGTTAATTTGAGTCAAAAATTGTTGGACCATATTCATCGGTTTGAGCAATGTGGTCTGCTGGACGATCTGCATATAAGAGCATAACCAAGCGGTAGCAGCGATCGACAAACAGCACATTCGTTGCCGCATCACGTCCAAAATTCGTTTCACGTCGTTCGCAGTTAACGTATCTTGTTCCCAAGCAAACAGCATCTCCTTCATAACTCCAGGAATATTCAGACAAACTTCATGCCACTTCACTTGGCTCGCTTTGAAGTCGGCATCGTTCGAATTGAACTGTTCAAGCAACGCATCGACTTTGGACTGATCGCACAATTTCAGGATTTGGTCCGGGGATTTCGGATGGCCCTTTTCCACCATGCACTGACGCACCCATTGCTCGAAAAAGGAATCGCCGCCTTCTTCCAACACCACCTGAGAGAGAGAGGATTTGCATATTAACCAAAAATTTATATTTATTTCAGTGATACTCACTTCAGAGCCGTATGTTTGGACAATTGAGCATAACATTAGAAATGAGGCATCAAAGAGCATTGCTCCGGTTTTTCCAAGTTCTCCTGTTGCTTGTTTGGAGCACTCATTGAACTTTATAAGGCGCATTACAAACGTTTTTAATTTTCCTTCAACAGACGCGACTGATAGAATCAGTTCAAAGCTTTTGCCGGTTAGAACTTGATACATCATTCGCAATAATGGTTCCTAACGAACGAAGCATTAGTTTTCCAAGTACTACAGAGCTTTTAAGAACCGATTTCATACATTTCCACTAAAGCAACTTTACAGTAACAAAAATAAAGATAGTTTTATCTCCAATGTGAAGCAAACTTTCTTGGACCAAGGACTAATAATGCGATTCTGAGCCAGTCTATAAGAAGAATCAATAAGATTTTGAAATAGCTGTAGTTCTTTAATGGACACATATTGTAATATTATTAATTACACATATCATGTATTATGTTCGTTATATCTTAAAGAATCAGTTTAGAAATGATTTGCAATTCAATTAAAATATATATTACATTATCAATATTTTACGGATTGTACTTATAGATGCATAAATTTGCTCAGAATTGCACCATAAGAGCGATAGGACTCTAATGAAATCTAAGAGGAACTTTAACGGAGTCTAAGAGTCACTTTAGCGGAGTCTAAGAGCGATAGGACTCAAATGAAGTCTAATAAGAATAGAACTCTATAGAAGTCTAATAGTCACTTGCACGGAGTCTAAGAGCGATAGGACCCAATGAAGTCTAAGAGGAATAGAACTCTAACGAAGTCTAAGAGTCACTTTAACGGAGTCTAAGAGCAATAAGACTTAAATGAAGTCTAAGATGAATAGAACTCTAAATAAGCCTAAGAGTCACTTTAACGGAGTCTAAGAGCGATAGGACTCAAATGAAGTCTAAGAGGAATAAAACACTAATAACGAAGTCTAAGAGTCATTTTAACGGAGTCTAAGAACGATAGAACTCAAATAAAGTCTAAGAGGAATAAAACACTAACGAAGCCTAACAGTCACTTTAACGGAGTCTAAGAGCGATAGGACTCAAATACAGTCTAAGAGAAATAGAACTCTAACGAAGTCTAAGAATCACTTTAACGGAGTCTAAGAGCGATAGGACTCAAATAAAGTCTAAGAGAAATAGAACTCTAACGAAGTCTAAGAATCACTTTAACGGAGTCTAAGAGCGATAGGACTCAAATAAAGTCTAAGAGGAATAGAACTCTAACGAAGTCTAAGAGTCACTTTAACAGAGTCTAAGAGCGATAGGACTCAAATAAAGTCTAAGAGAAATAGAACCTTAACGAAGTCTAAGAGTCACTTTAACAGAGTCTAAGAGCGATAGGACTCAAATGAAGTCTAAGAGGAATAAAACACTAATAACGAAGTCTAAGAGTCACTTTAACGGAGTCTAAGAGCGATAGGACTCAAATGAAGTCTAAGAGGTATAGAACTCTAACGAAGTCTAAGAGTCACTTTAACAGAGTCTAAGAGAGATAGGACTCAAATGAAGTCTAAGAGGAATAGAACCTTAACGAAGTCTAAGAGTCACTTTAACAGAGTCTAAGAGCGATAGGACTCAAATAAACTCTAAGAGGAATAGAACTCTAACGAAGTCTAAGAGTCACTTTAACGGAGTCTAAGAGCGATAGGACTCAAATGAAGTCTAAGAGGAATAGAACTCTAACGAAGTCTAAGAGTCACTTTAACGGAGTCTAAGAGCAATAAGACTTAAATGAAGTCTAAGATGAATAGAACTCTAAATAAGTCTAAGAGTCACTTTAACGGAGTCTAAGAGCGATAGGACTCAAATAAAGTCTAAGAGACATAGAACTCTAACGAAGTGTAAGAGTTACTTTAACGGAGTCTAAGAGCGATAGGACTCAAATAAAGTCTAAGAGGAATAGAACTCTAACGAAGTCTAAGAGTCACTTTAACAGAGTCTAAGAGCGATAGGACTCAAATAAAGTCTAAGAGGAATAGAACTCTAACGAAGTCTAAGAGTCACTTTAACGGAGTCTAAGAGCGATAGGACTCAAATGAAGTCTAAGAGGAATAGAACACTAATAACGAAGTCTAAGAGTCATTTAAACGGAGTCAAAGAACGATAGGATAGTCTAAGAGTGATACGACTCTAACGGAGTCTAAAGCAAATATTATATTTTTATGTTAATGATGCCTTTAGAAATATGATGAAATCGGTCGTAAGTTGTGTATTACTTGTATTTTATCGGTGTTTAAAGTTTTTAAAATGCCCGCTAATGTTGGTTCAGCTTGAATGATCACTTTTGGTATCCCTGTATTTTGAGCCGTTGTTGATTTCAAGAGTTTTAAATTTGAAGCGCTTTGTTCTCTAAAATGAAAGCATGTAATATATAAAATTATACAAAATAGTGTCAATGTACCTTTTGCTAACATAAAATTTTAAATGTTTCTCTGTGATTAAATTAAGTTTCATTAATTCATGTAGCAAACATTCTAAGCAATTGCATGAGCATTTCACATCTAAATTGTCTAGGAGTGGCGAGTGCTCTATAAGTAGTTCTAACGCATCGACAACATCTTGAGAGAATTCTGTTTTCTCCTCCGTATCTATAAAGCAGCATTTAGTTCATAACAAACAATTGTGATTATTATCAAACTACCTTTTGTGATACTATGTATTTGGCTAAGTATCTGCGGCACTTTTATAAATGTGAATGCGCCCCATTGGCTCTCATGCGATGTTCCGCTAACATCGTACAAAGACAACCAGCAAGCCCGCATTATTTCACAATATAGTCGCGGCATTATAAAGCCTTTAGTACGTTTTATTAGGAGCATTTGCGAGACTAAGACATTTGTGGGGGAGCTTGGGTTGTGCATTACTTCGATAGCTAACAACGCCTGAACACAATATGTAATGTGCTCAATGTTATCAGGGGTTTTCGATACTGTATCTACGTCCAGGCTTAAAATACTACGGATCGAATCGTCTATTGGAGGCGTTACCTTTACAGTGTTTAATTTTAAAAAAGATTCGATCTCATAGCATTTTTTTGTTGTTTCGTTGTATAGTTCTAAAATAATATGGTAATTTAATGCCACATGGAACGTTCTTACGGCGGAATAGTGGAAGGGTCTTTTTACACGGAACATTTATATTAAAAATATCTGGAGTGGTCTGCACTCAACTTTCTTTTACGCAGTTTTCACTAGATATAAATATATGTATATATATATATATATATATATCCAAAACCTGCTGTCAAACTAACCAATACTCTACTGAAATATTCTGAAATGTCATTTATCTAATAGAGTCTTTTGTTTTCCTGACAAAAAAGCAGATGATCCGATTTTATTACGCTACATGCGAATCCATGGCAACGTAAGCCAAATATTTATAATGTTTCGTTGCATTTTTCTCGCAACTGGTACATTTTTTGAAGAAATGTTTCAAACAAAAGTTGTGCAAAATATTAATATCTTTCATTATGAACATAGCTATATTTGCCGTAAGTGTAGCCGTTCTAGTGATATTGGAGATAGAACAAAAAATGCATAGAGTAAACATGCACTTTCGGTTTGAATATTCTTTTCAAAAATAGGAGGTGCACATCTAGGGCATATACAAAGCTTAAGTTTGAAGTTTCATGATTTTTCGTTCGACAGTTTTGGCTCTAGAGCGTTCACAGACACACACACACAGTCAGACAGACAGACGTCATTCAGAAATGGTCAAAACGTGTATATCCGTTGAAATCTCGAGTTCGAAATTTTTCATGATTACAATACTTACTTAGTACTCTGTAAAAGAAAGTAATAATAAAATTTGTCACAAGTGTAGGTATAATTATGGCAACGTAAATAAGATATTTGAGTTTTTTCGTAGCAGTTATCTCATAACTGGTACAATTTATGAAGAAACTTTTCAAACAAAAGTTGTGCGAAATATTAATCTCTTTCATTATGAACATAACTATATTTGCTGTAAGTGTAGCCGTTCTAGTGATATTGGAGATAGAACAAAAAATGCATAGAGTAAACATGCACTTCTGGTTTGAATATTCTTTTCAAAAATAGGAGGTGCACATCTAGGGCATATACAAAGCTTAAGTTTGAAGTTTCATAATTTTTCGTTCGACAGTTTTGGCTCTAGAGCGTTCACAGACACACACACACACAGTCAGACAGACAGACGTCATTCAGAAATGGTCAAAACGTGTATATCCGTTGAAATCTCGAGTTCGAAATTTTTCATGATTACAATACTTACTTAGTACTCGGTAAAAGAAAGTAATAATAAAATTTGTCACAAGTGTAGGTATAACTATGGCAACGTAAATAAGATATTTGAGTTTTTTCGTAGCAGTTTTCTCATAACTGGTACAATTTATGAAGAAACTTTTCAAACAAAAGTTGTGCGAAATATTATTGTCTTTCATTATGAACATAACTATTTTTGCCGTAAGTGTAGCCGTTCTAGTGATATTGGAGATAGAACAAAAAATGTATAGAGTAAACATGCACTACCGCTTTGAATATTCTTTTCAAAAATAGGAGGTGCACATCTAGGGTATATACAAGTCTTAAGTTTGAAGTTTCATAATTTTTCGTTCGACAGTTTTGGCCCTAGAGCGTTCACAGACACACACACACACAGACAGACAGACACACAGACAGACAGACGTCATTCCGAAAATAGTCACATTCGATTCAGAAATGGTCAAAACGTGTATATCCGATGAAATCTCGAGTTCGAAATTTTTCATGATTACAATACTTACTTATTACTTTGTAAAAGAAAGTAAAAATTAATTACCAATATCGTTGTATTTGGCTAAGCAACACATAGCCATCATAAACTCGCACTGGACAATAGTATTTAGGATGGTTCCAGATTTCTCCAACAAATCACTATCGTTAATGATAGGATTCGTCGACTGTGTTTTACATAATGAATTATGAAACACTTGAAGAAGCCAATTAATTACGGATAAAATGGCGGGCGCCAGCAACGTCTCTTCTGGTTTGCTCCGACATGTAATACCACCTTGAATATTCTCCAGGAATTCTAACAAACTTAAAATACAGTGTGATTTTTGCAATTGATCAAATTTACTTATACGTTGCAACACTGCTGCATAAGAGACAATTTGAGCACTCAACGAGTGCTTCAAATATGATAGAACCAATTGGTTCGCGCCTGAACCAACAACAGCTTGCTGGAGGATACAATCTGCTAAATTGTAGACGTCTCCGCTGACTCCACGCGGTAGAATCTATTGGATTTCAATATTTTATCACAAAGAATTCCCAAGATGGCCGCTAGTAGTTCGGGCTTGCAAGATGGCCGCCAAAGCCCTCAATCTTACCGTCTTGATGTTGATACCCCATTGAAGATCGCTCCATCGTTCGCGCCACGCACGAAGCAATAGTGCTTTTAGTGAACTAGTTTTGCTAGTTGTTTTATTTTCCATGTTCATTTTCAGCAATGGGCTATGCATTTTTAAGAGTAACCATAGAGATACACTATATAGAATTTTATTATACTACAATATTTACAAATCGCAGTGTTTATGTTTAGTCTATTTTGTACTGACATGTGTCAAATTTACAATAGTGCCACAATGATACAGTAAATATTTTATAGGATACTAAATTATAAGGAAAACAATAAAAAATGCATTTAGTAAAATGATTGTTAAATATAAGAATGGTAGTCGAAATAAAATCAGTATGAATATGTGTATTAGATCATATTTTTATAACATAGTTAGCATAGACTCATTTTTGCTATGACTGGAAACCATGGCATATTAGTTTGCCACGCCCACTGTATTTAGAAAAAGATAGGCTACACAACACATGCGTTAAACGATGATAGAACTAACATGTCAGTCAGTCATGATTTCTGTTACCAACCTAAACATAACAAAATCCTCTTGATTGATTTTGGCGCTACTATTAAAACCAAAATTACTTCCCATCACTTAAAAATTAGACAACCACAAACAACGAAAATGTAAATAATCCATTTGCACACAAAATCGCTGTGGTTGTCTAATTTTTAAGTGATGGGAAGTAATTTTGTTTTAATACTAGCACAAAATCAATCAAGAAGATTTTGTTATTTTTAGGTTCGTAACAGAAATTGTGGCCGGAGAAAACTGTGGATAGCTTTACTGACATACTAACTCGGTCAGTGTTGCCAACCCTGTACAGCAGATTTTCCCTTTGTGTAAGCTGAAAATTCCCCACAGTTTTTTCCGGCCACGATTTCTGTTACCAACCTAAATATAACAAAATCCCCTTGATTGATTTTGGCGCTACTATTAAAACAAAATTACTTCCCACTTCACTTAAAAATTAGACAACCACAACGTAACGACAAACAGCGATTTTGTGTACAAACGGATTATATACATTTTCGCTGTTTGTGGTTACGTTGTGGTTGTTTAATTTTTATGTGATGGGAAGTAATTTTGGTATTAATAGTAGCGCCAAAATCAATCAAGGGGATTTTGTTATATTTAGGTTGGTAACAGAAATCGTGGCCGCAGAAAACTGTGGATAACTTTACTGACATCAACTTAAGGCGGTATCACATTACGAAGTTATCGATAGTTTGACATCGATTTTGCGATGTTTTTTCAGTTTTTCGACGTCGATAATTAGACACCGGTAAGCCAAGGAATACGAACACGTTTCATATTTAAACACCTATTATTTGCTCCCTAACACATTAGCAATGACATCGGAAAATTGAAAAAACATCGCAAAATCGATGTCAAACTATCGATATCCTCGTAATGTGATACCGCCTTTAAACGACTCAACGACTACGTTTAGCGCATGATCATTGTACTTCCCCGAGTTATTATTAGCTCGCCGTACGTAGTACCGAAGAGGCTAAAGCATTCGGTCGTGTCTGTAGCATTCTCGGATCAAAAAATTTCATTAAGGAAAAGTCTGATTCCGAAAATGTAAATAACTTATATACTTGGATGTTAGTCGTCGCTCGTAAGACCAAATTTGTGCCCTCTACTCCTCTGAAGGTACCGGAGCGATTCACTCCAAATTTGGTACACATATTATTTGGCATCCCATTTGAATCCGTTCGCAGTTTAAATCCAATCGCCCGTATACTTCCCGAGTTATAGGGCCCCAAAATTTGGAGCCCCCCTTAATACTGCCCTTATAAAAATAATTGAAACACTTAAAAATTCTACTAAGAATTCTAAGATATTTTTTGTCTACAAGATTTTTTCATTTTGTTAACCCAAAGCCCGAAAAAAATTATTAAATATTATAATTTTGAATTTCAAAATTTGAAAAAAAATTATCTTAAATTAAATGTAAGACTTTTTATATCTATAACATTTTTTCAATTAGTTAACCAAAAGGCCATAATTATTAAAAACTGCTCGCATCGCATATATTACTTATAAGGCGAGCTGGACGCATAGGTGCGTTGTACCTAAACTTGTTTTTATGTTTCAAAACTTGCTGTTGCGGTATGACAGTAAGATATAAAAAGAATACTTATGGCTAATAAAAAAAAATCGTAAAAATTCCCTTATTTCGCTAATTTTCATGAAAAAATTCCCTTTCGCACTTCAAAATTCCCTAAAAAGGGAAAATTCCCTGCAGTTGGTAACACTGAACCTGGTGTGTTGTTAGACTTGCGCGCGCATCTTAACTGTTTTACCGATACTTTGTACTGTTTAGTTGCTATAGGACGCGCTGCAATGGCTTGACTTATCTGCCCTACTTGTTTCAACAATTAAAATATTAACGCAATAATTAATTTTAAAAACTATGATTCTAAAGCATTACTATATATAATTGATGTATTCACTCTTAGGTTTCAAAATAAATTAAAGTGAACTAATTAACTTTAAAAATATTTTATTTATAATAATTCTGCAATTAAATCATCTCTTATCTTTAATACCGTCTGTTCAGATTAGCATGTGATTTTATAATAATTGTGTTCGCTAAAAAATGGCTTCATGTATTCTCAACAAAATGTCTTTATATTCAAGTATGTTTAACAGAAAGTTAAATATATTAAAATTGTTCAAAAATACGCGGTATCTAAGTGTTTTAAATCATTACAAACAACCAAATATAATTTCAGACCAAGCAGCAAAAACATTTCGATTCACCGATTACGATTGTATTGGATTTGACTTGGATAATACGATATGTCGTTACAAAGTTGGACCAATGATCAAAATGGAATATGAAACTTTAGTTAATTATTTAGTGAAAGAAAAAAATTACTCCCCACAACACTTATCGAAGCCAATCGAGGAAAATTTAGATTTTTTGCTGAAAGGATTAATTCTCGATTTTAATAATGGGAACGTTTTAAAGATAAACACTGACGGGGAAATTGTCCACGCTAGCCACGGGACTCGATATCTTTCGTTAACGGAAATCAAGGAGCAATACGGCTTAGACTGCCACTGGGATATAACAGATATATTCATTAAAGACCTTCTAGCCACATGGAACGGACCATTATCCGAGAAAATGCGGACGCTCCTAGATTATTTTGATATTCCTACAGGACTTGCGTTCGCTAGAATCGTCGACACTCTGGATGAGGCAGCTGGAAAACGTTTAGACCACTACCAAATATGGCCCGATATTTTAGCGGGTTTAATAAACATGTTTGATATATCCCAGTTCGAAAAAAACACTGGAGGATATTTCCCGAATATCAAATCAAATCCTAATGCATACATTGAGAAATGTGATAGCTCCGTTGTTAAATGGTTCCAGGCATTAAAAGCAAAGAAGAAAATATTATTTTTAATCACTGGGTCGTATGTTGATTTCGCGTCGTTGACGGCAAAAACTTGCATGGGCGACAATTGGACTGAGTTGTTTGATGTAGTTATCTTTTATGCAAAGAAACCAGGTTTTTTTACGGATACTCGTCCGTTTTTGCGGGTAAACCCTAAGAACTTGTGGGATACCCCAGCGGTGACCAGTCTGGAAAAAGGTGGATGGTATGTGCAGGGGAATTGGACGGCATTGTATAAGTGTTTAGGGGAAATTTCTGGAAAAACGGCACCGAAAGTTGCGTATGTTGGGGATAATTTGATTCAGGATGTTTATACCCCGTCAGTGCATACTCAGTGTGATACTGTTGCTGTTGTCGAGGAGCTACAAGCTGAAGGTGTATTTGGCTTTACAAATAGTCATCAGCATACCGAATATTTGATTTCACAGAAATGGGGCTCATTTTTTGAATGCCAAAAATCATCGTTGGATAATATCTGGTTGGATATTATTAGGAGGCATTCAAAGTTATGCATTCCTAGTGTAGAGTACATTTGCAAAAACCCCATTGATTTTAAATATACACGTTGAAATGTGTTATTATGCCATATATATTTTTACTTATTTTATATTTATGAAAATGTAGCTTTAAGTTTATTTTATTTTCGTTATTTTACTATAGTGTATAGGTATATTTTGTTATAGCAATAAAACTATTAGTTACACCAAATTTATATAATATATATTGTTGATTCGAAAGACTATTATATTACTTCCTTTATAATCAACACGATAGGTGCACTAATGCATTCAGCTCACCGTATACTATATTTAATGGATTTTTTAACCATTGATGTTTTTAGCTCGCTGTAGAGATAATTGAGAAAGGTAATCATATATTTTAAAGTATTTCAAATAACTCAAAAACGGAAAAAGATAGTGGCCTAAACTCTTCGTCATCCGTTTTTTAGCTCGACGTACGTAGTACCGAAGAGGCTAAAGCATTTGGTCGTGTGTCTGTAGCATTCTCGGATCAAAGAATTTCATTAAGAAATAGTGTTCGTCTCGTCTCCCTGATTCCGAACATGTATATAACTTATATACTTGGATGTTAGTCGTCGCTCGCTCGACCAAATTTGTGCTTTCTACTCCTCTGAAGGTACCGGAGCGATTCACACCAAATTTGGTACACGTATTATTTGGCATCCCATTTGAATCCGCTCGCCCGTATACTTCCCGAGTTATAGGGCCCCGAAATTTGGAGCCCCCCCTTAATACTGCCCTTATAAAAATTATTGAAACACTTAAAAATTCTACTAGAAATTCTAAGATATTTTTTGTCTACTAGATTTTTTCAGTTTGTTAACCCAAAGCCCGCAAAAAATTAAATTAAATATTATAATTTTGAATTTTTAAATATGCATTAAATTTTTTTTTTTATCAATATAATCTAAATTTGTTACACATATTATTTGGCATCCCATTTGAATCCACTCGCAGTATAAATCCAATCGCCCGTATACTTCCCGAGTTATAGGGCCCCAAAATTTAGAGCCCCCCTTAATACTGCCCTTATAAAAATAATTAATACACTTAAATATTCTACTAAAAATTCTAAGATATTTTATATCTGTAAGAATTATTCATTTTGTTAATCCAAAGCCCGAAAAAAATTATTAAATATTATAATTTTGAATTTTAAAGTATGAATTAAATTTTTTTTTTATCAATATAATCTAAAATGAAATGTAAGACTTTTTATATTTATAACATATTTTCAAATTGTTAACCAAAAGGCCATAATAATTAAAAAGCACTGCTCGCAACGCATATTTTACCTAAGGGCGAGCTCTGCACGTTGGTGCGTTTTACGCGTACCAAATCTTGTTATTTGTAATAATTTTTTTCGGGTTCCCAATCTGTAATAACTTTATAACGGTATAAATTATGTCTTTTTACTTTCTTTTACGAAGTAATAAGTAAGTCTTGTAATCACTGCAGATTTCAACGGATATACGAGGGCTGTCCGACAAGTACTTAGCCTCACCGGCCTATGGCGCCACTGTCGCAAGAGCCATAACCTATTGTGTAGTACATTATCTTAGACACGGCTACTGTTAAAATTTCAGCTGAATCGGACCGCGTGTGAAAGCGGGAGTATCCGCAGATTTTAGAAAAATAGAAAAAGAGCAATATCGGTCGGTGATTCGATTCTTGTTTTTGGAAGGGAAATTGCGCAGTGGATCCATGTTTACCGTCAACAGTCACGAAACGACGCAGAAACTCTTTCGGATTTCGCTTAAACAGCGTAACCACTTCAAGAGTGAACAAACGCGGCACCCATCACGCCGACAGCATTCTCATGCCTAAAATTTCATGTAGGACATATCCTACATGACATTTTGGGCACGAGAAAGCTGTCGGCGACATAGGCCGGTGAGGCTAAGTACTTGTCGGACAGCCCTCGTACATGTTTTAACTTTCCCTGAATCGATTGTGACTATTTCCGGAATGATGTGTGTGACGCTCTAGAGCCAAAACTATCGAACGAGAAATTATGAAACTTCAAACTTAAGACTTGTATATATATGCCCTAGATGTGCACCTCCTATTTTGAAAAGAATATTCAAACCGGAAGTGCGCATGTTTACTCTATACATTTTTTGTTCTATCTCCAATATCACTAGAACGGCTACACTTACGACAAATATAGTTATGTTTATAATGAAAGATATTAATATTTCGCACAACATTTGTTTGAAACATTTATTCAAAAAATGTGGCAGTTGCGAGAAAAATGCTACGAAACATTATAAATATGTTGTTTACGTTGCCATGGATTCGCATGTAGTGTAATAAAATCGGATCATCTGCTATTTTGACAAGAAAACAAAATTGACTCAATTAGATAAATGACATTTCAGGATATTTCTGTAGAGTATTGGTTATATCTAGTGAAAACTGCGTAAAAGTCGAGTGCAGGCCACTCAAAATATTTAAAATATGTTGCTACCCTTACTACGGTTTTGTTGAAAACAAGCGAATGTCGATTCTGAACCAGAAAGCGCTCCAAAACCCCAATTTTGAGTATTTTGGAGATGTTTCTGGTCCAAAATCCATTTAATGTATGAGGAAAAAAACGAAGTAACAGGAAATAAATATATTTAAAATAAGCACAAATGATTTACACACATTAGAATCTAACACTATTTAGGTGTTTTCGTTACAATACGTAAACCGTGTATAACTTTAATCTGTTCTTTTAAAGCTTCATAAATCATTTTATGTTGTTTAATAATTGGTAAGTTTTTAAACTCTGAACTCTCCACGAATATCTCAAACATGGCACCGCATCCCCCCGACTTGTCTTTCACAGCAATTTGTATGGCTGAAGGAAATCCTTTTTTCAAAATTGATTCAATTTCGGTCGATGAAGTTTTATACATTTTCGCTTGGGCCCCATACCAGTTATTTATTATCTGTAAGAAGAAAAATGTTGGTTAGTATCCAAAAAATTATGGTTTACTATAGATATTTACTGATTGGCGTGCCGTTAGCCGCCAGCTAGAAATTCGAGAGATTATATTTTGCATGTTTGCACTACTCGTAAAATTTTAATAGTAATAGTTCATAATTTTGTAAAAGCTAATGTCAAATATACAAATGTGAAATTTAGAACTTCATTTGTTAAAATATCGCTAGAGTCCTCAGTTTCTGTGGCCAATCACACACCATTTAAACTGAACCAGAATGCATATACACTCATTTATAAATCGTGATAAAATAGACTACAAAAGTGATGACGCGTAATTGGCGGCAAAATTCAAATGCGGCCGAGGCCATTTTCGTTTCTTATGGGATATAACATAGAGCTGAAGTTTGCATGTTTGTACCGTTGTTAATGTAAAGCTGGGGGGTATGAGTTATTTTTTAAATATAGGCTCAAGCTTCAACTATAGATTCATGTATTTAAACTAATTAGTTTGTAATGGACTACAAAAGTGATGACGCGTAATTGTGCGGCAAATTTAGATGCGGTCGCGGCCATTTTCGTTTCTTATGGGAATTAACATAGAGCTGAAGTTTGCATGTTTGTACCGTTGTTAATGTAAAGCTGGTGGGTATAAGTTATTTTTTTTAAATAGGCTCAAGCTTCAACTATAGATTCATGTATTTAAAGTAGGGCGACCATTACTAATTAGTTTGTAATTAATGAATAGCGACATTATGGGAAAATAGCATTTAGTGTTGGCGAAAAGTGCTTGCATATTCACGATAGATGCCACGCGTGAAACCCTTATCCGGCCTTGTGATTGGCTGCCTTTAACTGACAGTACATTTTAATTTACAAAATTAATTAAAACACAGTTTTTAGCCATTTCTATTAACATTATACAACATATATTTTAATATAATATAATATGTAAATACCCAAAAGGTTATTTAAGATATTTTATTGAAATCAGGGAAATGATGTCAAAAATTATGATTATTGACATAATAAATAAAATATCTTAAATAACCTCTTAGGTCTTTACGTATTATATTATATTAAAATATATGTTGAATAATGTTGATAAATATGGCTAAAAACCGTGTTTTAATGGTCTACAAAAGTGATGACGCGTAATTGTGCGGCAAATTTAGATGCGGTCGCGGCCATTTTCGTTTCTTATGGGATTTAACATAGAGCTGAAGTTTGCATGTTTGTAGCGTTGTTAATGTAAAGCTGGTGGGTATAAGTTATTTTTTTTTAAATAGGCTCAAGCGTCAACTATAGATTCATGTATTTAAAGTAGGGCGACCATAACTAATTAGTTTGTAATTAAAGAATAGCGACATTATGGGAAAATAGCATTTAGTGTTGCCGAAAAGTGCTTGCATATTCACGATAGATGGCACGCGTGAAACCCTTATCCGGCTTTGTGATTGGCTGCCTTTAACTGATAGTACTTTTTAATTTACAAAATTAATTAAAACACAGTTTTTAGCCATTTCTATTAACATTATACAACATATATTTTAATATAATATAATATGTAAATACCCAAAAGGTTATTTAAGATATTTTATTGAAATCAGAGAAATGATGTCAAAAATTATGATTATTGACATAATAAATAAAATATCTTAAATAACCTTTTAGGTCTTTACGTATTATATTATATTAAAATATATGTTGATAAATATGGCTAAAAACAGTATTTTAATAAATTTTGTAAATTAAAATGTACTATCAGTTCGCGGCAGCCAATCACAAGGCCCGATAAGGGTTTCACGCGTGCCATCTATCGCGAATATGCAAGCACTTTTCGGCAACACTAAATGCTATATTCCCATAATGTCGCTATTCATTAATTACAAACTAATTAGTTATGGTCGCCCTAGTTTCAATACATGAATCTATATTTGAAGCTTGAGCCTATTTAAAAAAAATAACTTATACCCACCAGCTTTACATTAAGAACGGTACAAACATGCAAACTTCACACCTCTATGTTAAAACCCATAAGAAACGAAAATGGCCGCGACCGCATCTAAATTTGCCGCACAATTACGCGTCATCACTTTTGTGGCCCCCTTGTTTTAAAGGATTGTTCACAGCGAAACAATTAGTAATTAAACTTAGAAAATTACAAATAATAATCTAGTTTGTATTATGACAAGCAATGTTAACATTCCAAGCAACACAATTTATGATAATTTTGTTGCTGTGAACGTTAACCTTATATGTCTTACAACAAACTGGAATTATTACTTATAATTTCTAAGCTTCTTTAACTGTGAACAATCCTTTAGATTTGGCATTTAATAGAAAATATTCAAATTATTCCCCCCTAGAATGAGTATCCACCAATAAATTGCAGGGGTCTGAGCGCGGATCTTTCAAAAATGTGTTAATAGTTTATAATTTTTATTAAATAATTATGTACACAACAATTAGGAACATAAAATATACTGAATTTCAACAAAAAGATGTTATATATATATATATAATATTATTTGCTCCAAAAATTATTCTAATATATAAACTATGCTTAGATAATAAAATTCATTTATTTTTGACTCGTTTCCTCTGTACTTTCTGGTATTTAAATTCGCGAAACTAGCAAAGTTCTATTGCCCTTCGTTCTGGATGCATCGCAGCGGCTTCAAAGTCAACAAATCGGAATCAATCGATATACCATCATCGTTATTCCCGTCATTGAGCATGCCATCACTTTGGTGATCTAACCGTTGCATATCCTCACTAGAAAACATTGCATCCGTAACAATGCTGGACTGCATTGAGTTAGTGATACGATCCGCTATCAAAACGGTGTCATTTAATCGGGAATCCGGCATTAATTGCGAGTCTATTAGACACTGGGTGGTATCGTTTTGTTGCTGGGATGTCCCGTAAGATAATGGTTGCATCATTGGTGGCCATTCTAATCCGAGAAACAGACCGGAAGTATTATGGGTTGGTTCTGGGGACGCGAATTGTAACAGTTGAGATTCCAATGGACTTGAACATTCTGTAAAATAATGGCATTGCTAACATTTCTTCATTGTACAACCAACGAATTTGACAGCATCTGGACATTGCAATAATTTTTTGACAGTGTAGAAATTTACACTATATATATATACAAGATTTGGTACGCGTAAAACGCACCAACGCGCAGTGCTCACCTTTTGGGTAAAATATGCGTTGCGAGCAGTGCTTTTTAATTATTATGGCCTTTTGGTTAACAATTTGAACAAATGTTATAGATATAAAAAGTCTTACATTTAATTTTAGATTATAGTGATAATAAAACAATTTTTTAATGCATATTATAATATTTAATAATTTTTTTCGGGCTTTGGGTTAACAAAATGAAAAAATCTTGTAGATATAAAACATCTTAGAATTTTTAGTAGAATTTTTAAGTGTTTCAATTATTTTTATAAGGGCAGTATTAAGGAAGGCTCCAAATTTTGGGGCCCTATAACTCGGGAAGTATACGAGCGATTGGGTTTAAACTGCGAGCGGATTCAAATGGGATGCCAAATTATATGTGTACCAAATTTAGATTAAATTGATTAAAAACAATTTAGTGCATATTTAAAAATTCAAAATTATAATATTTAATTTAATTTTTTTCTGGCTTTGGGTTAACAAAATGAAAAAATCTTGTAGATATAAAACATCTTAGAATTATTAGTAGAATTTTTAAGTGTTTCAATTATTTTTATAAGGGCAGTATTAAGTGGGGCTCCAAATTTTAGGGCCCTATAACTCGGGAAATATACGGGCGATTGGATTTAAACTGTAAGCGGATTCAAATGGGATGCCAAATAGTATGTGTTCCAAATTTAGATTAAATTGATTAAAAAAAAATTTAGTGCATATTTAAAAATTCAAAATTATAATATTTAATTTAATATTTTTCGGGCTTTGGGTTAACAAAATGAAAAAATCTTGTAGACATAAAATATCTTAGAATTTTTAGTAGAATTTTTGAGTGTTTCAATTATTTTTATAAGGGCAGTATTAAGGGGGGCTCCAAATTTTGGGGCCCTATAACTCGGGAAGTATACGAGCGATTGGGTTTAAACTGCGAGCGGATTCAAATGGGATGCCAAATTATATGTGTACCAAATTTAGATTAAATTGATTAAAAACAATTTAGTGCATATTTAAAAATTCAAAATTATAATATTTAATTTAATTTTTTTCTGGCTTTGGGTTAACAAAATGAAAAAATCTTGTAGATATAAAACATCTTAGAATTATTAGTAGAATTTTTAAGTGTTTCAATTATTTTTATAAGGGCAGTATTAAGTGGGGCTCCAAATTTTAGGGCCCTATAACTCGGGAAATATACGGGCGATTGGATTTAAACTGTAAGCGGATTCAAATGGGATGCCAAATAGTATGTGTACCAAATTTAGATTAAATTGATTAAAAAAAAATTTAGTGCATATTTAAAAATTCAAAATTATAATATTTAATTTAATTTTTTTCGGGCTTTGGGTTAACAAAATAAAAAAATCTTATAGATATAAAACATCTTAGAATTTTTTGTAAAATTTTTAAGTGTTTCAATTATTTTTATAAGGGCAGTATTAAGTGGGGCTCCAAATTTTAGGGCCCTATAACTCGGGAAATATACGGGCGATTGGATTTAAACTGTAAGCGGATTCAAATGGGATGCCAAATAGTATGTGTACCAAATTTAGATTAAATTGATTAAAAAAAAATTTAGTGCATATTTAAAAATTCAAAATTATAATATTTAATTTAATTTTTTTCGGGCTTTGGGTTAACAAAATAAAAAAATCTTATAGATATAAAACATCTTAGAATTTTTTGTAGAATTTTTAAGTGTTTCAATTATTTTTATAAGGGCAGTATTAAGTGGGGCTCCAAATTTTAGGGCCCTATAACTCGGGAAATATACGGGCGATTGGATTTAAACTGTAAGCGGATTCAAATGGGATGCCAAATAGTATGTGTACCAAATTTAGATTAAATTGATTAAAAAAAAATTTAGTGCATATTTAAAAATTCAAAATTATAATATTTAATTTAATTTTTTTCGGGCTTTGGGTTAACAAAATAAAAAAATCTTATAGATATAAAACATCTTAAAATTTTTTGTAGAATTTTTAAGTGTTTCAATTATTTTTATAAGAGCAGTATTAAGGGGGGCTCCAAATTTTGGGGCCCTATAACTCGGGAAGTATACGGGCGATTGGATTTAAACTGCGAACGGATTCAAATGGGATGCCAAATAATATGTGTACCAAATTTGGAGTGAATCGCTCCGGTACCTTCAGAGTAGAGTGCACAAATTTGGTCGAGCGCGCGACGACTAACATCCAAGTATATAAGTTATATACATTTTTGGATTCAGGACACTTTTTCTTAATGAAATTTTTTGATCCGAGAATGCTACAGACACACGACCGAATGCTTAAGCTTCTTCGGTTTAAATATTCGAAAAATTTAGATAACACTGTACCTGGTAGTTGCAAACTGGATATATGTCCTGCGTTCGAGTTCTGTTGTTTTGAAACCGATTTCTCTTGTTTCCGCCATTTGGCCCTTCGGTTTTGGAACCAAACTTGCACCCTGGCTTCCGTAAGATCAATTCGTAACGCCAATTCCTCCCGAAAGAATACGTCTGGATAGTGTGTCTTATGGAATGCTCTCTCCAGCTCTTCTAACTGATAGTTTGAGAACGTAGTTCTAAAATATTAGATATTCAAGTTTTGGGGTAACAATAAATCGTTTAAAAAAAAAAACAATACCTGTATCGACGCTGTTTTCGCTTGACTGAAATTGATGAAGTACTACCACTTTCTGAATTAGTTTGGCAGGAATTAAATCCTATTGACAAAAAAGATAAAATTACTTGTATTAGGCACGTCAACATTTGAATATGCGACTTAATTTAATTTGATACTAATTAGATTTCAGCGTGTATGCGCTTAATTCAATAGAGATTTTAATTTAATTTTGGTACATGGGAAAGAGTTTTTATATTTTCCAATTCAGTTGCTTACCAAACTTCGAGATAGAGCACTCATTCTCCTCACTGTTGGATTCCGCATTTGACAAACTATTCAACAGACCACTAATCGTATAATTCGTATTATTTCGTTCGTTATCATCTAAATTTGTCTTCACTTCCATTAAACCGAACTTTATTTTTATGGAATAAAATCACAGTGACGCTCTCGTTTCGTGTTTGCAAGTATATTGTATTTTGTCAATTTACATATATTGTCTTCTAGTATCTGATATAATGCCAACCACAATAAAAGCAAGTTGGTTTCCTTTTCAAACCGTTAGGTTTTGAGAAAACAAATGTAAAATGCCGCATACATTGCATACTAACAAGATTTACTCTGTTTTAAGTATATGAAACCATAAAAATTATAAAGGTGTCTATATCTATATATATATATATAAAACAACCCTCACTTTCCCAGTTTTTCACAGGTGACTCCTAAGGCTTCTTCATTACATTTCTTCGACGCAGAGGTTCAATTTCCTATATTTCCAATCATATTTTCATCATTTATACCTATCGAAAAATCACGGCACGTGACACACGATTATGACTTCAATTACACAATTCTTCTCGAGATGCATTGTTCGGAAAGGTTTCAATATTCATTGCTTTATGTACAAATATCTATTGAATACTTTTTTATTATTGATACAAATATTGCTTACAAGATTTATTATCAACTGGTGCTAACATTAAGTATATGCATAAGTACCGAAGAAGCTAAAGCAATCGGTCGTGTGTCTGTAGCATGTCTCGTCGCCCTGAATCCAAAAATATATATAACTCATATATTTGGATGTTAGTTGTCGCTCGTAAGACCAAATTTATGACCTCTGAAGGTACCGAAGCGATTTGAACCAAATTTGCAACACATATTATATGGCATCCCATTTGAATCCGTTCGCCCGTATACTTCCCGAGTTATAGGGCCCCAAAATTTGGAGCCCTAATTACTACTGTCCTTATAAAAATAATAACACCGAAAAATTCTACAATTTTATGTCTATAAGATTTTTACTTTCTTTTACGAAGTAATAAGTAAGTATAGGGATCACCAAAAAAATCGAACTCGAGATTTCAACGGATATACACGTTTTGAGCTTCCCTGAATCGAATGTGACTATTTTCGAAGTGACGTCTGTGTGTGTGTGTGTGTGTGTGCGTGTGTGTGTATGTGAACGCTCTAGAGCCGAAACTGTCCAACGTAAAATTATGAGACTTCAAACTTAAGACTTGTATATGGTCTAGTTGTGCACCTCCTATTTTTGAAAAGAATATTCAAACCGGCAGTGCATGTTTACTCTATGCATTTTTTGTTCTATCTCCAATATCACTAGAACGGCTGCACTTACGGCAAAAATAGTTATGTTCATAATGAAAGATATTAATATTTCGCACAACTTTTGTTTGAAAAGTTTCTTCAATAAATGTACCAGTTACGAGAAAACCGCTACCGAAAATTTTAAGAATCTTGTTTACGTTGTCATGGATTTGAATGTAGCTTAATAAATCGGATCATCTGCGCCTGTCAATATTTCAACAAGAAAACAAAATGGTCTGAATTAATAAATGACATTTCAGAATATTTCTGCAGATAATTGTTTAGTTTTGATAGTTAGTATGTACTTCAAAACCATTACAAATTGGTATTGTATAATTTTCAACCCATTCATTTATATAAAGTAAGCTTGGTTTTCATATTGTTTCTGTTGGATTATTATTTTCTAATATTATATTTTTATAATCAATAAATATTGATGAAAACTACGTAAAAGAAAGTCCCGCGTTGCCCACAACCCATTTTTTCTTATTGTTAACCCAAAGGTCATAAAAAATTATTAAGTATTATAATTTTTAATTTTCAAATATGGACTAAAAGTTATATATTTTATCAAAATAATTTACAAAATATCGTAAGATTTTATAACTATAAGATTTTTTTTCTTCAAATTGTTAACGAAAAGGCAATAATAATTCGCATTGCATATATTACTTATAAGGCGAACTGGACGCATAGGTGCGTTCTACCTAAGCTTGTTTCATTTAATAATTGTGAAAAAGCATTTTTACTTTCTTGTACGAATATTTCCGATAGGCCCGCAGAAATTAACAAATAAATAGGTTCAGCAAAAGTTGAAACAATTAAAGAATTTAGTATAAATGAAAAGCATAGGTACACCAATGTCTTCAGCTCGCCGTAAATCTATTTTTACTTTTTTATACGAAATAATACACTTATTGTAATCATACAAATATTTGAACTCAAGATTTCAACGGAAATACACGTTTTGACCCTCCCTGAATTGAATCTGACTATATTCGAGATGATATCTGTGTGTGTGTGTGTCTGAACGTCTGTGTGTGTGTGTGTGTGTGTGTGTATGAACGCTCTAGAACCACAAACAATATGTTAACCGGAAGTATAATAATTTCGGAAAGGGCAAGAGTTAAAGAAAAGTGTTTCTTATAGAAAATTTGAAGATATTGAGATATCTCCGAAATGGCAAGAGTTAAAGAAAAGTGTTTCTTATAAAAGTTGAAGATATTGAAATTATAAGGAACTTTTGTTTGAAACATTTACTGAAGAATCGCTTTTGAAAATGCCCATATAGCACAAAATGCCTATAGACGTAATAAAGACGTCATAAAGATGACATCTTAAAATATGACGTCTATTGGACGTCTTTATTACGTCTTTAAGCATTCTGTGCTATATGGGTGAATCGCTTTTGAAAATGCCCATATAGCACAAAATGCCTACAGACGTAATAAAGACATCATAAAGATGACAGCTTAAAATATGACGTCTATCGGACGTCTTTATTACGTCTTTAGGCATTCTGTGCTATATGGGTGCATCGCTTTTGAAAATGCCCATATATCACAAAATGCCTAAAGACGTCATAAAGATGACATCTTAAAATATGACGTCTATTGGACGTCTTTAGGCATTCTGTGCTATATGGGTGCATCGTTTTTGAAAATGCCCATATAGCACAAAATGCCTACAGACGTAATATAGACGTCATAAAGATGACAGCTTAAAATATGACGTCTATTGGACGTCTTTAGGCATTCTGTGATATATGGGTGCATCGCTTTTGAAAATGCCCATATAGCCCAAAATGCCTACAGACGTAATAAAGACGTCCAATGGATGACATCTTAAAATATGACGTCTATTGGACGTCTTTAGGCATTCTGTGCTATATGGGTGAATCGCTTTTGAAAATGCCCATATAGCACAAAATGCCTAAAGACGTAATAAAGACGTCATAAAGATGACAGCTTAAAATATAACGTCTATTGGACGTCTTTATTACGTCTTTAGGCATTCTGTGCTATATGGGTGCTTATTTAATATTCACGTTTCCCTATTTACAATACGTTATAAACTTATAATTTCTCTAAGGAGCAAGAATTAAAACAAAAGGTTTTAAGTATTTTTAAATACGCGAATTTATAACTCAAATATAGCGGTAATAATACTGTGGAAGGCAGTTTTAGTGCACGAATTCAGTGCCAGTTTGAGCCAATCATAACTAGCATTTTGTGCACTAGAACCATTAGTGGCAAATGCTGTTAAAGTTGAGTTTGCCCCACAAAGATGACGCTTATTTGCCAAATGCTTTATTTAGTAGCTTAAAGATGTCGCACGCTTCTAACTAAATCTATCAACTGACAGTTTGTCCAAGGGACAATAACAAAAACGAAATACGTCCGAAGTATACAATAATTTTTCTAGACAATATGACGACTGAGAAACGCGCCGACGATATCTTAAAAGGGTTCCAAGTGTATCCTTTTTATACTGTGTAGCATAGCAAATTGATTGGCTGTAGTTCTCCTTAATGGTGCCTAGTAATTGGATTTGTTTACGAGACGCGGATGGAGGCAAAGTGTTTTGGCAAGGCGCTGATGATCTATCGATATCTGATGTAGAGCATGAAGCTCGGGTGCCGAAACGGATCTTAAAATGTCGCGCTGTTTCCCGGGAATTTAACTTCAGTTCAAAGGAGTCAATGGAGAAATTTCGGTTGGAGCAAGTATGTTAGAAAGTGTAGCAAATGGTGTTGGTTTAGTTGTTTGATTGGCTGTTGCTTCTAGAAAGTGCTGTTTAAAGGACGGTGTTTGGAGGAGTGGTTTTTTGAGTTTGGCTTTGTTATGCCTCAGTCGACGAATACTTGGCAGAGTGTTATGGAGGCGGCTCCGGAGTCGCAGATGATGCCTGCCTCTGTCTTAAAGTAAGACACCTCCTAATTTGCTCTTCATGAGGAGTAAATTTACAGTACTGTTGAGTCTATCAAATATTTTTTTATTTTGCAGTGGTAACGTTGTTATTGAGACGAAATTCTTCGACGATAACCTCCTAATTTCTACCTCGAAAGTCCGCCTGTTTTACGTTTGAACCACGCCGTTTAAATACTTGCATTTATTTACCATAAGATACCTTGCACTGATGTGATCTTTTGATAGTTTTCTTTTATAAGGGACCAAAGTTTTAGTTGTTGTCATTTTAATTTTGAGTATTAAACCGTCCGACAAATGAAAACAACGATATACATGGTAATTTTCCACGAATATTAAATAAGAAGAAACGTACCCGCACATTGTTGTATATTTTTTGCCGATATTGTTGGCATTGTTTATTTATTTGTAGTTTATATATAAAAAGAAAAAAATAGTTTTTCATTTTTATAATATTACACACGCCTTTAGTCATTAGATAAGTTAATTATAAATACAAGTTTTAGCTGTTATTTTATTACCAGTAATGGCCTAAATGTTCGCTTAATATTTGAGTTACAAAACGCACAAACGCAGTGTGAAATATGATAGTTTTGGTTGACAATCTTTGTAATAGTGTACAGTCAAAATGCATGTATTTCATATTGAACAATAAAATGAATCATTTATACATTTGTGTCATTTTAGTATCCATTTTGTGTTACCAATTATTAAAATAAATATCCAAAATGGAGGTAAATGTTTAAATATATTTAAAAAAAAAATCAAATTAGTAAGTAGAATATATTGTAAAAGTTAAATAAACAACTTGATATTTCAATGCGGGACCGAATAAAATTAATGCCGGCAAGTGCCTCATCGATAACCGGCATACATTTCTCAACTCCCGACTATATTTAAAAAAATATCTGGAGTGGCCTGCACTCAACTTTCTTTTACGTAGTTTTCAATAGATATTAATATACATATATATCCCAAACAAACTGTCTATAACTTAATAATAACTGGATAATTATACCGATTTATAATGGATCTGTATTTGAAGTACTTATCGTATTCACTTTTAAACTGTCAAACTCCACAGTAAAACTCTGAAATTGTTATTTAATTATGTCAGCAAATATATAATATAAATTGATTCTATAATAATTTACCTGATACAATTTATTCTAATAAGATGTCAATATTTTAAATATTAATTCATACAGATAACTGTCAATGTAATGCTTGTTTGTTTTCAATAAACAAGAAACAAATGATGTAACTCATGGTTGATCCGATTTAAAAATAAAATTTGTCACAAGTGTAGGTATAACTATGGCAACGTAAATAAGATATTTGGGTTTTTTCGTAGCAGTTATCTCATAACTGGTACAATTTATGAAGACACTTTTCAAACAAAAGTTGTGCGAAATATTAATCTCTTTCATTATGACCATAGTTATATTTGCCGTAAGTGTAGCCGTTCTAGTGATATTGGAGATAGAACAAAAAATGCATAGAGCAAACATGCACTTCCGGTTTGAATATTCTTTTCAAAAATAGGAGGTATACACCTAGGCATATACAAGTCTTAAGTTTAAAGTTTTATAATTTTTCGTTCAACAGTTTTGGCTCTATAGCGTTCTCAGACACACACACAGACAGACGTCATTCCGAAAATAGTCACAATTCGATTCAGGGAAGGTCAAAACGTGTATATCCGTTGAAATCTCGAGTTCGAAATTTTTCATGATTACAATACTTACTTATTACTTTGTAAAAGAAAGTAAAAATTCAAATTAGTAGAATATGTAGTAAAAGTTAAATTTATATATAAATAATATATTTTCTAAACTTGATATTTCAAGGCGGGACCGGGTAAAATTAATGCCGGCAAGTGCCTCATCGATAGCCGGCAAACATTTCTCAACTCCCCGACCATATTTATATTAAATATTTTGCATAATATAATAGAACAAAATATTCCAGCTTTTCACAAACTGACAAAAAACTATGTTGAACCAACAAATATATTAAAAAAATATATAAATGCCCAAAAATAAATTCGTGTATTTAAGTTTTTAAAATTTTAAACAATCTAATAACAAATTATAATCGAAAATTAAACTTTCCTATCATGTTTTACTAACAAAGGAAAGTAAATATATAAAATTTGAAGTGGCCTGTACGCGATTAATATTCGGATTTTATTATATATATATATATATATATATATATATATATATATATATATATATATATATATATATATATATATATATATATATTCTTTATTGTGTAGTAAATTATACATTTTTCGAAAAAACTTTTCAAACAAGAATTAACCAAATAAAGCTAATAAATAAAATCTGGAGTGGCCTTCCCTCGACTTATACTCAGTTTTTATTATTATATATTTTTTTGTGCAGAAATTTTTCAAACAAAAGTTGCTTGAAATTTTAATGTCATATCTGAAAAATATTAAATTATGAAGAGGCCACTCCAGATTTTATTTATTAGCTTTATTTGGTTAGTTCTTGTTTGAAAAGTTTTTTCGAAAAATGTATAACAAAAGTTGCTTGAAATTTTAATGTCATAAGAATAATTTTTTGATAGATTAATATTTTTGAGAGTGAATAAAAGTATAATATTCAAAATGTGAACGTTTTTAAGGTAGTAAAATATACTATCTTCGTGTAGAAGACATCGCGTAGCGAGAGTACATTTATTGATTTACATCTGCGACAGTTTATTTGTAGTAATATCAATCGATATATATATATATATATATATATATATATATATATATATATATATATATATATATATATAATTTTGCATCGTAAATGTAATGAAAGACGATTAAATATCCTTTGAATTATTTTCTATATTTTTGGTCTTTGTTTTCGCAACCAATAAATAGGTCAAAGTTACGCGCTTGCGTTTAAGCTACGGGTGGAGATGTGCTTACAAAATGGCTGTCCTTAGCCCTACAACACCACAAACCTTAAAATATTTAATCATATAGTTTTTACGTGATCCTTAGTACTTAGTGTATTGTATTATTAATTGCGCTTCGACAAATACGATTCATTTAAAACAATGGATAACCCCGGTGCTGAAGTATTACCAGAAGTATCCAAAAACCCTTTGCTATGCCCAATGTGTCACGATTATTTTGCGGAGCCATGCCTTTTGCAATGTTACCACACCTTCTGCGGCCGTTGCTTGCGGGGCCGCGACCAAGATGGTCGCATCGTATGTCCTCTCTGTGGGTAAGTTGAATCAGATCGTTGCGAAGATCCTAGTCTATGTTGATGGCGTTTCTAGGGCGTATGGGTTCATTCCGCCTCAATCATCCAAACGATCATTGTCTATTCATCCATCTCTTGAAAACATGGTGCTTAGGTAAAATCTCATTTGTTCAGGGCCGGCTCAAATTTTTGCTATTCTTAGCTCGCCGTACGTAGTACCGAAGAAGCTTAAGCATTTGGTCGTGTGTCTGTAGCATTCTCGGATCAAAAAATGTCATTAAGAAAAAGTGTTCGTCTCGTCGCCCTGATTCCAAATATATATATAACTTATATACTTGGAGGTTAGTCGTCGCTCGCTCGACCAAATTTGTGCTTTCTACTCCTCTGAAGGTACCGGAGCGATTCACTCCAAATTTGGTACACATATTATTTGGCATCCCATTTGAATCCGCTCGCAGTTTAAATCCAATCGTCCGTATACTTCCCGAGTTATAGGGCCCCAAAATTTGGAGCCCCCCTTAATACTGCCATTATAAAAATAATTGAAACACTTAAAAATTCTACTAAAAATTCTAAGATATTTTTTGTCTACAAGATTTTTTCATTTTGTTAACCCAAAGCCCGGAAAAAATTATTAAATATTATAATTTTGAATTTTCAAATATGCACTAAAAAATTTCTTTTTATCAATATAATCTAAATTTGGTACACATATTATTTAGCATCCCATTTGAATCCGCTCGCAGTATAAATCCAATCGCCCGTATACTTCCCGAGTTATAGGGCCCCAAAATTTGGAGCCCCCCTTAATACTGCCCTTATAAAAATAATTGAAACACTTAAAAATTCTACTAGAAATTCTAAGATATTTTTTGTCTACAAGATTTTTTCATTTTGTTAACCCAAAGCCCGGAAAAAAATATTAAATATTATAATTTTGAATTTTAAAATATGCACTAAATTTTTTTTTATCAATATAATCTAAATTTGGTACACATATTATTTGGCATCCCATTTGAATCCGCTCGCAGTATAAATCCAATCGCCCGTATACTTCTCGAGTTATAGGGCCCCAAAATTTAGAGCCCCCCTTAATACTGCCCTTATAAAAATAATTAATACACTTAAAAATTCTACTAAAAATTCTAAGATATTTTATGTCTACAAGATTTTTTCATTTTGTTAATCCAAAACCCGAAAAAAATAATTAAATATTATACTTTTGAATTTTAATTTTTTTTTTATCAATATAATCTAAAATTAAATGTATTAAAATAATCTATAAAACAAGAACTGGCGCTAGCGCCAGTGCTATCAGCTCGCCGTTCCGGCGAGCGCGGTCACATCAATAAATACAAAACTAAAAGCGATAGCAATTATTATAGTACAAAATTTATTGTTGTTATGATATTTCATCGGCATTTAATATGAAATTAATAAATTTCTAAGTTTACGTTTATAATTCTTAATCATCGACATTATACTCACATAGCCCATTGAACCAATCTAACCAATTATGATCCCGACATTTATTTATTCCTGTACCATAACAGTTTTAATTTCCAAAAACCCCACATTTAAAATTGCACACATCCACATGGGTAACGTTAATATCGTTCGTTTCGTGATTTGCCAAGGATATTGATAATTATTTGATGAACATTTCCTAATTTTATTAATTAAAACACAGAAGCAAATGGTTTATACATTGGAAAATATAACCAAACAAATTACTGTCACATAAATATAACTTCTTCATTTTACTAACAGATGGCGATCGATGTCTGATATACTTCAAAATATATTTATATTATTTTTTTTAAGCCTATGGGCTCACAATTTGCAAAAACTTTAATCACATAAAATATCTTAGAATGTTGAGTAGAAAATTCTAAAAATTTTAAAAGTTGACTAAGGGCAGTATTTAGGAGGGTTCCAAATTTTGGGGGCCTATAACGCCGGTCCTGTACAGACGATTGGATTTAAAATGCGACGGGAACATCACGGGCATGAAAATTATATGTATACCAAATTTCATCAAAATCGGCCCGGTACCTTCAGACGAGTTGCGGTCACAAACTCAGGTCTTACGACGGACCGACCGAGCGAGCGAGCGAGCGAGCGAACGAGCGAGCGAGCGAGATACATACATCCAAGTATATGAGTTATATATATTTTTGGATTCAGGGCGAAAATACAAGAACTTTTTGTTAAGATTTTTTTTCGATCCGAGCATGTTACAGACACACGACCAATCACTATAGCTCTTTTGTACTTACTGTACGACGAGCTAAAAATTGTAAGACTTTTTATATCTATAACATTTTTTCAATTTATTAACCAAAAGGGCATAATAATTAAAAAGCGCTGCTCGCATCGCATATATTACTTATAAGGCGAGCTGGACGCATAGGTGCGTTGTACCTAAGCTTGTTTCTCATACATCTATAAGAAGAATCTGTAAAATATTGATAGTGTAGCACATACATTCATTAAAGAACTACAGCTTTTTCAAAATCTTACAGATTCCCCTTATAGATGTATAGACTGGCTCAGAATCGCGCCATTTAAATGGGGGCAAAAATCCTGGAAGTCATCCTATATGTTATTTGTTTTGGTTATGACCATAAGCGCTGACCGTCTTCTATGGGGACAAGAGTATATTGTTGTCCCTTGCGAATTCTTCAAATATTTGCTAGATTTGTTATATATATATATATATATATATATATATATATATATATATATATATATATATATATATATAATTGGTATAATTATCTAGTTATTTTCATTACTTTATATATATATATATATATATATATATTAGGGTGTCCCTTAAATCGTCTCCAAATGTGTCAAAAAAAAGCTAAAAGCACTCCCACATTTTTACTCGTTGGTTTAATGACCCCCCTAAGCCCATTTGTATTTTGATAATCGAACTTATGAATGAATATTTTCAATAAATTAGTTTTTCACTAAATAACGCTAGAAAACATTGTAAAGGTATTTCACGTCGCTGAGTTCAAATCTGAGATCAAATTTGAGTTTTAACCATTTTCAGATGGCCCCACTATGACAAAAAATAAATATTTTCCGAATTGATTAATAAATCCATATATTTTATAGGATTTTGGGGTCGTTAAAATCAAATTTGAAGTCAAAATGAGTCTTCAACCATTTGTAGGTGGCGCTGGTCTGCGAGTTTACAATTTTCAGGATAAAATGTGCATTACTGAGAGTTGTTCAAGCTCAGTAATGCACATTTTATTTTTAAACTCAAATTTGACCTCAGATTTGAACTCAGCGACGTGAAATACCTTCACAATTTTTTTTTCTGGCGTTATTTAGTGAAAAACTAATTTATTGAAAATATTCATTCATAAGTTCGATTATCAAAATACAAATGGGCTTAGGGGGGTCATTAAACCAACGAGTAAAAATATGGGAGTATTTTTAGCTTTCTTTTTGACACATTTTGAGACGATTTAAGGGGTGAGAAGAGAAAAATATTTTTTTACCCATATTAAGGGACACCCTAATATATATATATATATATATATATATATATATATATATATATATATATATATATATATATGTATATATATATATATATATATATATATATATATATATATATATATGTATATATGTATATGTATGTACGAGGGCTGTCTGACAAGTACTTAGGTTCACCGGCCTATGGCGCCACTGTCGCAAGAGACATAACCTATTGTGTAGTACATTATCTTAGACGGCTACTGTTAAAATTTCAGCCGAATCGGACCGCGTGTGAAAGCGGGAGAATCCGCAGATTTTAGAAAAATGGAAAAAGAGCAATATCGGTCGGTGATTCGATTCTTGTTTTTGGAAGGGAAATCGCGCAGCGAAATCAAAAAACGCTTGGATGCTGTGTACGGCGCGGCGACTCTTCTCCTTCGATGGCGACCGTCAAAAATTGGTTCAACGAGTTTCAACGTAATCGCACGACGGTTTTTGATGAGCCTCGCCCACCGCCCAGGTGCCCCGAAAACGGCTACCACGAAGGATAACGTGACAAAAATCCACGATCTCGCCGATTGAAGGTGCGCAAGATAGCTGAGATAATAGGCATCTCAAATTTTGGGCATGAGAAAGCTGTCGGCGCGATGGGTGCCGTGTTTGCTCACTCTGGACAACAAGCGCAACCGTGAGACCACTTCAGAGCAGTGAGCAGACGCTGTTTAAGCGCAATCCGAAAGAGTTTTTGCGTCGTTTCGTGTAACTGTTGACGGTAAACATGGATCCACTGCGCGATTTTCCTTCCAAAAACAAGAATCGAATCACCGACCGATATTGCTCTTTTTCCATCTTGCTAAAATCTGCGGATACTCCCGCTTTCACACGCGGTCAAAACAAAACTACGAGTCCGATTCGGCTGAAATTTTAACAGTAGCCGTCTAAGATAATGTACTACACAATTGGTTATGTCTCTTGCGACAGTGGCGCCATAGGCCGGGGAGGCTAAGTACTTGCCGGACAGCCCTCGTATATATATATATATATATATATATATATATATATATATATATATATATATATATATATATATATATATATATATCCCAAGTAACAATTTGATCTAAAAAATCCGATTTGAAATATGTTTGTTAGCTTCGCTAGCATCGGTTTTATTGCGCCTTCAGGCAACATTCTCGAAGGCAACGGTCAGCGTTTAGGGCTATGCCTGCAGTAATTGTGTGTATGTTTTCTTTTTGTCATTTATAGGCAATATACGGCGTTAAAAGATGGAGCTGTGTTGCCACCTCCTGATAATCTAATGTGTCAACTACTGGATATCGTAAACAGTGAAAATCCACCATGTGCAAATTGCGATAAACGGGACCGCTCGAATATGCATTACTGCAACACTTGTGGTGCCACTATTTTTACATAATTTTTTATCTTTGTATGGCTTATTTTCGATTTTGTTTGACTTAGGTTTGTGTTTTTCTGTTTAAGCCTGTCGGTTACCCAACGTTTTTATTTATCCAATTTTGCAAAAGTAAATTATTTTATATTTGTTAACAAATATTGACCCCCACCCCCAGGATTGTAAAAATAGATTATTACAATAAAAGAGAAGTCGTAAACTATTAAAACAAAGGTTGGGTAAACGAGAGCGGTTTCATTTATTTGTTGAATGAAGAATAATTGAGTCGTGTTATTTTTGCATTTTTAGCTCGCCGTACGTAGTACCGAAGAGGCTATAGCATTCGGTCGTGTGTCTGTAGCATTCTCGGATCAAAAAATTTCATTAAGAAAAGTGTTCGTCTCGTCGCCCTGAATCCAAAAATGTATATAACTTATATACTTGGATGTTAGTCGTCGCTCGTAAGACCAAATTTGTGCCCTCTACTCCTCTGAAGGTACCGGAGCGATTCACTCCAAATTTGGGACACATATTATTTGGTATCTCATTTGAATCCGCTCGCAGTATAAATCCAATCGCACGTATACTTCCCGAGTTATAGGGCCCCAAAATGTAGAGCCCCCCTAAATACTGCCCTTATAAAAATAATTAATACACTTAAAAATTTTACTAACAATTCTAAGATATTTTTTGTCTATAAGATTTTTTCATTTTGTTAACCCAAAGCCCGAAAAAAATTATTAAATATTATAATTTTGAATTTTAAAATATGCACTACATTTTTTTTTATCAGTATAATCTAAATTTGGTACACATATTATTTGGCATCCCATTTGAATCCGCTCGCAGTATAAATCCAATCGCACGTATACTTCCCGAGTTATAGGGCCCCAAAATGTAGAGCCCCCCTAAATACTGCCCTTATAAAAATAATTAATACACTTAAAAATTCTACTAAAAATTCTAAGATATTTTATGTCTACACGATTTTTTCATTTTGTTAATCCAAAGCGCGAAAAAAATTATTAAATATTATAATTTTGAATTTTAAAATATGAACTAAATTTTTTTTTAAATCAATATAATCTAATATTAAATGTAAGACTTTTTACACCTATAACATATTTTCAAATTGTTAACCAAAAGGCCATAATAATTAAAAAGCACTACTCGCAACGCATATTTTACCTAAGGGCGAGCTCTGCGCGTTGGTGCGTTTTACGCGTACCAAATCTTGTTATTATAGTTATTTTGTGTTATGTTTCTTTTCATATGTAGTATATCTTTTTAGGCCAAGCGCTGTGCTCGCACTGTCGCGAGAATACGCATAGAGCAAAAATGTTTGCTTCCCATGAAATAATGCATATGTCCAAATGTATTCGGGAGCCCCGAAGGGTTAGTTTATTACATCTAGCTTTATAAGTCTCCCTTTAAAACAAATTTGTACTAGTGTCCACAGCATGGCGAGCAATACATAATGTACTCGCCCGTGCAACACTCGATGCTATGCGTGAACTGTTTCCGTGATACCCCATCAGAAATCCGCGCTCAGTGTGTCGACATGGACACAGCTCATGTCCAGGCCAGCAAACGCTTAGAGCGCGGCCAGGCAGCTATCTTAGACCTTCAAGGCTCTGTTCGAGATGGCCTAATCGCTCTGAAAGGGCTCCTAGATGAGCTACGCCGGAACATGGAATCGGAAAAGCACACCATTAACACTTTCTGCCAAGGAATGCAAGAGGCCATGGCCAAAACTCATGCCGCGATGATTATGGAGGTGCAGCGGCAATTCGAAAGCAAAGAACGTACATTTAGGGCACAGTTAGTCGCGTTGGGAACGGTGATGCCTGTGTTGCAAATACATTTAATTTTATGCGCTACTTTTACAAACGCTGCGAATAAGTATCAATTTTTAGAACTATGTCCAGCTATTTTAGAACGTTTAGCTAATGTTGGACAACTTAGTCAGCCAGTCAGGCCGTTACAATCAGCTGTCATCCGAACGAATTATCGTAATGAGTTCGCTCAAAGTCTTGAGCCTTGGGTGGGACGCACCAATTTGGGACAGCAACATGATCAAACTGGTACAGCCCAACACAATATCTTTTGCCTGATTTGCTGCCGTAACTTTCCTTTAAGGAGTCATTCACCTTTAGAGCTCGAAAAAAATGCTGTTTTTTACTTTTTTTTTTCTCAGGGTACGTTCGAGATATACGCACGCGGTTTTTCGTATCGTATTTATTCAACTTTTCTCTTTAATAAGGTATTTTTTAAAGTTGGGTACGTTCAGCCCCGGCGAAGATGTCTAGGTCCAAAGTGGGCAGCTCAATTTAGGCGCGCGGTAGCATAACTCTGGTCCCAGTTGTTTTGAAAAAAAGGGTTTTAAAGTATATTAAATTGTCTAAGAATTGATCCTCGGGTGGTCCATTTGGACCATAATTAGTAAAATGGCGACCATTGTACGAAAAGTGTCATTTTTTGCCACTTTTTTTCTCCTTTGGCGGGCCTTAAAAAATATTAATAATTGTCGGACACACTTCGTCGAAGATCAACTTCTAGAGAATTTTATTACCTTTAAGATGGGCATTATTGAGAGTTAAATCGTCGAGATATTCTACCGCGCGATTTAAAAAATATGATTTCGAGATAAACGCGTTTAAAGTTTCAACTTCAGACTGACGCGCGCGAAAACGCCGTGTTTGAGCAAAAACATTGTTTTGTTTAAATCGCAATTTCACATATTTCCAACTCGAATTTCGAAAAACGGCTTCAGAAACTCATAGTCAACACTTCAAAGTGTCCGATTCTGCAAAAAAAAATCGATTTTTTGAATCCGCAAAAGGTGAATGCCCCCTTAAGGGGCATTTTTTTTTTTTTTTGCAGAATAGGACACTTTGAAGTGTTGACTATAGGTCTCTGAAGCCGTTTTTTGAAATTCGAGTTGGAAATATGTGAAATTGCGATTTAAACAAAACAATGTTTTTGCTCAAACACGGCGTTTTCGCGCACGTCAGTCTGAAGTTGAAACTTTAAACGCGTTTTTCTCGAAACCATATTTTTTAAGTCGCGCGGTAGAATATCTCGACAACAAATTAACCGATTTAACTCTCGATAAGCGCATCTTAAAGGTAATAAAATTTTCTAGGAGTTGATCTTCGACGAAGTGTGTCCGACAATTGTTAATATTTTTTAAGGCCCGCCAAAGGAGAAAAAAAGTGGCAAAAAATGACACTTTTCGTACGAAGGTCGCCATTTTGCTAATTATGGTCCAAATGGCCCACCCGAGGATCAATTCCTAGACAATTTAATATACTTTAAAACCCTTATTTCTTTTTTTTTCCAAACAACTGGGAACAGAGTTATGCTACCGCGCGTCTAAAGTGAGCTGCCCACTTTGGACCTGGACATCTTCGCCGGGGCTGAACATACCCGACTTTAAAAAATACCTTATGAAAGAGAAAAGTTGAATAAATACGATACAAAAAACCGCATGCGAATATCTCGAACGTACCCTGAGAAAAGAAATGTTAAAAAACATCTTTTTTTTTGTGCTCAAAAGGTGAATGCCCCCTTAAAGCCCAGTTCTAATATTTACGGGACATTAGTTCAGCTCAAATCTTGCTTTTAGCCGTAACTCGAGTCTACGAAACTGCCGAACAATCAAAACAAAAGCAACAGCCAACAGTCCAGTCCAAGCCTGCCAAACTGTTGGACGGCGAAGGACCCTTTGCTACGCACTGCCGAACCTTCGAAACAACCCTTCGTGAACTAAGCCAACAGCTTTGCGGTGTTAAGGAGCGCGTTGGCGAGCTGCACCGTGACATATCTGCTTTACGTAAAGCTCAAGCTCCGCCGCTAACGATTCGATACGAATGTGTTAGCCGAGACTGTGCGTTATTAGATGAGAGCCTTGATCGGCAACAGCAAGAGTTAGAGCGACTTGCTAGCATTTTTAATTCGTCGTGGGAGGAGCAGTTGTGGCGATTGAGAGTAGAGCAAGAGGTTTGTTGTGTAACACGTGTTTCTAAGAATTGTAATGAAACTAGCTGGTTTACGTATTCTTAAGGTTTTTAATTGCCAGCGTGCCGATATTTTAACGCTGCGGAACGAGTTGAAACATTTGAGCACTGTAGCTTTACAGTTGGAGCCGTATATTAAGACGTTAACGCAACCAGCGGACGACCAAACACAACAGCATCTACAGTCGTTGTTAGAGCACATCGGACTTCTTCAGCCGAATGAAGGTAATTTATTTATTCCTCCGTCATTTATTTCTTTAACACAATTATTCCTAGAGCATGTACACTACTATAAATACTGAATTATCTGCCTTGATCTTGAACTTCTATTGTTTAGCTCGCCGTACGTAGTAGCGAAGAAGCTTAAGCATTCGGTCGTGTGTCTGTAGCATTCTCGGATCAAAATATTTCATTAAGAAAAAGTGTTCGTCTCGTCGCCCTGAATCCAAAAATGTATATAACTTATATTCTTGGATCCCATATAGCACAAAATGCCTAAAGACGTAATAAAGACGTCCAATGGATGACATCTTAAAATATGACGTCTATTGGACGTCTTTATTACGTCTTTAGGCATTCTGTGCTACATGGGATGTTAGTCGTCGCTCGCTCGTAAGACCAAATTTGTAACCTCTACTCCTCTGAAAATACCGGAGCGATTCACTCCAAATTTGGTACACATACTATTTGGCATCCCGTTTGAATCCACTCACAGTTTAAACCCTATCGCCCGTATACTTCCCGAATTATAGGGCCCCAAAATTTGGAGCCCCTCTTAATACTGCCCTTATAAAAATAATTGAAACACTTAAAAATTCTACTAAAAATTCTAAGATATTTTATGTCTACAAGATTATTTCATTTTGTTAACCCAAAGCCCGAAAAAAATTATTAAATATTATAATTTTGAATTTTCAAATATGCACAAAATTTTTTTTTTTAAATCAATATAATCTAAATTTGGTACACATATTATTTGGCATCCCATTTGAATTCGCTCGCAGTTTAAATCCAATCGCCTGTATACTTTCAGAGTTATACGGCCCCAAAATTTGGAGCCCCCCTTAATACTGCCCTTATAGAAATAATTCAAACACTTAAAAATTTTACTAAAAATTCTAAGATATTATATATCTACAAAAATTTTTCATTTTGTTAACCCAAAGCCCGAAAAAAATTAAATTAAATATTATAATTTTGAATTTTCAAATATGCACTAAAATTTCTTTTTTAATTAATATAATCTAAATTTGGTACACATATTATTTGGCATCCCATTTGAATCCGCTCGCAGTTTAAATCCAATCGCCCGTATACTTCCCGAGTTATAGGGCCCCAAAATTTGGAACCCCCCTTAATACTGCCCTTATAGAAATAATTCAAACACTTAAAAATTCTACTAAAAATTCTAAGATATTTTATATCTACAAGATTTTTTCATTTTATTAACCCAAAGCCCGAAAAAAAATATTATTAAATATTATAATTTTGAATTTTAAATTATGCACTAAAATTTTTTTTTTAATTAATATAATCTAAATTTGGTACACATATAATTTAGCATCCCATTTGAATCCGCTCGCAGTTTAAATCCAATCGCCCGTATACTTTCCGAGTTATAGGGCCCCAAAATTTGGAACCCCCCTTAATACTGCCCTTATAGAAATAATTCAAACACCTAAAAATTCTACTAAACATTCTAAGATATTATATATCTACAAATTTTTTTCATTTTGTTAACCCAAAGCCCGAAAAAAATTAAATTAAATATTATAATTTTGAATTTTCAAATCTGCACTAAACAATTTTTTTTATCAATATAATCTAAAATTAAATGTAAGGCTTTTTATATCCATAACATTTTTTCAAATTGTTAACCAAAAGGCCATAATAATTAAAAGCCACTGCTCGCAACGCATATTTTACCTAAAGGCGAGCTCTGCGCGTTGGTGCGTTTTACGCGTACCAAATCTTGTTTAATTTGCTTATTGCTCTTAATACGTATTGTATTCATTCTAAAGTGTGAGTGATTAGTACAAAGTCTTGTATTTTGATTGGTTGTCGCTATTAGCAACGCAGTTAACTTAATTGTGATTTAAACGTTTTATAGCCCAAAAACTTCCAAGATCCCGCAGCCGCATCCTTGGCCAACTAATAGATAAGGTCAGGCCAAGTTCTGGAGAATCGCGCGAACGCAGTAAATCCGTGGGCCAAACCGAGACATCTACAAAACAAACATCACAGAAATCGAAAAAACCCCAACAACAATCTCAACAGCAGCAAGGTCAACAATACGCGCAACATCAACAGCAACAACAACTAGACCGTCTAGAAACCCACTTAAAGGAGAAAATCCACGACATTATGTGTCGCAGACAATCGAAAATTGACCATGCTCAAGAGAGCTCTATTAGCGATGACCGGAAATTATCCAAGTCGGATTTGGAGCAAATCACAAAATTGAGCGCAAAGGCTTCATTGCGGCATCACAAGAAAATGGGGAAAAGCTGTGATAAAATCAACACATGCTCAAAGTTATCAGAGATGTCGGACAAGAAGAAATGTGGCAGTGAAAGCGATTATCAACGAATCAGCGAAGCGACTAGCCAATCAGTTAAAGCGCTGGTGCATAAGGAAAGCCGCTCGTCTCCAAGTAGCCCTAAGTGTAAGAATAAACGTAAGCCAAAAGTGTATCCGTACAGCGATGGCGAGGACAATGTGTTTTACAACAGGCATGATTCCGCTGATTCGCTTAGTACAATGAGCGTGAATAGTCGTCGGTCCAGTCTGGAGTGTCCCGATAAAACGCTTGTGGTAGTGATTGGAGCGCGCAAGAAGCCGTTAACGCTTGCGCAGAAACAACGCTCCTGGGAGACTTTTCCGCCTAAACGTCGCCATCATATCTGCAAGGCTCAAACTCCCCCAGCTAATACACCATTGCGCAAAACGGACTCGTTTGAGGGGCACGAGGAAGCGGTTAAGACATTAGTTGCTGCTGTTCAGGAAACTCGCCGTAAACCAAAGTCATCGAATTAGGGACACGGTTTGCCGATACGATTTTGAACCTATTTTCCATCCATTTTTCGTACGGTTGCAGATAATTTTGTACAATTTTAAGCCCAAACTAGCAAAAAGAAAAACAAAAGCGGTAGATAATGTTAAATTCTGGAAGATTAGGGAAGGATGAAAGAGAAACAGAAATAGAAACTCGAAACCAAGTCTGTTTTATGTTATATATATCTACATATATTATATGTAGAGGGGTGTCCGACAAGTATTTAGCCTCACCGGCCTATGGCGCCACTGTCGCAAGAGACAACCTATTGTGTAGTACATTATTCCAGCCGAATCGGACTACGGTTGAAATTTTAACTGTAGCCGTCTAAGATAATGTACTACTGTCTCTTGCGACAGTGGCGCCATACGCCGGCGAGGCTAAGTACTTGTCGGACAGCCCTCGTATATGTTAATTACTGTTCCACTATTACAAATAAAGAAATACAGAAAATGTGCCAATAAGATATTAAAATTCCTTATATTGATAAAAGATTAAATAATAATAAACAACTGACTTATAGATTAAACTGTTTATAAGCAAATTGTTTAACTGATTAGAAAATAATTATAATTACTACGAATTTAATAATATTATAAATTTGTATTTCAACTTTAATGTTTCCATTTTGTTGTTAATGTTTAATGTATTTTCCGTTAAGTTTTCTATAAATTTTATTTCCTAAAACAGTTGTGTTCAACATAGGGTAAAAAAAAAACATTTTAATATTGTTAAAAAATCACATTAATTCTATATGCATGCGTCTACACTGTAATTAATGTTAGTAAAAATGAAAAATGTTACCCGATTTAGAAGTTTAGTAATATATTAGACAAAGCGATGTTGTTTGTTACTGTTTGGGGGAATATAAAATTCGTTGCCAAATAATGCATTTTTATGTGTCGATTTACATTCCTCTTAACATCGAACAGATAAATAATGTTCTCGATTTACCCGAAATAAAAATTAACCGATCGAAGTTCGTATATTTGTCTCCTGTTCCTTACATATTTAAAATTTCAAAAATCAATTATTTTACAGGAAACACACACTGTCTATCCGGAACGCTAAATATATATTGTAACCATGAATCTAGATTTGTTAAATTATTTCTTAAACAAAATTGCGAAAGTCTCTATTTTACAGGAGCTTTAATAATGTTCCAATAAATAAATACAAACTGGTGTATCACTCTTACGTCTATCCGGAACGCTACGTTTATATTGTAACCATAAATCTAGATTTGTTAAATTATTTCTTAAACAAAATTGCGAAAGTGTCTATTTTACAGGAGCTTTAATAATGTTCCAATAAATAAATACAAACTGGTGTATCACTCTTACGTCTATCCGGAACGCTACGTATATATTGTAACCATGAATCTAAATTTGTTAAATTATTTCTTAAACAAAATTGCGAAAGTGTCTATTTTACAAGAGCTTTAATAATGTTCCAATAAATAAATACAAACTGGTGTATCACTCTTACGTCTATCCGGAACGCTACGTATATATTGTAACCATAAATCTAGATTTTTTAAATTATTTCTTAAACAAAATGTCGAAATTGTCTATTTTACAGGAGCTTTAATAATTTGACAATAAATAAATACAAACTGGTTTATCACTCTTACGTCTATCCGGAACGCTACGTATATATTGTAACCATGAATCTAGATTTGTTAAATTATTTCTTAGACAAAATTGCGAAAGTCTCTATTTTACAGGAGCTTTAATAATTTGCCAATAAATAAATACAAACTGGTGTATCACTCTTACGTCTATCCGGAACGCTACGTATATATTGTAACCATGAATCTAGATTTGTTAAATTATTTCTTAGACAAAATTGCGAAAGTCTCTATTTTACAGGAGCTTTAATAATGTTCCAATAAATAAATACAAACTGGTGTATCACTCTTACGTCTATCCGGAACGCTACGTATATATTGTAACCATAAATCTAGATTTTTTAAATTATTTCTTAAACAAAATGTCGAAATTGTCTATTTTACAGGAGCTTTAATAATTTGACAATAAATAAATACAAACTGGTTTATCACTCTTACGTCTATCCGGAACGCTACGTATATATTGTAACCATGAATCTAGATTTGTTAAATTATTTCTTAGACAAAATTGCGAAAGTCTCTATTTTACAGGAGCTTTAATAATTTGCCAATAAATAAATACAAACTGGTGTATCACTCTTACGTCTATCCGGAACGCTACGTTTATATTGTAACCATGAATCTAGATTTGTTAAATTATTTCTTAAACAAAATTGCGAAAGTCTCTATTTTACAGGAGCTTTAATAATTTGCCAATAAATAAATACAAACTGGTGTATCACTCTTACGTCTATCCGGAACGCTACGTTTATATTGTAACCATGCATCTAGATTTGTAAAATTATTTCTTAAACAAAATTGCGAAAGTCTCTATTTTATAGAAGCTTTAATAATTTGCCAATAAATAAATACAAACTGGTGTATCACTCTGCCGTCTATCCGGAACGCTACGTATATATTGTAACCATAAATCTAGATTTTTTAAATTATTTCTTAAACAAAATGTCGAAAGTGTCTATTTTACAGGAGCTTTAATAATTTGACAATAAATAAATACAAACTGGTGTATCACTCTTACGTCTATCCGGAACGCTACGTATATATTGTAACCATAAATCTAGATTTTTTAAATTATTTCTTAGACAAAATTGCGAAAGTCTCTATTTTACAGGAGCTTTAATAATTTGCCAATAAATAAATACAAACTGGTGTATCACTCTTACGTCTATCCGGAACGCTACGTTTATATTGTAACCATGAATCTAGATTTGTTAAATTATTTCTTAAACAAAATTGCGAAAGTCTCTATTTTACAGGAGCTTTAATAATTTGCCAATAAATAAATACAAACTGGTGTATCACTCTTACGTCTATCCGGAACGCTACGTTTATATTGTAACCATGCATCTAGATTTGTAAAATTATTTCTTAAACAAAATTGCGAAAGTCTCTATTTTATAGAAGCTTTAATAATTTGCCAATAAATAAATACAAACTGGTGTATCACTCTGCCGTCTATCCGGAACGCTACGTATATATTGTAACCATAAATCTAGATTTTTTAAATTATTTCTTAAACAAAATGTCGAAAGTGTCTATTTTACAGGAGCTTTAATAATTTGACAATAAATAAATACAAACTGGTGTATCACTCTTACGTCTATCCGGAACGCTACGTATATATTGTAACCATAAATCTAGATTTTTTAAATTATTTCTTAGACAAAATTGCGAAAGTCTCTATTTTACAGGAGCTTTAATAATTTGCCAATAAATAAATACAAACTGGTGTATCACTCTTACGTCTATCCGGAACGCTACGTTTATATTGTAACCATGAATCTAGATTTGTTAAATTATTTCTTAAACAAAATTGCGAAAGTCTCTATTTTACAGGAGCTTTAATAATTTGCCAATAAATAAATACAAACTGGTGTATCACTCTTACGTCTATCCGGAACGCTACGTTTATATTGTAACCATGCATCTAGATTTGTAAAATTATTTCTTAAACAAAATTGCGAAAGTCTCTATTTTATAGAAGCTTTAATAATTTGCCAATAAATAAATACAAACTGGTGTATCACTCTGCCGTCTATCCGGAACGCTACGTATATATTGTAACCATAAATCTAGATTTTTTAAATTATTTCTTAAACAAAATGTCGAAAGTGTCTATTTTACAGGAGCTTTAATAATTTGACAATAAATAAATACAAACTGGTGTATCACTCTTACGTCTATCCGGAACGCTACGTATATATTGTAACCATAAATCTAGATTTTTTAAATTATTTCTTAAACAAAATGTCGAAATTGTCTATTTTACAGGAGCTTTAATAATTTGACAATAAATAAATACAAACTGGTTTATCACTCTTACGTCTATCCGGAACGCTACGTATATATTGTAACCATGAATCTAGATTTGTTAAATTATTTCTTAAACAAAATGTCGAAAGTCTCTATTTTATAGAAGCTTTAATAATTTTCCAATAAATAAATACAAACTGGTGTATTACTTTTACGTCTATCCGGAACGCTACATGAATCTAAATTTAGACAATAATTTCATCATCAAAATGTTTTACAATGTAATTGAAGCATTTAAGTTTAGTGGTGTAGCATTAAAATGATTCGGATTTCTGATTATATTCCGTGTCTCAGTTGAATAAGTGTGTTGATTGCATTGGGTGTTTGGGTGTAAAATGTTGGTGTCGCCCCGAGGTGGCGGTGACGCGGTAACGGTGGCGCTTTCCGCAACTAAAGCTGGAGTATACTTCTTTCTATGTTGTCAAAGTTGACTTTATTCTGCTGACTGCAGCTCTGCGTAGAAATGTTGATAATGTATGAATAGAAAACGCGTTCAAAGTAGTGTTAAATTTTGTGTATCTATTCTAAACTAAAGTACCATTTAAAGACAATGCATTTAGTGTGGTGTGTCCTGTTCGTGGGTGTATCTTTAGCGAACACCGATGACAATTCGGAGTACGACTATGGAGGTATGGACTTATTGTTTCCCTACGCCTTGTGTTATGTTTCGGCAAAATTCGCGCATTTCAGCCTGTAGCAACTCGCTATTAACTTAATTCTCCAACAATTACCCATCAATTATTATGTATAGTCGTTCATTTTGATTGGATAATGAAAAAATAGGTATACACTTTTATGTGCTAAGGACAGGTGTATACAAAATGGCGTTATACAGTCGGTCAATACAATTTTCAGTGCATTCCTACAACTGGACCAGAGGCAAGATTCACTTGGCTTGTTGTCCAGCCAGAACTTTGCTTTATATGATCTCATTTTCAGTGTCAAATTGCCATTTATAATATATTTCATTGTTATTTATTTATTTATTTATATTCCGTGTAAGATAATTTTGTGTTACTTTAGATAACACTCATTTTATCTTATTTATAACAGAAATTATTATAATACAAGTCGAATGATATTGTTTATAATTATATAATTATACACAGTTTAAAATTCAAATTACTAATATAGCAAAGGTCAAATATAATATAAACATGATTCCAGATGCTCATTACACTGTAAAAATAACTAAATAGCTGATTTTTAACTGTGTATAATTTTTTTTTTTTTTCGTTTAACAACAATAAATTTTGTTGTCCCACTTATATGAAGTGTAATACCATATATGCACATATGTAAATACGTCTTTGGATTATAAACTTTGTTGAATCATAATTCTTAAAAATCAGCTTTCCCTTTCTGCAGTTTACAGATTATTATATTTATAAATTCAATTATATCCATTATTGATTTTGTGTTGGTTAAGCACACGGTAATGACATAGGAAAATATAGTTATATTAATAACAGTTTACTTAAAATAATTTGCTAAACTTTTTGTGGTTCTTATTCCTTGAAAACTATGAGTCAGAATGCGTTGAGTTTAAAATTAAGACGATGATTAAAAAAGTTAAATAAAAATACTCCGTTTGACCAACAGGAATTTTACTTATGTTACAAATATGTGGAATAAAAACGTTTTTGCATAAAATTCATTTTATTCACAATATAAAAATTGCAAAAATAGACAAATACAGTACATTTGTGTCTCATTTCAATTTAACGTAAAATTAAGCTTGCTAAAATTATTAGAAAGGGAAGAAAAACGATTATTTAAAGTTAATACTTTTTATTTTTGCCTTAACTATTTACATTTTAAGTATAAATATATATTTATTTCGCTTAAATATCTTAATTACAAGTATATTTCGTTACAAATTTTACTTATGTTGCAAATATGTGGAATAAAAACGTTTTTGCATATAATTCATTTTATACACAATGTAAAAATTGCAAAAATAGACGAATCCAGTATATTTTTGTGTCTCATTTTCAATTTAACGTAAAATTAAGCTGGCTAAAATTATTAGAAAGGGAAGAAAAAGAAAATCGACTATATTTAAAGTTGATACTTTTTATTTTTGCCATAACTATGTACATTTTAAGTATAAATATATATTTATTTCGCTTAAATATCTTAATTACAAGTATATTTCGTTACAAATTTTACTTATGTTGCAAATATGTGGAATAAAAACGTTTTTGCATATAATTCATTTTATTCACAATGTAAAAATTGCAAAAATAGACAAATCCAGTATATTTTTGTGTCTCATTTTCAATTTAACGTAAAATTAAGCTTGCTAAAATTATTAGAAAGGAAGAAAAAGAAAATCGACTATATTTAAAGTTAATACTTTTTATTTTTGCCATAACTATGTACATTTTAAGTATAAATATATATTTATTTCGCTTAAATATCTTAATTACAAGTATATTTCGTTACAAATTTTACTTATGTTGCAAATATGTGGAATAAAAACGTTTTTGCATAAAATTCATTTAATTCACAATGTAAAAATTGCAAAAATAGACAAATCCAGTATATTTTTGTGTCTCATTTTCAATTTAACGTAAAATTAAGCTTGCTAAAATTATTAGAAAGGAAAGAAAAAGAAAATCGACTATATTTAAAGTTGATACTTTTTATTTTTGCCATAACTATTTACATTTTAAGTATAAATATATATTTATTTCGCTTAAATATCTTAATTACAAGTGTATTTCGTTACAAATTTTACTTATGTTGCAAATATGTGGAATAAAAACGTTTTTGCATAAAATTCATTTAATTCACAATGTAAAAATTGCAAAAATAGACAAATCCAGTATATTTTTGTGTCTCATTTTCAATTTAACGTAAAATTAAGCTTGCTAAAATTATTAGAAAGGAAGAAAAAGAAAATCGACTATATTTAAAGTTGATACTTTTTATTTTTGCCATAACTATGTACATTTTAAGTATAAATATATATTTATTTCGCTTAAATATCTTAATTACAAGTATATTTCGTTACAAATTTTACTTATGTTGCAAATATGTGGAATAAAAACATTTTTGCATATAATTAATTTTATTCACAATGTAAAAATTGCAAGAATAGACAAATCCAGTATATTTTTGTGTCTCATTTTCAATTTAACGTAAAATTAAGCTTGCTAAAATTATTAGAAAGGGAAGAAAAAGAAAATCGACTATATTTAAAGTTGATACTTTTTATTTTTGCCATAACTACGTACATTTTAAGTATAAATATATATTTATTTCGCTTAAATATCTTAATTTTAAGTATATTTTCTCAAATATCTATTCTTTTTAAAGTCTTCTTAAAGAATATGCCAATTTTTTTAAATTTAAAACCGTATTTGTTCATCGTAATCTTTTGTAACGGGTGAAACTATCGGATAATTTTTTTTCCTCGAATCGTCCATACTGAGAAATGTATTAAAAAAAACTATTCTTGGAATGTGTGGCATTTTTAGTACCGAGGTTGAAGGTAGACAGTTTGGAGAACGGTTACCATGGTTTGGTGAAGGAGAATGAAACGTTGGTGGAAGTAACCCCGCCAATCCGAGCAATTGGTACACCTGTATGCAGTTTTCGTATTGTCAATAAACACCATGGCGAAGCCCCGTTTGAGATCATCTCGAAGGGCGATGGATACGCTGAACTTCGGGCCAGACGTGTTCTCAATTGCGAGAAACGGAGGAATTACAAATTCGATATCGCCGCCGTCAGCTGTACAGGGAAACAAAGTGAAAAGTAAGACACACTCACACTCACTTATCTATGTATGTGTATTTTTACGAATTATAACATATAACAGGCTTTAAATAAAATATGTATGAAACATAACAATTTATCAAAATACGATTACAAATACGCTGATATCAAAATGTTTTGTCTGCAACGCACAACTATAAACTTTGATTGTATAAAATATAATTGCAAAACAAATATGGCTATGAGTCTCTCTGCGACAATAATATAATGCAAAATTCAAATTGCATTATTATATATATATACTAGGGTCACCCGTGGGCACCATGTGCCCATATGATATACAGTATATAAGTCAGTTTTAACTGATGGCGCATTTTCATGTAATTTAATAATAATTACACGGTTTTTCTTCATTTTGTATCGTTTGACTATAATAGTAAAACAAATTTCCACATCGCAAATAATACGAAAGTAAAAATCGAGTCCGTTTTTGAACGCTATTTTGTTTTTAGATCACTATGCTGAGATTAACTAATCGATCGCTTATCATGCACTGTGTAACATCCGATAAATTTAAACTAAATTTTGTTTAACTTTGATTTTAACCTTGTATGGTGCATTTGTGTTGTATCTTTTAGACAGTTTCCATGATTGTATATAAAAATAACAGGATTATAAATTTACTTACGATTGCTGTTTATTATTTGATTCGATTATTCAAAAAATATGTATTACAAACCCTTTTTACACAACATTTTTAATGATTTGACATTTGAATCACTATTGTTTTTGAATTAAATAATCAGGCTAGATTCTGAATTTTGCAGTATTAAACTGATGCAGTGTCACAACGGCAGTTTTAAAAGTGATGATAATTAGTTATATGCTAAAATACAATGGATTGTGCCATCAAAAATAAATGAGTAAAATTGCCAACCAATCATGTTTCTAAATATGTTTGAATTATCTCTTCAAGATTTTATTTCTCTAATAATCAGAATTATAAATTTGCTTACTTGCAGTTATTATAATTTGACCAACTATAGAATCTTACCGCAACTCATATTTTCAAAAATTACTGCATTTTGGCCATTTTGAAGTGAAAATATTAACTATGAATTAAAATAAATGGACGGAATTTCACGTATTTGCTTAAAAATATATGCAAATTACGCAATAATATGTACACTTATTTCATATTAAATACTTAAAAATAGAATAATAACATGTTACTCCCCTTAAACTTAAGATTTACTAATTCAAACAATGTTTCCGTAACTCGTACGTCACTAATGCACAATGAAATACTGTTTTTAACGCTCACACGTGGTAGCACTTTTATTTCAATTTGTTCTTTGGTCGCTCATTTTAACATAAATGCATAAAATAGCGACATTCACAAACTTCAAATTAGAATAAATAAAACTTAATTTTATTAACTAACAATTATTTATATTTCTCATTGACGCATACAATATCAATATAATATAGCAGATGCCACTCTGTGTAAAGTACACAACACACTAAATACACTTCAAATCATCAAATTAATTGCAGATTTATCAGAAAAACTTTTTTGACATTTCATTCTGACGTTTGATTCGTTTTTGTCTATTTCAAAGCAGGCTGAACTTCAGAAAAGTAGTGATTGTTTTATTTCAGTGTAAACTATTTGATTTTTTTGTGTAACAATATTAATAGTCGCCATGGCGCAGTGGTTAAGAGCCTTGCCTTTCACCCTGGAGGTCGAGAGTTCGATCCCTGTCTATGCCAATTTGTATTTTTACAAAAAAAAAGGGGTTCTACACACACTTACATACTCACATACATACATACAAACATTTCTGGGTAATTATATTAATGATGAAACTCAAATATAAACATATTGCAAATCGCAAACAAAAAACAAATGGACTTTGGAGACATTTCACCAATTAACGCGTTAATTTTACCGCTGTGAACGTTAGAAAATAAACTAGATTATTATATGTAATTTTTATTAGTAATTGAACGACATAAATTGTATTTAGAAATTATTTAATAATAATGTTTGTATTATAACAAGCATAATTATTTATTTCCTACAGTTAATATATTTTCCGCGTACTTGTATTTCTAATTTTCTTCACGTACAAAAATAATATTTTTCGCCGTATTATTTATAGCTGTAATATTTTTTTTACGTGAGAGTCAGACTATTATTTTTTTTGTGACGAAATTACCGGATTTTTAAAATTGGGTCGCCAAAATATCTGTTGTTGTTACGTTATTTCTTTTATTATCGACCACTTGAATTTTTTGTGCCGAAATTACCGGATTTTGAAAATTGGGTCGCCAAAATATCTATTTTTGTTACGTTATTTCTTTTATTATGGACCGCTCCAATTTTTCTTTGTGTCGAAATTACCGGATTTTGAAAATTGGGTCGCCAAAATATCTATTTTCGTTATGTTATTTCTTTTATTATGGACCACTCCAAAATATACCCCTAGAATTATTGAACAATTCATATATTTCTGATGTGTTATTTTTTCAATTCTGTGAATTGATTGATCAGTATGGTCGAATTGTTTTGTCTATATTTTGCGATCAACCGAATTTACTCAATTTCATGGTGTGATTCTAATGCAATTGTTGCATTTTCGTTAAATTCGTTAAATTTGCAGCCAATGTTGGCGCAATTTTATTTTTTAGATAAAACAATATTTTAGATATTAATCCCTGAAATGGGCAGTTTTTTATCGGAATTGGTTTTTCAGGAATGATTTTGTAAAGTCGATACATATTATTGACGTTTCCTTTGTCGTTATTTAGAGCTACAACGATATATACATACATACATACATACATATATATATACATACATACATACATATATATATACATACATACTTACATAAAAATATCTGGAGTGGTCTACACTCAACTTTCTTTTACGCAGTTTTCACTAGATATATATATATATATATATATATATATATATATATATATATATCCTAAACCTGTTGTCAAACTAACCAATACTCTACAGAAATACTCTGAAATGTCATTTATCTAATTGGGTCTATTTTGTTTTCCTGTCAAAATAGCAGATGATCCGATTTTATAAGCTACATGCGAATCCATGCCAACATGTAAACAACATATTTATAATGTTTCGTAGCATTTTTCTCGCAACTGGTACATTTTTTGAAGAAATGTTTCAAACAAAAGTTGTGCGAAATATTAATCTTTTTCATTATGAACATAACTATTTTTGCCGTAAGTCTAGCCGTTCTAGTGATATTGGAGATAGAACAAAAAATGCATTGAGTAAACATGCACTTCCGGTTTGAATATTCTTTTCAAAAATAGAAGGTGCACATCTAGACTAAATACAAGTCTTATGTTGGAAGTTTCATAATTTTTCGTTCGACAGTTTTGACTCTAGAGCGTTCACACACACACACACACACACAAACACAGACGTCATTCCGAAAATAGTCACAGTCAAAATAGTCGAGTTCGACATTTGTCATGATTACAATACTTACTTATTACTTTGTAAAAGAAAATAAAAAGTTGAAAAATATATTTCGTTCGCAATTATTTTCGCAAACGAATGTATTGTCTCATATTTCATACAAAATTTGATTAAAATATATGCAAATTAGGCAATAATATGTACACTTATTTCATATTAAATACTTAAAAATTGAATAATAACATGTTACTCCCTTTAAACTTAAGATTTACTAATTCAAACAATGTTTCCGTAACTCGTACGTCACTAATGCACATTGAAATACTGTTTTTGACGCTCACGTGTGGTAGCACTTTTATTTCAATTTGTTCTTTGGTCGGTCATTTTAACATAAATGCTTAAAATAGCGACATTCACAAACTTCAAATTAGAATAAATAAAACTGAATTTTATTAACTAACAATTATTTATATTTCTCATTGACGCATACAATATCAATATACATAGTTAAAAACTAAGTTGAATATGTCTTTATTAGTGTATGGGAATTTCAAATCCTTTTTTTCCTTAAAAAAAATATTTTAGTGCTACCGTCCATATAACTGTCAGCGATGTCAATGAATACGCCCCATCATTCTCGGAGCCTAGCTATGTTAGGCAGGTGGATGAGGGTCGTTTGTACAAGGAGATTGTCCGCGTTGAAGCCACTGACAGAGATTGCACCCCTAAATTCGGGGACGTATGCAAATATGAGATTCTCACAGCTGATCAACCGTTCGTCATTGACGCCGAGGGTGCTATAAGGAACACGGAGCCATTAGATTACGAACGCTCGCATAATCATATCCTAAGTGTGGTCGCATATGACTGCGGTATGCGCCAATCTCTGCCAGTTATGGTTACAATCAAGGTAAGCATACCCTGCTCACCTCCGTGGTTACAAACATATTTTCTAGTGGCCTGCACTCAACTTTCTTTTACGTAGTTTTCAATAGATAGATATTCATATACATATATATCCCAAACAAACTGTCTATATATATATATATATATATATATATATATATATATATATATAATCTCAAACAAAGGGTCAAACTAACCAATACTCTACAGGAATACTCTGAAATGTCAATTTTATTTCCCTGGCAAAAACAGGCGCAGATAATAATAATTATTATTAAGTGATAACAAAATCTTTTGCTGACCAATATAAAATGAAAATACAAATTAAATTCCTATAACTTAATAATAACTGGATAATTATACCAATTTATAATGGATCTGTATTTGAAGTACTTATCGTATTCACTCTTAAACTGTCAAACTCCACACTAAAACTCTGAAATTGTTATTTAATTATGTTAGCAAATATATAATATAAATTAATTCTATAATAATTTACCTGATACAATTTATTCTAATAAGAAATCAATATTTTAAATATTAATTCATACAGATAACTGTCAATGTAATGCTTGTTTGTTTTCAATAAACAAGAAACAAATTATGTAACTCATGGTTGATCCGATTTAAAAAATATCTGGAGTGGCCTGCACTCAACTTTCTTTTATGTAGTTTTCAATAGATAGATATTAATATACATATATATCCCAAACAAACTGTCTACATATATATATATATATATATATATATATATATATATATATATATATATATATATATATATATAAAATCTCAAACAAACGGTCAAACTAACCAATACTCTACAGGAATACTCTGAAATGTCTATTTTGTTTTCCTGGCAAAACGGGCACAGTGCGCAGATAATAATTATTATCATTAAGTGACAACAAAATCTTTTGCTGACCAATATAAAATGAAAATACAAATTAAATTCCTATAACTTAATAATAACTGGATAATTATACCAATTTATAATGGATCTGTATTTGAAGTACTTATCGTATTCACTCTTAAACTGTCAAACTCCACATTAAAACTCTGAAATTGTTATTTAATTATATTAGCAAATATATAATATAAATTGATTCTATAATAATTTACCTGATACAATTTATTCTAATAAGAAATCAATATTTTAAATATTAATTCATACAGTTAACTGTCAATGTAATGCTTGTTTGTTTTCAATAAACAAGAAACAAATGATGTAACTCATGGTTGATCCGATTTAATAATAATAACATTTGTCACAAGTGTAGGTATCACTATGGCAACGTAAATAAGATATTTGAGTTTTTTCGTAGCAGTTTTCTCATAACTGGTACAAATTATGAAGAAATGTTTCAAACAAAAGTTGTGCGAAATATTATTATCTTTCATTATGAACATAACTATATTTGCCGTAAGTGCAGCCGTTCTAGTGTTACTGGAGATAGAACAAAAAATGCATAGAGATGCACTATCGGTTTGAATATTCTTTTCAAAAATAGGAGGTGCACATCTAGGGCATATACCAGTCTTAAGTTTGAAGTTTCATAATTTTTCGTTCGACAGTTTTGGCCCTAGAGCGTTCACAGACACACACACACACGAAAATAGTCACATTCGATTCAGGGAAGGTCAAAACATGTATATCCGTTGAAATTTTTCTACTTATTACTCAGTAAAAGAAAGTAAAAATGCGACCTATAGGCACTATATTCTATACACGCGCGTTGCTCATTTTGTAAATTAGGTGAACCGCGTGTGTCGTTTGGGCTGGCGGGGGCTTCCTGAACGTGTTGATTATGCCCCAGGCACCGGCCGACAAGATCTTTTCCCATCGGCGTCCCTTGAACTTTGCGACGTTCCGTGCACCGTTCGCTCACTGCGAACTCGCGTCGATCTTGCCACAAGGTAAATTCATATGACCTACATTACCGAGAAGAAACTACTATGTCGCCAATTTTTAACCCCCTACAGACACATAGGGAAAGGTTGCGACCGCGATACGTACTCAGTGCAGTCACAGCGTAAATTATGCGGAGCATCTCCAGACGCCATCGACCTACTACCATCACCAGGTCTTGGAGCTGAGTGGACCAAACCGCTAGTCTCTGACGAGGGCCATGAATCCGACCAAATGTTCGAATTTGACGGCTCTAGCACTGCGGTCGCAGTACCTACCCATGTCTTAGACCACAATCTAGCAGCAGTCTTTACAGTGTCTACATGGATGCGACACGGTGCTCACCAAGGGCAAGATAAACATGTTAAAGAACACATTTTATGCTCTGCAGATGACCATAGTAAATATTTTAACACAAGACTTTTAGAACTCTTTGGTAAATGTATATATTTCTAGAAATGAACCGACATCATTACGCTTTGTTCGTCCGGAATTGTCGTTTAATTCTATTGCTGCGACGAGACTTCTCTGAGGGGGATTTAAACATTTTCAGGCCAGCTGAATGGCGCTGGAAGTTACCACAGGTCTTGCTTGTTCATCAGAAGCTTATTTGTTTTTTTTTGCAACGATTTTTGTTCACAGGTTTGTGATGACCAATGGCATCATTATGCTGTGAATGTTCGGTTTCCTGATGTCCAGTTGTACTTGGACGGCCAACTATTCCATACAGAGAAAAAGAACCCGGAAGTCATCGATGATTGGCCATTACACCCAACAAAGGGTATTAATACTACGTTGACCGTAGGTGCATGTTGGCAAGGCTCTGACAATAAAATGAAGCACCACTTGAAGGGATATTTGGCAGGGTTAAGCGTACTAGTTGGGCAAACCGAGAAACCGGAAGTGCTGAATTGTTTACACCAATGCAAGGAAAGCTTACAGGTAATTATTATTTAACTAGGGTCACCCGTGGGCACTATGTGCCCATATGGTATACAGACATAGGTCAGTTTTGACTGATGGCGCATTTTCATGTAATTTAATAATAATTACACGGTTTTTCTTCATTTTGTATCGTTTGACTATAATAGTAAAACAAATTTCCACATCGCAAATAATACGAAAGTAAAAATCGAGTCCGTTTTTGAACGCTATTTTGTTTTTAGATCACTATGCTGAGATTAACTAATCGATCGCTTATCATGCACTGTGTAACATCCGATAAATTTAAACTAAATTTTGTTTAACTTTGATTTTAACCTTGTATGGTGCATATGTGTTGTATCATTTAGACAGTTTCTATGATTGTATATAAAAAACAGGATTATAAATTTACTTACGATTACTGTTTATTAATTGATTCGATTATTCAAAAAATATGTATTACAAACCCTTTTTACACAACATTTTTAATGATTTGACATTAGATTCATTATTGTTTTTGAATTAAATAATCAGGCTAGATTCTGAATTTTGCAGTATTAAACTGCTGCAGTGTCACAACGGCAGTTTTAAAAGTGATGATAATTAGTTATATGCTAAAATACAATGGATTGTGCCATCAAATATACAAGAATAAAATTGCCAACCAATCATGTTTCTAAATATCTTTGAATTATCTCTTCCATATTTTATTTCTCTAATAATCAGAATTATCAATTTACTTCCTTGCAGTTATTATAATTTGCTGAACTATAGAATCTTACCGCAACTCATATTTTCAAAAATCACTGCTTTTTGGCCATTTTGAAGTGAAAATATTATCTATGAATTAAAATAAATGGACGGAACTTCACGTATTTGCTTAAAAATATATGCAAATTAGGCAATAATATGCCCTTATTTCATATTAAATACTTAAAAATTGAATAATAACATGTTACTCCCCTCAAACTTAAGTTTTACTAATTCAAACAATGTTTCCGTAACTCGTACGTCACTAATGCACAATGAAATACTGTTTTTAACGCTCACACGTGGTAGCACTTTTATTTCAATTTGTTCTTTGGTCGCTCATTTTAACATAAATGCTTAAAATAGCGACATTCACAAACTTCAAATTAGAATAAATAAAACTTAATTTTATGAACTAACTAAATTATTTATATTTCTCATTGACATACAATATCAATATAATATAGCAGACGCCACTCTGTGTAAAGTACACAACACACTGAATACACTTCAAATCATCAAATTAATTGAAGATTTATCACAAAAACTTTTTTGACATTTCATTCTGACGTTTGATTCGTTTTTGTCTATTTCAAAGCAGACTGAACTTCTGAAGAGTAGTTATTGTTTAATTTCAGTATAAACTATTTGATTATTATTTATTACATTATTAGCCGTCGCCATGGCATGGTGGCTAAGACTCTCGTCTCTTACCCTGGAGGTCGTGAGTCTATGCCAATCTGCATTTTTACAAAAAAAAAACATACATACATACATTTCTGGGTTATTATATGAGTTTGTGTAAATATTTGAAATTAGGTTCCTGCAATGGAATTGCTACAACCGGGCATGGAGCTGCTAACAAATTCCGATCTCACTGAGGTCACCGTGGAAGGTGACAACAAGACCAACCTAGAAACGCTAGTTCGTAAAATCGGTTACGCAAATTCGCGCGAATTTCCAACCCCGGGTCGCCGCAATTTAAAACTCACGACCACCGTGACTTGTGACAGCGGTAAGAGTGTTAAGGTCCCCGACGCGCAAGCATACGTGATGGTGTTACGGCCGCAAACACCGTCGATCATTTTGAATGGTACCGGCAATATGGCGCGAAAATATGAAGACTTCCGGCTTGGTGTTCGTGTCCTTGCTGATATTCATATTACGGGTGAGCAGAAATTAGACTGGTGCGCGTTGACCATTTATCCGAATTTGAATCCGGATCACGAGACACTGGCTGCTCCGGAGGCGATGCTGAAACGGTTGGGGATGGCTGCGCGCGTTTCTAAGGATGGTGTTAGTATATCCGGGTCGGATATGGTGTATAATTATCAGCAGGTGTTGCGGCAGATTGTTTATACGAATCGCAAACCGGCTTATTACTTGAACAGGGTGTTCAAGCTTACCTGCTCCGAACTTAACGGGCGATTCACCAGCAACGAATATGTCCAAACGGTAAGTGGCCTTTTTTCTTCTTCTTATTACCGTTGCAACTATATTTATGTTCTTAATTCTTTTTGTTGGGGCAGTTGACCGTGATCCACCCGCAACCGCGCGAACCTGTGGCGCACGCAATGATTAATCGGCACAGTGTGGAGATGAAGCCGGCGTCTGTTGAGGCGATACCGCACGAGTACCAATCGTCGCTGCTCGACCAGCGTGGCGGTGCGTTACTAGCTTCAGGCGGCAGCCATGCCGTAACCATCATTGTAGTAGTATGCGTTGGTTTCTTGTTGTTTATGATCGTGCTGGGCGTGGTCCGCATTCGTGCCGCCCACCAGCGCACTAACGTCGACAACGAGGGCCACGAAACAGAGATGGCATGGGACGACTCGGCCCTTACAATCACCGTTAATCCCATGGAGGTAATTTATTTACACTTTTATTGTAATATTTCAGTTTCAAATATTACGATAACCCGTGGGCACCAAGTGCCCGTATCATATATTTATTGATCTTCACAAATTTACGAACACTTTCTTGGATTTTCATAATTTAGTGATTATTAATTAAATTAGGTTAACCCGTGGGCACCATGAGCCCGAATCATATGCAAAATACAGTCCTTTATTGATTTTCACAAATTTATGAACGCTTTTATTTTAAGGATTTTCATATTTAGGGAATAACATTTAGACATGATCACGTTACACTATTATTATTTAAACTAGGTTAACCCGTGGGCACCATATGCCCGAATCATATGCTAAATATGTCCTTTATTCATTTTCACAAATTTATGAACGCTTTTAAGGATTTTCATATTAAGGGAATAACATTTAGATTTTATCACGATTACGCTATTATTATTTAAACTAGGTTAACTCGTGGGCACCATATGCCCGAATCATATGCTAAATATAGTCCTTTATTGATTTTCACAAATTTATTAACGCTTTTAAGGATTTTCATATTTAGGGAATAACATTTAGATTTTATCACGATTACGCTATTATTATTTAAACTAGGTTAACTCGTGGGCACCATATGCCCGAATCATATGCAAAATATAGTCCGTTATTGATTTTCATAAATTTATGAACGCTTTTAAGGATTTTCATATTTAAGAAATAACATTTAGACATGATCACGATTACGCTATTATTATTTAAACTAGGTTAACCCGTGGGCATCATATGCCCGAATCATATGCAAAATATAGTCTTTTATTCATTTTCACAAGTTTTGAACGCTTTTAAGGATTTTCATATTTAGGGAATAACATTTAGACATGATCACGATTACGCTATTATTATTTAAACTAGGTTAACCCGTGGGTACCATATGCCCGAATCATATGCTAAATATAGTCCTTAATTGATTTTCACAAATTTATCAACGCTTTTAAGGATTTTCATATTTAAGGAATAACATTTAGACATGATCACGATTACGCTATTGTTATTTAAACTAGGTTAACTCGTGGGCACCATGTGCCCAATTCATATGCAAAATATAGTCCTTTATTGTTTTTCACAAATTTATCAACGCTTTTAAGGATTTTTTTCATATTTAGAGAATAACATGTAGACATGATCAAGATTACTCTATTATTATTTAAATTAGGTTAACCCGTGGGCATCATATGCCCGACTCATATGCGAAATACAGTCCTTAATTAATTTTCACAAATTTATTAACGCTTTTAAGGATTTTCATATTTAGAGAATAACATTTAGACATGATCACGATTACACTATTATGATTTAAACTAGGTAAACCCGTGGGCACCATATGCCCGAATCATATGCAAAATACAGTCCTTTATTGATTTTCACAAATTTATCAACGCTTTTAAGGATTTTCATATTTAGGGAATAACATTTAGACATAATCACGATTACACTATTATTATTTAAACTAGGTAAACCCGTGGGCATCATATGCCCGAATCATATGCGAAATACAGTCCTTTATTGATTTTCACAAATTTATCAACGCTTTTAAGGATTTTCATATTTAGGGAATAACATTTAGACATGATCACGATTACACTATTATGATTTAAACTAGGTAAACCCGTGGGCACCATATGCCCGAATCATATGCAAAATACAGTCCTTTATTCATTTTCACAAATTTATCAACGCTTTTAAGGAATTTGATATTTAGAGAATAACATTAGATATGATCACGATTATGCTATTATTATTTAAACTAGGTTAACCCGTGGGCACCATGTGCCCGAATCATATGCAAAATACAGTCCTTTATGATCTCTACAAATGTATCAACGCTCAGGCATCAATTCAAGTATTTTATAATAACATTTAGGGATTATCATCACGATTACGCTATTATTATTTAAAGTAGATTAAGCTATGGGCACCATGTGCCCGAATGATATACAGAATACAGTTCTTTATTGGTATTCACAAATTTATCAACACTTAGGTTGTTTTATTTCAGGGTTTTCATATTTAGGGATTGTCGTCACGATTACGCTATTATTATTTAAACTAGGTTAAACTATGGGCGCCATGTGCCCTTATCATATGCAAGATACAGTCTTTTATTGGTATTCACAAATTTATCATCGCTTAGGTTTTAAATCAAGAATTTTCGTATTTAGGAAATATAGATACTATCATCATGATTACGCTATTAGCTGTGGGCACCATGTGCCCGTATCATATACAGAATACAGTCCTTTATTGGTATTTACAAATGTATCAACGGATTTTCATATTTATTGTAGCTTTAGATATATTTTTGGGGTTTCTCCTTTTACATGTACAATACAACAAAATGTGATATTATGAAATAATGATGTCGAATTATGGTAGACCGCTGAGCGTAAACTGACAACGGGCACAGGGGAAGAATTCACCGATTCGGAACACAGTGACAGCGACTCATCGTCCGATGACGACGAAGCCGGCGAAGGTGAGTGTCATGTAGGCGATTCGTCTGACGAAGATGTCGAGGCACGTCCGGCAGCACGCTCTAGACGTCACCACGACTATCAGAACGTCAGCCAGCTAGAATGGGATAATAGTACTATGTAAAAAGCAAACAAAAACATACAAAAAACCACTCAAACAGTTTGAAATATGTCTTGCGATATTTCGAGAGGGTATGAAATGGGTAGGGTATTGGGGATATTTGAGCTTATCTTGTCAAATTTTTGTTCCAAGTCACGTTCAACCGAATCTTTTTTGACACGCAAAATTATTTTCATATATATATAGTTATGCTTTATTGGCAGTGCTTTTTACAAAACGTTTGTAGATTTACATAATCTCATATTATGATAGATGCTCGTTAACCGGGGAAATTACACCGATTTGTGAGATTAACCGAAGGAACAATAATAATAGGATATTGAAAAAGTACTGTGAATAAATGCTAAGTAATATATAGTAAATCGACATAAGTCACGAATTTTACAAGATAAATTTCGTTTATCCCGGTCTGTTTTCTATTCAGAAGATCGAGCCTTCGATCATCAATAAATTTAATCGTCCAAATATATAGCTATACGATATATAAAACATTTAAAACAAGAAAAATTGTCTGTACTTATAAAACAAAATTCCCCTAAATACTGTTTCCCCCCGCCACCCCCCTCACCCATACCAATCTACTAAACACTAATTTTAACCACGCCTATTCCAGTTATCGACTTGCTAAAATTGCTTTTATCGCTTAATAGCGCGCGCTTTTGAACGAAATAATAAAAGTATTTTCGTTACTCGTTTGTCGACAGTATTTTTATGAAAACAACGAATTGTATTTTTATGCGTGTTTTGGTTGAATGATACGTTTTATATATCAAAAATAAAGTAATAAATAATAACTTCATATCTGCTGAAAGAACGCTGTGCGTTCGAAATTGTATCTTGCTTTAGGTGTATGAATAATCCAAATTTTGATGTGTATTAAATTATTTTATTTATCTTAAATGGTTGAGTTGTGTGTAATTTTTATAATTTTATAATAAAATAAAAAAGCCGACTAGTTTCAAAAGTCGATAACTGTACCAACGCCTTCTTGCACTTAAAACAAAAATGACCCTAATCACCTAAATAGTAACAATTGCCTTCTCATATATTTCCCTTTTACATTTAAAATCGCACAAACTACTTCACTTTGCCCCCCTTACATCCATATCTCCCCCACCCTTTTCAAGGTGTACATATTTTTGGTAAATTTTGTCTAAAACGCAGCTAAATGTATATTTTATGTTATTTCTTTAACATTACTAACTAATCTTTTATTTCCGTCTATTTTTTAGGAAAAAAAATGGTTGGGTACTTAATATTAATAATAAATAAAAAT